>CM074191.1:12793647-13393647 GCA_037179385.1 Holothuria scabra
CCGTTTAGAAACTCCTCAACCGCGGTTGGACTAAAGAAATCGTTTAACTATTGACGAAATCGGTTTTATTCATTCAACCCCCTGGGACTGCGTGTTTGTATTAAATGAAGTTGATTTTTATTTATTGAATTAAGTTGTAAGCTATATCATAATAACTGAACCCCTGCCCATACATAATTGGAGCGTTTCATTTTTTACTTCATGCGACCCTTTTATAAATTCAAACATACCAGGACCTAAATGAAGTTTCGGTTGGATAATTAAAATGGAATGTATTTCCATATGTCCGAATTACAGCTTAATCGTATCACTGCAGAAATGCGATACCTCTACAGTTTGCTCTTTGGGAGTTGTAGCCTGCGTGGCCGAGGGTTGCATGGTCCTGTTTTATACACTTGTAATTACGAAGATGACAAAGTAATCAAAGTTATGCTATTCTCCGCAGGGTGAAACCCTTGGTAATCTAATTGTATATTTATGAAACTAAGTTAAATAGTCTTTATGAATTCAAATGTGGGGAATGGGTAACTTATATTACAATATTGAAACTATGTAATTTTTCTTTGTGTGGATCTAAAACAAAGAATGGTCAAACGAGGATCAAATATAGAATTAAGTTTGCTTTAACACTTTTCCATTTTATCTAGCATACCTTTACTTACTTTGGTTCGTCATGTCTCAATTCCATTACATTTATAGAACACATGAAGAAAGATATTAGTGCAGTAAACCTTTGAATCGTAGAGACGTTGAAAATTTTGCTTTAGAACCTAAAATAGGGAGCACCAAATAGTCGAGTTGCCCCCTCCCCCTACCCATCTGAACTGTATGTGCTTAACCCCCCCCCCCCCCCGGCCCCACTTCAAAACTCATACCGCGACCCTTGAATGAAATCTCCGTTATTGTATTATACGTGTGACCTTCACTGAGTCATGGTTGTACCAATATGCCAATTTAGCAAACCAATAAAGCCGATCACAGCGTCTTTGCAGTGATTAACATTAACAGGGGCCAGGGACGTGTCCATGCAGGGTTTCTCCCAAGGAGAGCATGCTGCAGGTTGTGTTATCGTCAGTCGGGACCTCTAAGGGGGAGGGGACAGGCGGTTGTGCCTCTCAACTTATCCTACGCTACTGAATTGGGACGAAAGCGGACCGTCCACCCTTCAGAGCGTGTTCCCGCTCATTCATTTAACAGATGGTATGTAGCTATCTGGCTATAGGGCATTGGCAAATATTGGAAGTACTACCTCTGACTGAGGTGGTGCTTTCATGGGCAAAGAAAATGGAATAGCTGTCGTCTTTGAAAGAAGACAGGACTGATATGATCACCAATGGCAATATCAAAATGAAATAGACTGTGAATTAAATGTTGGTAAAATAGGCTTCTTCGGCCCCTCCTCCCGGCAGCCCAATGCGTTAATTATGTAAAACTATTATCTCCTGGGAGAAGACCTACTGACTGTACTTCCTCTGATGCCGATGGTCTTGCTGTTAGTGTTACACCTTCTTGGTACTGCATATTACTTCAAGAACCGACGGACTTGTCCAGTCTCGACTACTCGATTTTTTTCGACTTATCCCACTCCGACAAACCTACATTGGTGTCAGCGTTAGGATAAAAGTTAGGATGAAACCTAACCCTTAACCTACCGCTGACCTTACACACAGACTCTATCGGAATGTGGAGACGTTGGTGCGTTGGCCAGTGTCTTCACAGTGTTGCTCTGGTTGTTGTTGCTATTACTGGTGCTGTCGTTCTGTGGTCGTTGATGTATTTGATTTTATCTAAATTGGTCATTGCAGCTGATGGCGCCGTGGATTCTGGTGCTTCTCTAACAATTATGGTCTGTTATTACTGCATGGTTTAAGTTGATTTGAATTCAGTGGTTGGTGATGTTGTAGTTGTTACAGTTACTGCTACAGTTATGGACTCTTGTTACCGTGGCTGCATGTTGTACAGTATTTGCTTTCATACATTGACTGGTGGTACTGTTGTAGTTGTGACTGCAGCAGCAACGGACCATTTACCGTTGACCTGCTGATTGCATATTGTATTTGCTTTAATTTCAATGGTTGTTGCTGTTGCAATTGTTGCTCTCGGGACTGCCTCAGCCATGAACTGTTGCTACTGAATGTTGTATTTACTCTGATTTCAATGGTTGCCGCTGTTTTAATTATTGATGTCTCGGTAATTGCTGCTACTGCTACAGCAACACTAATGCTGTATTAACTGTTGTCGTATCTGCATTGGTGCTACTGTGTTTGATGCTGTTACTGTAGTAACCACTTCGCCCCTTGTATGTGTTATTACGGCACTTTGTTGCCGGCGATGATTTTTGTAAATCAAAAAACCTTGCTGTACCGGTACTTATCGAAACAAAGTTGCCCTAACTGCTGCACTACATACACTCCTTAATCGCGTCATTAATATAAACAGTTATAACAGTGGCAAGACATAGACCTATCTTATGTCCGGTATGATTATAGTTTAACAATCAAATTTCTTAAAAAAAAGACCACAAAATACATTTTTGTAGCTTTCATGTAATATTTTGTCACATGACCGACATATTTGTGTGTTATAACTTGAGTACTCATAACTAATGACTTTCAAATCGGGTACATGCTTTAAAATTGTATACTATTATTTCCCCTCCATGTGATGGCGCCATGTTGTAATGATGTTAACTTTGTGATTTGTTTTTTGCTTGTTTCAAGTAATTGCAGTAGTTTAAACTGTCATTAAAATTTATTGTTTTCGGTTTCTAGTATTGTTTGTGTGGGAAGTGACCTGCCGTAGCCTACAATACACACTATCACGGAAATGATCGCTTAACATTTTACATTGCGTGATATTTCACTAACTGCAACCATTAGGCTAAATGCCCCATTAACGTACTATAACAAATCATTTCCCATCTTTCATTTTACATTATTTATACAAATATTGAACTCTTGTTTGTCTTTTACTGACATTAACTGACTTTGTTCGTTACTTAAACGGGATTCTACTTTCTCCGTCAATTTGTAGTCTTTAATATTCATTTGGCCTTTTGCTGTTGAACAACCGTTGTTTTAGGACATTTAGAGGCCACGAAGGCGGAAAAAGCCAACAGGCTATGAAAGGATGAGTAACAACTTCGTTGTCGGGTGGCAACCAGTTTAACAGTACAGATCAAATTTTGAAATTTTCTGCGGAAGGTCAGCTCAGATGGGGGAAACGCATAATTCTCTAGCCTGCGTAGCACCTCTGTGGCTGCCGCCTCCTTAGGCTGCAGCCCCTCAGATTTTCGTCGCGATGAGCTGAACGGGCTAATATTTCTCTTGAATGAAGGAATCGCCGTAATTTGAACCTGCCGTGGATTGAACCCCGAACTCCCGGTCCCTAAGCCTTATCGTTTCAATTGCCACCACTTTATTCTCCCGACCACAGCAGCCCGTTTGTTTGTGTAAGGGTGTTCATTCTTTGTGTTTCAAGCACCCGCCCGTGAATTCATTTCCACCCTTAAAGTAACCAGGTGCAGCTGTGTTTTGTACAATTATATACATAATGATTGTATGACCAAAAACTTGCGTTAGAGTTTAGTGTCTATTTGATCCTTTTCCGGTTCAAATTGAACCTGACGTCTTTAGAGTGCTGCTGAGAACCAGCGAAGAATAACACAAGAGATAGCAAAGTGCTCGTGACCGATTAGGTGTTTCTCGTAAAGAAATTGCCAGAATTCTAGTTGACAAGTAAGTTTTCCTCGGCTGATTTTTGTCGTACGGAACGACGACTTGTGAATTGGCCTATACCCAGCTTCAACTGACTTTTCAGGTGTGATAAGTATATAGTAGACTTACTGCAGTACTCCAGTCAAGAAGTTGTTATTAGATAACACCAATTCCCTGCTCCAGTGAACAACTCATCCAAGTAAGTGCTGAATATTCATATAAGTCTGTGTGATGAACATCACGGCCTATTTGCTGCTATTCTTAGGACCGTTATTTTGAAAACACCTTCACGAATTCTGTTGATTTTTCATACTTTCTGTCATTCTTTGCTGGTATTAAAGGCACAGAAGCTTAAAACGATGGGCTTAGAGCCATGAAGTGTTTGTCTGTAGTTGTTAAATAACCTAAGTGAAATTGAAATCAACTGAAATGGAATTAATTTTCACTTAAGTGGATTTTGTTTTCTTTTTCACTTGAAGTGTGCTGTGAGTGAAAAAATAAATTAATAAAAATACATATATTTCAGAGCTTTAAAATGAATTCTACCAATTTAAATGTCATCTTTGTAGAACATTCCTGAGCTGAGGTATAAAATGTTAAAGTTTCGTCACGTAAAACAAATTGGACCATTGGTGCAATAATCTGGGACTTGCTTGTTGTGCAACTCACATAGCCTGCTTTGTTTTCCTTTAAAATCAAAATTTTTTTTATGACCTTCAACACTTCGTGTTCGCTTGCATAGCATGTTGCACAGGGAGCTGTATGGCTTTCTTAATTACATCTTCCCATAAGAGTAATAGTGCTAGCACACCTTGGTACAAAGAACAGTTCTTTCAGAAAAACAGAGAAATACAAAGATTGTTATTTGAGTACAATAATGATATCACAAATTATTGCGCAATTTACCATTTTAAGTTAGAGTGAATAAACTTTCACATTTTATATCTCAGCTCAGGAACGAAGAATCGGAATTCATTTTTCATGCTCTTTAATCATTTTTTTTATTTTTTATTTTTCTATTTTTTATTATTCTTACTTGTGGTGCATTTTAAGTAAAATTCTATTTCACTCACGTGGAATGTTATTCCACTAGAGTGAAATACCAGTTTTTTTGACTTAAGTAAAATGTGATTCGAGACTCTCCCGGAAGACTGATAGACCAAGCGAGGGCGCGCTAAATACGTGCAACATATTTTCATACGATTTTTGAACATTTTCCATTTTCCAGATTCTCACGTGAAACCTCAGTGAACACACGGCAGTCTATCAAAAGTGAAAAGCATTTCACTTAAGCTGTTGACATGCCATCGTATTTCACTTCCGTGAAAGTGTATTCTACTTAAGTGGAATTGAAGTCCACTTAAGTGAAATTGAATTCCTCTTACGTGAAACTGAATTCCACCGTTCAGTGAAATTGAATTCCAGTTAAATGAAATTGAATTTCACTCAAGTGAAATTTAATTCTACTAAAGTGAAATAGCTATGCTTTTCGACTTAAGTAAAACATAATTCAGCTTAACTGAAATTGTATTCCACTTGAGTGGAATTCAATTCCATTTAAGTGAAGTTGTGAGGCAGGTGTTGAAATGGCTTGCAATAAGGACACTATGGGTTGTAATATTGTTTTGGCACTATGCCTTGTATGGAGGATTAAAAATATTTTCAACATTTGAATACACCAACAAAGTCTTATGCCTCCAAGATTTCAACTACATGAGTACGCCACGTTTGGCGTAGTTTGAGGCCAAAGCTGTAATAGGCTTACGTTTATAAAAGGATTGCACCAAGCACGCCACACAAAAATGCATGAGTGTAACAACATTCACTTATGCGCAAATACCGATAATATGTATGACGCTATAGAAGAAAGTCATCCGAAACCATCCGAAACCATGAAACCATCCGAACCAGAAGTTACATCAGTCACAGAGAGTGAAAGATTCTTCCGCGCACATGGGGTGACTGTATGGACGCGCACGTCACATCAGGGAATCCCCGGCGGTTTGGGAGACCGGATTAGCTCCATGAAGGCTTAACAGTAGATAAGCTTCAAAAAATCAAGCTTGGTACTCAAAGTGAATGCTCAATGAAGAAATATTTTACAACAATAGAGCTTGCCACATTTAAGTGCATTATGTACTGTTTAAAAGAAGTAGCCCAGTCGAAATGATCTACCCGACTTCGAAGGATGAGAGACTTGTTAAATATCAGAGACAACTCCTCGCATTATGGATTCTGCGGGGTCAAGTTTCTTGTCGCAAATTGGTGTGGTACGTATACTTGCACACTTACAGAATTTCATACAACCTGTCTCTGCCTGAAACAATGAAGGGGTTTTCAAAGCGAAGATTATTTCCCGAAGAAAGGGGAAGTTGAAATTTGAACTGAAATAATTAAGCAACCATTTTCTGTGAAATAGGTTACATAATGCCTATGTTACCACATATACCTCTATAGTTCAGCAAACCGGATGAAATTATTTCCCTGATCTAAATATGAACTCTTTGTTTACCGCGACATTTCGATTGAACGTTTATCAGACGGACTTAACAGCCAATCTTGAACGTGACGAATTGAATTTGAAGACGTTATACCGCAAATGAGCATGTTCTAAATATGAACTCAAATAAGTTAAAACGTAATGACTGTAGTTCCATTTCACTGTAAGTCTTGTTTCAAAACAAATCAAGAAAAGAAAAAGAAAAAGAAACCTGTTGGAGAGGCTCGGGCAGTTCTTTTAAAGCGGGATATTTGATCGTGGTGGATTAAAAACAACGGAAAAGTGGGCTTGAATATCATATTAGTGTAGCAAGCGAGAGACATACACGTTATCAGCATATTCATTCAACATAAAAACGTAAGCCAAAAATGTCTTAACGTTGCATGGTTAACGAAAGCGAATAGACTAAGTTACAGGCTTACAAAACGATAAATAGAGTCCAAGAAAAGGCAGTAATGAAGTCCCTGGCGATTTACACCTGGATTCCGTCTTTGGTCGTCATGTTGTCATCAATTAGGTACTTATTTACACTCATTCACAGTAGGTCCTCAGTAGGTCCTCATTTCGGTGAGGACCTATTGTTTGAGGGCCTATAACACCATTTCTGTGGATGTTTAAGTAAAGTAATGACAAAAACAATATCTTGATGGCGCCCCTGTGTCTTTATATAGGGGTCGTATACACCACACATGTTGTATGCATTTTGTGGTGGATATGGGTGTTATATCAGCATGCTTCAGAACTATACATTAATAATCCCCGTCCACACTGTGCGACTCGATACGACGCAACTCATTGCAACGAGATTGTTCAGATGAGTTGCAAAGTGTGGAATGCTTTGCAACTAGTTGCAAGCAGACGCGCAACTGAGTTTCGTGAGACCGAACATGTTCGGTCGCATTAAACTGAAACGTGCAACTGACAGTCACGGACTTGTGAATGAAGCCCGCGAAGATCAGTTAATCGAAATGGACAGAACACATTCTTGTCTCTTCAGCGTAACAAATAAAGACGAGTTGTTCGGTCGCAAGGTGTTATCCGTTGAGCCCTGGCCGGAATTGGGTAAAAATCTTCCCAACTCGGTTCTTTAAGTGTTTTACTCATTAGTTGGGCAAAAGAAATTACCCAAACATTTCACCCAACTAATTTTGCCCAACAAATGGTCAAAACTTGCACCAACACGTTTGCCAAACAGCTGTACTGTTGGGTGCTTGTTTGAGTGTCAGTATAACCTGATATAAAAATTATATGATTTGGGTAAGGAGGAGATTTAACAAAGTACCCTAAAACCTACACCGTTTGCCCTCCAAGAGTGGTTGGGGGACACCAGCGACTTTTTTCTAAAAGTCCCCTAGACTCTCTGGCGAAGAGTCAAGGGGCGAAAACCAAACATTTACTCCCGGAGAAGTTCTGCTCCCTTAAGGAGCTAAACATCCCAAATGGACAAGTACGCCCTCTAAGGGCAAACATGTATGGTCCTGCCCTAGACTGGCTGAATAGAACAGAAGCCACACCTGGCCTGGATGTAGTTTAACGTCATGCCCGGGACACCAGCGACTATGCACTTCGTTAATAAACAGTGAAGTTTACAGTTTGAAAAAACAAACTCAATCGTGAACTTTGTAGTTCTTCTCCCATTGATTACGTAGTAGTGAAAACTTTTCCTCCTATACGACCATTGCCTTTTTAAGTAATTTCGTCCAGATTTTTACTGCTGTTATACCGCTAGCTCTTTATTTACCGAATCCAATCCTATTAAACCATTAGATCTCAATTAACCACCTTTCTTAAAATAATTACCTGTAAAATTTAACTGATCTTTCAATAATAACCTCATTGGTCAGTTACATTTTGGCCAAGTGTTGGGTACTTTAAAACTTGCCCAACACCTTTTACCAACACTTGAATTTTACCCAACCTTAATTTACCCAACATATATGGTTGATTACCCATTTTGGGGGCAATAATTTGCCCAGGCATGTTGAGTACTTTGGGTTTTGCCCAAATGGTTTTTACCCAACAGTTTTTAGAGTGTAATCTTTCAATGAAGTATTGTAGAGTTGTACTGAAAAATGTGACTGTCGACCTAGTGTCGCATATTATACGGTAGCGACCTAAAGTATACGGTAGCGACCTAAAGTATTATACGGTAAAGACCTAAATATTATACGGTAGCGACCTAAAGTAAAGGCAGGGTTTTCCAGCCTGCTGAACGACGGCTCCTCCATTAAGTTGAATGTTCATAGATGGTTTCGCACACAACAAATGCTGTACAAGACCTATAGACGAATCCGAATAGACAAGTGATGGTCTGATTAAGTCGGGCATAACTGGGGTCTGTCGGCTTTGATCTTTCAATTCTTTGCTTCACTCTATCATGGCTGATTGCACACTAATGCATTCCTTGATTCCTCAAATTCACTGAATATGAGGGTGTAGAATTGTACAGAGACAATAATTAAGGCGTCTTAGGAATGGAGGACCCCACTCATGGTCGCCTTCACTAGCTGTTTGCATTCTTCTATAACTGGACCATTCATTTACTTTCCCTCGACACGTAACCCTAGGGCGTCTTCCATTTTGTTACTGGGAGACGTTCCTTCCAGCTGAAGCTTAGTATTTCTATGAATGGGGCTGCGTGGCGTCAGTGCGTAAGCAAACTCCGTAAACATTTTCCAATAAGGTTTCTCCAATGGGGTTGATTCAGTAGCGTCAAACTTTACTCGAATGTTGGGGCATCAGTGTTGTAGTCGAGACCGGCATATCCGAGACCGAGACCAAGACCGAGACCAGAGGGTGTCAAGACCGAGACCAGGGGTAAAATTCGAGACCGAGACCGACAAGGTCCTAGACCGAGACCGAACGTACAGTTTGCATAGGAAAATAAACTGTCCAAAATTTTGAATACTTTTCTACCTACTGTAACCTTAGTTACTTTGTGCTCTATAATGACATGCAGCACCAAAATTGCATTACCATTGATTTTGTACATGTTTTATCATATGCATGACTGTACGCGACGGGAGGCCGGGCCGTGACCCCCAATTGGCCAAGACCTTGCTTGCTGAGTCGGGCAGACTTCAGTGCATCAGTGGGGCAGAAATTATGCCCTTTTGGGGATCTGGAAAAGTGAAAAAGGCACCGCCCTTGAGAAAAAGAGTCCCTTATGGTTATGGTCATATGCCAAAACAGGGAGCTTCCAGTTGTCTGACCAAACATAGAATAAATAACTTTTTAAACACTAATCCAAGTTTTTTTCTCATGTAGCCATCATTGCCGTACAGAACTCTTCCTCACAGGGGGAGGAGACTTTTTCCCGACTCAAGCATAATCTCTGTTCTACAGAGGGACCAAAATCCACCAGATTCGGGAGTAAAATGGCCATTTGTGGGGTGGCAGACCCCTACCCGTCCCCCGCCCATTACGACCCAGGGAGCCCTGCTCATCAAATCAGAGCCAGTGAGTGCTACTGGTCTTAACTTACAGAACAAAGATGAAGGGCCTGTCCTCTCACCCTCAAACCACAATTATGTTAGTAGTTTACAGAAATTACCTATTGGCTCAGTACTTTGAATTGACAGCTAGTTCAAACATTGCAGAGTATTACAGCTTCCATTACACAACATGAACTGTACTGTGAGTATTTTGGTTTTACACATTGCTCTGTTATAGTCACCCTGAAGCAATGAACTGAGATTGCGACTGGAAGAGGTTGAATTTTAGACAATTGTGGGATGGGCTTCAATAATAAGTTTAGGAAAATTGTGTGAAAGATTTGGGCCTTTAGCCCTTGTAGATGGAGTGTGTGGACTCATTACATGAATACTTTTTTCCTCAATGATAAGCCTATTTTTCAAAGCAATTGGCATTTTTGAAAAGTAAACGTAGTCTATGAGTTTATAAAGGTAAGGTGGGGTTCAGTAAAGTAAGCATTTTTTCTCTGAAGTGGGAGAGGGTATGAAGTACGTTGAGTGATTGCCGGTAGGGGATGTAAGGGAGAGGGTTTCCCTTTCCCCCTTTGAAAATTCTTGGCCTTTTCAAGAAGCTTGTACGTAATATTCAATTTTTATTTTTAGACATTATTTATCTTATTTAGACAACAAAAAAACAACAACAAATTTTTGGTCGGTCTCGAAGCAAGACCAGGACAATTTTCGAGCCCGCAAGGGTCCGAGACCGAGACCACAGGGTGTTGAGACCGGAACCAGGGAAAACCGGTCTCGGGCACTACAACACTGTGTGGCACGGCCCTTTTCTTTAAAAAAAAATACTGTGTAATAATCTAAAGTCAACGGTGTATTTCCAAAATGTGTTTACCTGTATCCCTGCAGGATTGACGCCAATGGTTAAAGTTGATAAGAAACTGTTTTTACTAATTTAAATACCGATAGAATTATTGCAGGTGGATCCTATATTACACTGACTGGGCACTGAGTGCCATATGCCTTTAAATTAAAAACCTTGTAGGCTCAGTGCTATATAATCAAATACTTCTTATTAAGCATATTTGCTGACATGGTTGATCTGTGTCAGGAGTCGATAACCGCATAGTCGCGGCTCATTCGTGGACGTCGGTGTAGGTTTTGGTGGGCCCCAGTGATTTTGAAAACTATAGATTGTCAAGGCAGAGTTTGGTGTTTTAAGCTGGCAACATCCTAATCTTCCACTTTGATTTAATTGAAAGGTGTGGGAAGTTCGATTTCCGGCGATATGGGCCCTTAATTCCAAATTTTCTCTTACCTTCCGCACCGACAGGCTGTGCCGACATTGAGCGACTGTTTGGTGAATTAAAGTAGTGTGTCCTTTAATCGGTTAAAATGAGGTGTTTGCTCATCATGTTCAGCATGAGAGCCATGGTACTCAAAATTTCACATTTTTTGAGCTGTGACGTTGTAGAATGAATGTTGCATGTTGCTTTAGATTTACTACAGGGTCGGAAAACTTAAGTCACAAGTTGACGTTGAGTCACGGTTATACTTCCTGTATTAGTCTGCGGTATTGGTTACCAGATATACAAGGATTTAGTAATTTGTAGCAAATGATTCCAGGTCAATGAATCTAATAATTTTTCAAGTTTATTACGAGCTTTTTCCGTTCTCACGATTTATTTTAAAAAGTGGTATGATTCAGATAGTGTCGCAGTTGGATATTTTCCTCTTTTTCTAATCAAATTTATTTCAAACTTTACTCAAAGGAAAACCAATTTACCAGTTTGAAATGATCTACATGTACAGACTTCATACCGGTATATACACAAGTTCACAAATAATGCAGTTATAGTGCCCTGACCTTTGTTATAAACATAATTGGTCTATGAAATGCTAACAGAACATGAAACATCCTCATTTTGTAGAGACGATTAACAAATCTAGTTGTCATGGAGATGTAGCCTGCGTAGCTCACTTAATAAATACCCCAGTTAAAAAAGACAAAAAGTTTTCAAAGCGTCAACTTTTTCTTTCGCCAAGGTGGTTTTGGTAGCGTTTCTCACTTTAAGAGTCGCTCCAACAGTTCTATAACCTTCTCGTTACTATTTTTCGGCATCTGTGGAGCTCATTCAGCGTTGTTTGTGTTTGGATGATGTGCGATATACATAGTTTAATTATTAAGCGTTCCTTCCCATTTCCACACCCGGTCCTTTCTAAAAATCAATGTAGACATTAGGCAAACAAATGAAATGATTCCCAGGTTTGGATAAGATATCCATGCAACACAATAACTGCTTGATTAGTCCCCTCGCCCCCCCCCCCCCTTCCCTGTTTATATCAAGGTAACCGACCTGCCGATTAATAGATCGTGACGTTATACTCCCATGAGCTTATACGGGCACCGAGCACCATTCATACGGGAGTTCCACGGGGGAATCGTATTAACCTATAACGAAAAGAAACCTTAGGGGCCCTGGCGTTCTACGGGTGCTCGGAAGCTGGTAGAAGGGCCGTATCTGGAGGAGAAACCTGTTCGTCTTTCAGTCACTGACGTTCCGATTTGTCGATTGTGCATGGGCTCCAGTTGTTCCACTGCATCATGTAAATTCGTGCACGTGGACCATTCACTTCCTCTTGGGACCACCGTGATAGTTTCAGCGTCACACGGGTGCCATACGTACATTTTAAGGCCCACGACCTTAAAACATCCTAAAATTCTCACACGGTTTCTCTGCAGTAAACATATCCGCAACCTGTACGTTCACCTTGTTAGCGCAATCTTTTTACGATCGGACGAAGAAAAAATCGTACGGACCCGGATAGCATCGTCGAAATGACACGAGCGTCCGTATTGTGCGGCCCTATATTATGGGATCTAAGGCTGTTTTAATTCCAAACAATGCGGTTGTGTATGGGAGACCGGACGCCCATCCGATGAATTCTGATTGGGCTCTTCTTTCCAACAGTTCCACACGTGACTGCTGCGCTGTAATTGACAATTTTGCCTTTATAAAGAATGCCATTTACAGCAAGATCGTTGCGTTAGTTAAACTGAGTTAATGGTCCACTGCCGAACTTGTAAGTACCGTTCGAGGAACGCCAACTTTCCTGACATTCTCTCCTACAATGATGGGGCATAGTTTGGGTTTGAACCTTTCACTGCCAGGGGCCTGCACTGGCACTTGGTCTGTCAATATTATTCGATCTTGGCTAAATTTCGCTGGGATTTAAAACCTCATACAACGGGAACAACGTTATCAGCTGTATGTTCTCGTATAAGTGGATGCATGGATGGAGATGCCAAACACGATACAACCACCTTTGTAAGCTATGATAATTTCAGATGGATTTAATTTGATAGTCATGTGATATGCATCCTTTACTTGAAGCAGTCACGGCCGACCAGATGGACGAAACAGTGGAAGTCGTGGGAACGGAAGTTACGTCACGAATTGATTTGTCAAATCCCCCACTGCAGTCCGCTTGTACTTCTAGATGTGCCTCATTTAACCAGACAGTACATGTGTAATTAATCTTCACCTGTTTGGACAGACTTGTTGAAATTTCCTGCTGATTATTCCGTTGTATAACTTTTTAGCTTCAACATATATTTATATTATTTCCTGTATTGAGGTAACGGTTTACAGTCAGCCTCTTACCTTCCACAGGGGCAAGTATTGGCTTATTGGTTTAGATAGTCAAGTTAACGAAAACATACAGTGGCTGAATAAACAATACTAAAAATCGTGGTCCTTCCTGACCCTGTAAAAGTGTAACACGCAAAGTCTACCCAGATATTAATGCCAAACTCCTTATGATGTGATAAATTTAAAATGAAATTTGTGAGAGAAGATGTAATTGCTTTGGTATGGGACAGTTTTGTAATGAAACTATATAACCTTACAATGTCGGAACAATTTAGCACCGCAAATAACCTTGCCTACGTACCAGACTATGCTAACATTAGTCCTGAATCAGTCATGTTGGTTTAGTTCAGTTCCGCAGGATACATTAGGCCCTTGCTTTTTGAGAAGTTTTGCCCATAGGCCTATCTCCACCATAGCGAGCTGCAATGTGGCACCGACTGCGCTATCAAGCACTGCCATCCTGAATTATAGCTGAGCATATAGTTTTGTAATGTTTATCTATCTTTATTCATGTTTTAAAAAATGATGAGAAACCTGGCCAATGACTGATATTGATAACTACGTTTGGTGTCACACTAGTCCTCCTTCTAAATCCTGGTATTCTCAGCATAGTTGCGATGGGCTAGAAGATTGGATAATCGTTACCACGGCAACCAACGATGCATAATTGCTCCTTACTTTGAAGCAGATTTTATCATTCCGAAATGCACGTGCATGCACCTTGGAAACTAAGAGTGTAAACAATGCTCCACACCAGACAATCCCTAAGCTTAGGATTTCTATGGTTCCATACTCACATGATGTCACAGAGTAGGAGGTACGTTCCTCTTTTGGAGGTAAAACAAACCTAACACTGACAAATGCAGGCAGCTGATTTGTCAACCACTGAAATACGCACGTGGTCTTTCTATGCGTGTGGGACGAATGCTACTGCGCGAGACCATGTGCTTCCTCCAGATATGATGTCAGTGTGATGTCACTGTATAAGGTCCATAGAGTGATAACGTCAGCGCTATTGTTTATACTCCCAATTTCCGTGATTTCTTACAGAATTTAGCAATGACTAAAAGTCTGCTATTGTGAAGAAAACAAGTATAAGGCGCGCATAATAGTGAATTAGAATGGGTTTGGGTGTATAAACCAAGCAAAGCCATTGCACATATTTATGATGAACAAAATTTGACTTGGGAGGAAAGAAACGATTTGACTTGGTTTAATCCACGAAAGGTAGGCCTACAACGACCAGCCAATGACCATCTTTCATTTCACACTGGACACGCAAGCTACCGCAGACGTTAATTGACGGAAATAACCTCGTTAAGGATCCCTCATTACAGAATCCCTCCTTACGTGAGAGATCCCTCCCGTCCGGTATGACAGCGGTTATCAGGTAGTGTCTAGACTTAATCGCTAAAAATCACATGACCTTACGTCACCTTTAATATGATGACACAGAGAGATATTAGATTTTTCAGATAAGTAGCAACGATCCTTAACACCGGGGTCACGTGGCCACAATTGTGGGTCAAGTTCGTAAGGGCAATCTATACTTTGATGTTCTGCATATTCTCGTACTACCGCGTATACTTCCGTTATTAACGGAAGGTCGTTGACGTGTGCATTAATCGATTTGAAGGAAACAATCAATAAACGTGAGTTCTATTTCTAGATCGGGTCATACCAAAGACTTAAAAACTACCGGTGATGCTCCACATAAATAATGGAGAAGGGATACCGAACCAGTGCCCCTCCCCCCCCCCACCACCACCACCACAACCTAGTGGAAAAAACAATGAGTGCCTCTAAATAAAAGCTGGAAGGGTAGAAGTTAAGGCAAGGATACCTCTTATTTGTTTCCAGCCAAATTTTAATAAGCATTTCAAAAGATAGCACACGGTGTCTTCGCGTTTCCATGTCGGAAAACTTAAGACCGTTTTTTGTAATGCAAGTCTTGGTTTTCAGATCTGTAAAAGTTAATAAGACCGTGCATGACCGTGGGTCTCATTGAATAATGTTCATGAAAAGACTTCAAAAAATGATTGGTATCATTAACAATGATGGGTACCATTAACAATGATGGGTATCATTAACAATGGTGGTTATCATACAATGATGGGTATCATTAACAATGGTGGGTATCATTAACAATAAATGGCACCATTAACAATGACGGGTATCATTAACAATGATGGGCACCATTAACAATGTTGGGTATCATTAACAGTGATGGGTATCATTAACAGTGATGGGTACCATCAACAATGATGGGTATCATTAACAATGATGGGTATCATTAACAATGGTGGTTATCATACAATGGTGGGTGTCATTAAAATGGTGGGTATCATTAACAATGATGGGCACCATTAGAGATGATTAAACTGTTAAAAGGCCAATTCTACGGACTATAATTCCATCTATATTCATTTGACAGAAAAGCAGAGATTTCTTGTTTGAGAGTTTTGTTTGTTTGTTTGAGAGTCTCAGGTCTTGTGTGTCCAGACAACCAGATGATGCAGGCCACGCGTAATCCCAAAATTCTAGCAGTAGTGACATCTTTCCATAAGAAGGGATTTCGCCAGGCACTTGAAAAAGGGTGATTTATCATTACCAAACCCTACGTCCAAACTGATGTTATCCTTCCAAAAGTTACATGTGGGTTTAGGGGGCAAGTGCCTGCTTCGAGACCCGTTATAAGATGCAATCTGAAGGGTTTTTTATTCATGAAAGTTCAGTCATTGTCCTCTTCTATAAGAGACCAAGGTACGTCATCACCCCAACTTGAACTGGTCTATTTAAGACTACCGTATACTGTTTTATTTTTTTGAATGAGTCTTGATATTTGGGGGTGACGATGTTTTTCCTCTTTCACTTGTAAAAATTTGCCAAAATTTAGCCCCCTGCTTGTTTTACCTCGTGTACAATGTTTAAAGGTTTTGTAACATTAAGTACCTATTTGATGAAAAAATCATTGAAAATGTAGAAAATACCACAAAAATGCATCAAAATCTATTCAATACCGGTATTGTTTATTGCACAAGCTTTTTCTGATTTGTACGTGATTATGCATAAAAATGATCTTAAAATGCAAATCCTGTGATGTCGAGAAAGGGACAAGCCATTTATGGCTTATGTTATTCTTTGCTTTTGCAACCTTTATTTCAAGGAAGCATGAGTATGATCTTGAAATCCATCAGTAAACCAAACCGTAAACTGCTGTACCTGAAAAGAAATTAATGAGGGTAGTGTACAGGAGAAATGTCAACTTTGTGCAACACTCAATATAACTATTTTTGCATACGGTGGGCAGCAAGTTACGAAACATTCAAACTTTTAGCAGTTCCCTGCTTCGAAGAGGTTTATCTTGAGAAAGATATTGTCATAGTTAACCGAAGCCCACAACTTCGAATTTTTATTTGCTCGGTTCTTCACGTAATTTGTTTCTTCTGTTCTGGCTGGTGGCGTATGAACTTTTCGGTGTGATTCTTCTCCTTGCAAACACATAGTTAACGAACATACCGGCTTTCCTCATCTGCCACGCAGTTATTTTGACTAATTCGTGAAGTGGTATTTTCCACCGTTTCCCGGATTTCACCAACTCAACCGTGTAAGTTCCAATACCAAATAGTATGAGACTGACAGAAAGAATCGTTCTCGAAGGAAGATAACCCGTTACGCAGTTCTATTGACTTTCTTAAAGACATAGTTCGATTACTCATAAAAAAAAGTCCCTACGCAGGTTTACAGTTGCACTGAGGTTGATTGAGTTGATAACTTAATGAGAACCTCAAAGGGGCACTTCCACATAACAATTTTTATAGTTAGCATAACAAGTCAAGTTTTAAGTCCAAAAGTCACAGAAACTTAAAATTTTGAATGTTCTAGAGTCCTCACTTGTAACGGTTTTGTACATAATTTGAAAAAGTGTCTGGTCATGAATTTTTGAAAACAAGCTTGAACCGTTAATTACTCACTCATAAAACAGTTATCTGTATGTAGGTATGGGAATTGTCTAACTGTCTAAAGTGACCATTTGTCATTGGTATGTGAAGAAAACTTAACAGGTTTGGAAAAATTTGTTGAATTTTATGAACCATCTCAATGAGCCGCTTTAAGACAAATCTCCGTTCGCTTATTATCTTTGACACGCTAATCAGTCGCTAAAATCCATTGGCACTATTCAGCTTAAATTGGGCATATGCAAAGCTCAAATCTGCCGCAGAAACTATTCCCTGTTTGTCAGATATGCAATTTCTTACAGAATGCATGAGGATGAGTTGGCGGCAGAACATTTTTACATTGAGAAGAAAGCATGGCAGACCGTTTGCTTGTTTTGTGCAGCACTTAATAATTTTTCGATGGAGACTGAATCCACGAGGCGCTAACATTTGCGGTATTCCACTTCTCTTCATACCATCTTCAGTGGCTTCGACTTTTTCTTGCTTGCAAGTAGGCCTACAACCTAGTTCCTAGGTGTATTAAGAAATAAAATGGTACTCCTCAACTTTGAAGTAAGGTTAGGCTTTTTGCTGGCATGTCACCATACCACGGAAGATACTTAGAAGAAAAACACAAAAAAATGTGAGAGCTATGCTGCTGTTCTTTCAAAATAAGTTTGGGACAACTGCAACAGCCTTTTCCCTTTAAGTTATCATTTTTCAAACTTAAAAGACGTAGGCTGCTTCATGATAGTTGTGATTGTAGTGAACAAAGTGATGAGGAAGACCGTGCACTATAGCAAGTATAGGAGAACATTCAGTCTTTCGCATGATAAATTTATCGGAATATGGGCTGACAAGAGTAACAATCGCAAATAAGAGGAGACAGACAAGCTGACACTCCTGGCTGGTTCATCTCTCGGTAATTAGGCCCACCGTAAGGTTTGATCCAGGGGGCATTGACGGATTATACCCTGTTACTTTGCAGAGTAGTGTATTTTTGAAATGCAAACTCTGCTGTCACACTCTTATATAATATCTCAGGAGCCCCCGAGCGGCGATAATTGCAGGCAGGCCAACCCCTTCCCATTTCTACAGTCCTGGATCCGTCCCTTCCTAGGCGGGTCTTCGTGACCTTACCTTGACATCACATTACATTAAATTCACAAAACGTGTTTTGAAATAATCAAGTTACGGGAAACAGACACCATAATATCTCACCGCGTTCTGCACCACAAGCTGATGTTAGTCCGTTGGTTGTACCTTTAACGAGACTTATAGCTGCTGTCACGACACTGCATCATAAAGGTTAATACCATGTCGGTTGGTAACGTGTGGGCTAAATGATAGCTCCAACAGATGAAGCGATATTCCACATGACACTTTAAAAGATTAAACCGCTAACAATTGTTGTTTGAGCTATTATTGCAAATGATAAATTGACGGTTCCGTAAATGGACACAACTTTAAACCCACGGTGATCCGAAGAATAAATTACCTTATTGTTTGTTTCTCATTAATCCCTTTGAAGTTTTAGAACACCGACAAGTTTTACCTTTGTACGCCTGACCGCTACTTGCCTCTGTAGAGTGATTTCTCAAGTCTTGCGGTACCGGTAACATAATGTGCCAAAGCAAACAGGTCAAAGGTTAAATTTAAAGACCCTTTGCTCGTCGTAAAGGGTAACCAGACGTTTGTAAAATATTTTTGCCAAGTTTTTTATTTTTCACTAGTCGGAAAATGTTTCTAACGTGTGTGGTACGGTGAAAGCCTGCTCATAGAAATAGCCCAGGAGATACGTTTGCATGAAATCGAAGACTGGTAATAAATGGCTTGAATTAGCTGACAAGTCAACTGCTTGCAACATCGGTATTCACTATGCAAACAACGGAAATCGCGGTTTTAAACTTGAAGGGAAGGAGCAGTCATCCCAAATTGAAGTAGTGTAGTAGACTGTCCAGTTTCATGAATGGCTGTTGAGAGTCACGTGACAATGTTTTTTCTCTTCAAATGTGAAATTTGCTGGAAATAACTGCTTGGTTTACCTTGAATATGGTTTACCTTAAATAGTTTAAACATAAAATGTAATGAAAGATACTTTGAAGAGAAATAAGACGAAAATTGTGCTATTTAGCCTTTTCTTCAAAATAAGTTTGGGGGGACTGCTCTTTACCTTTAATTTGCAAGCAAGAATCGGACTTTGAGCATCTGTTCACGTTCACGCGTCACTCTGGTAACTTGGACACATGGTCAAGTGGCCCAGCGTTTTAAAATTCTTAGCAGTACATTTATTGCAGTAGCAGTAGGCCCGTTCGTTGCCAGTCAATGAGGACTGGGTGGCTGCTTCCAGTGGGGGAGGGAGCGATTTTTTCATGGGACCAAATGTGTAAACATATATAACGTCAAACGCAACTTGCAAGGTTCGAGGGACGATTTTTAGGAGGGGAATTCACCTCCATCTCCGGTCCAGCTGCGGACCTTGTTGATGGCAGCCTTTACCGGCAGTTAGGACGACTGGAATCAAATTTTAATTCGGTGTCCGCTATTATCTGTCGCACGGTCTCTCGCTGCAGTTTTGTAGAGCCGTTAACAGTTTTCTAAACTTGAAGAACCGACTGTCATCACCCTTCACTCTCCATCTCAATGAGCCGATGGCACATCTTCATCGCCAGCGTTTGCTTCTAAAACACGGAATGTTTTGTAGCATTTACGGTGTAATCCGCATCATGCAGGCTATAAGATACTTAGGCCATATTCGCCATCGTATTGAGCCAACACCATGATTGAACTATGAAGCTGGTACGGAACAGAACCATGTTTTGAACTAATTACACTATTTGGGCATATTGGGCTTGTAGTATTTCCTGTATTTTCCTTTCCCATTGTTTTTATATATTTCCTCCGTTATGGTATTTAATCTTTCTCATAATACTAACAGGTAGATTTATTTTAAAAAGCAAATTTCTCAGAAAATATCATGCCGTATAATATAAGTTGACCCCATGTGAGTAGTTGTTTAATAAGCATAGATATAACTGTCAGTTTGCTATTTCGCTTAGCAAATAGGACAGGTGTCTATAATTACATGAGAATAGGAAGTATTAGCAAGAATGTAAATAATATTTTAGATTCGTATTACCATATTACATTACAATGCACCTGGAACATTGCAATCTTGTGGTATCATTTTGAACTCTCCTGTATCAATGACTATATCCGTAGTAGTCAATCGATATCCGAAGTATTAGCTAGGGCGGTCATTCGGACATTTCGGTCAAAGGTCACGTCATCGATGAAAACAAACCCGGTCGTTTTAGTTGTTTGATATGTTTGTGGGCCTATGCGTAGTGTTTTATTCTTTGGTTTTGGGCGTTAACCGTACTATGACGTCACTTCGACGTCATTTTGAGAAAAACAAGGAAACACGTTGCCGCACACGGTAAACTTCTATTAGTGAGCTTAAGATTTCACGACGCGGACGTCAACTGCAACGTAATGACGTCACAATCTGCGTTTCCCCTGTCATTTAACAACTGAGTGTAGCGTTATTTCGTGTCGCTTTCCAAATAGCATAGATACAAATGACGTCATTTCGTTGTAGATGAGGCCCTCGTCGTGAAATCTAAAGCTCACTATTTTACCGATGAATTACGGAAACATTTAGACAAGACTGTATTTCTCTCCACTTACGCAAGATAGGTGTCAGCGCAACACTTATAGGCCAAGAAATATCTGTTAGCCCTTGCTCGCTTGCACTCAAATTCCTTCGGCGTGCACATCGTCGGTGCAGGGGCGCTGTCCTTAATTACGAAAGCCCCAATCTCAGCATATATACATATGAACAAACGTCTCTATTGCCTTTTTGATTCCTTGACCCAGTCAGAGGAATCTATGCCATGGAAATGGCTTGTGTGTGTGTGTGTGTGTGTGCGCGCGCGTTGACAACTGGTGCAAACCGTGGACTAAAGATTGAATTCATACCTGCGAACCGTGGACACACCTGAAAGCGAGGACGGTCCACGGTTATGCCAGCATGCTAGCAACACTCCTTTCATAAATTTAGAGGTGCTATAGTGATATCTCATGGATATTTCGATAGTCCACGGTTACCTGCAGAAAATCAGATTCAGCCTTGTGATTTGTGTATGGCGAACAAAATTGGAACTGATTGTGTATGCATGCCACCCACAGGCACAAATCAGTTAGTGATTTGTTGATACGTAAACAAATGACATAACCTACACTATACAACATTGGTCTGTATCTCATTATAGCCATGTTAGAAGGGTGTCCTCAGTTTGTAGGTTCCAGTCAATTGGTCCACGGTTCGTGGCATTTGCCTATAATGGTGGGTGTGTATGTGACACTTTGCTTGTAAACCCCTTATTTGAAGAAGGGACTCTATCTCAAGAACGGAACCCCCCCCCTGTGGGCTGGGGGTTGTAGAATATGCCCACTGTATGCCCTGCCTGTCGTAAGAGGCGACTAAATGGGAAGACTATTACAATATTTCAAATGTATGACTTTATATAACACATTCGTGTTGGTGTGTCGTTAAATGTGACCTAACTAACTCAAGAAGGGAAACTTCAAGGGATTTCATATTTGATGTGCGGGTTAACCATAGCATACGAAGTAGATAATCCCTGTCAGTTTTGGTGGAGGTCAAAGGCCATATGGGGTCAACAGAGGTCAAAAGGTTAAAACCTTGTTTACACGATATCTAAAGTAGTGTAACAGTGAGGGATGACGTACTTACTGTGGGAGTGCATTGCCCATATTTCGTAAATGAGCCCTGTCATTTTGGGGGGAACCATCATCTAAGGTCAGAACTCAAGACCTTATTTATTTATTTATTTATTTATTTGTTTGTTTATTTATTCATCCATTCATTCATTCATTCATTCATTCATTCATTCATTCATTCATTCATACATACATACATTCACTCATTCATTCATTCATTTATTTATTCATTTATTTTTTTTTTTGGTCATTTTAAGGAAACTGTCAATCTGAAAAAACGTAGACTAAGTATTTCAAGCGGCAAGCCTATAGGCTTTCTAGTCTTTAAATGCAACATAGTGAAAACTAACTACCAAAACGATTGACTGCAGTAACCACTACATGTTTGGAGTGATACTTTAATCACCAATCCACTTAGAGTAAAATTTCAATAGATTTTCACTCGATAAAAGAGTGGTCACTGTATGCAATTGTTTAAGAGTGAATTTCACTCCTTGACACTTGCAGAGTAGCATATAATCATAGACGCCTTTGAAAGTCACGAGCCGGTATTACGTCTCAAACCGTATAGTGCACGTTCGGTTCTCGTAAACTTGTCAACCATGTAGCCATAGAAAGCAAGAAATACATTACCATATTTGATTTAGCTACTTGTGTTGTGGAACATTCTAAGACAGTAAATATGAAAGGAGCCTAGGCCCACAATTAACTAAGCCAGTTAAAGACAATCTACTATCACCTTTTGTTTGATTGTAAATTCCATGTAGCATATCTACGTCCTTTCAAATTGTCACGTGACTAGACGTCACAATGCCACCTTTATTTATCGATATAAGGTAACATTTCGGTTTTGAACATCAAAACGACATTCGCAGTAGAAGGAGGTCGCACGCGACGATATCTTGTTCGAATTTCGAGAGATTATCTTTTCCATGAGTTTTCCGAAAGAAACACATCAACATGTTTTCAACGTACAGGGGCAAACTATGTAAAGAATGGGTTATAAGCATTCTACAGCCAGTACAACTGACCCTTGACAAATTAAATTTTGTATGATGCAACTAACCCACATACTTTTAATTCCTGCCCTACAATTTGTTCCATTCTTTGGTGAAGTTTATTTACTCAGGGCTCTAACGTTAGACACAACATTCCATATTTTTTATCAGTCTATGCTGGCATTTTTTCATCGTATGGGTTTGAAAGTATTTCATCAATGGACATAATGATGACTAATAACGCCATAGTGTGGCACTAGTCATGGCTGTTTTATGACGTATCTGGTAAAAGGTATCCGCTTGGAGGAGCGTCACACGAGACTGACAGACCCGGGTGTTTGGCATATAACGGGTGTTTGTATATAACATCCATCTCTCTCTCTCTCTCTCTCTCTCTCGGAAGATGCAGGCCGAGGCTCACGGCAAAGGACTTTAAAAATGGAATCTCCTGGCCGTTGGGAGTGATTATCCCCAAAAGAAATGGAGTAGGGAGATTAATCCAGTGCCCCATGCACAACTGGAAAGAAGGACGTGTGTATATCGCTGTATAACGATTCACTGAATCGGAAAGACGAGTAGAAGTTGAGGCATAAAACTCAGATCAACTCAAATCAACCCCACGACACCTATTTTCCGTTTGGCGGCTGGTGGCATAGACGAGACCAAAGTTCCGCAAGATCGAAAACTAAAATTAGAAATGTTCCGCGAGACCAAGAGTAAGGGAAGGTTTGCGGGACCACCGGAAACCTCTCTCATTTTCGGTTTCACGGACCTTATTTTCTCCCCTGTTTCGAGAACCTTCCTTGATTTCAAGTTTCGGTCTTGGGTCCCCGAAACCGAAAAACAAAAAAGATCTACGGGATCAAAGGTCTGCGGGATCGAAGTGACGATGAGAAAAGATCCACGATAGCGAAAATGGGAAAAGGTTCGCTAGACCGAAAACTAGGGAAAAGTGCCCAGTCTAGTTTCAATCTTTCGAGCGACCTTCGGTCTGACAGACACATCGTTGTTGTGGACTGTAACCGCATGGCAAACGTTATTATGCCTGTGCCTTCAATGACCGCACTCGTACACTCTAAAAGCATCTATTCAATTGCGGTACGAACTGTAGTCTTGTCACTGTTTGAGAAGATTTGTTTCAAAATTGACCAGAAATGGTGCAAAAGTGAAACTATTCGTTTCATTTTTTTAGTCAAATCTTGTAAAAGTTTTGACAAGATTCCGGTCCGTGCCCCCTGTGGATTAGATTCTGTTCAAATTTGATAAGAACATTTTACCTCTTATTAGATTCTGATTAGATGTGAAATTTGACTGAACATTTTGAAGTGTATATGTTTAAGGAGTTCGTATCCGATATCTATAGGAAGGAAAAGGAAAAGAAATCCTGCGAAGCGGTCGTGTAACTTGCTCACGCTTTCCTGCAGGCTTTCTATTAATTTGTCTTGCAAATTAGTGTCAGTCCAGGGAGCTCCCTGGTCAGTCTCTATAGTCATCAGTGACGGTCATAACCCTGCCATAGCATGCCATACGCCCAACTTATCTAAAAGACCCTTTATTTATTTCAACATCCTTTTCTTCCAACATCCCTCCCTACCTCCCGACACCTATTTTCCGATAGCAATGTGCTCGGACACCCAACATCTCGATCGTGAAAGAACATAGGAATGTCAAAACAGGGTTGTAGGAATTAGGGACAGTCACTTTCATGCAGGGTAGACTGCATCAAATAAGCTTGTTTTCCAAAACAAGTAAGAAAAGGAACCCCCGTGAAAAGAAAAATGTTAACATAAAAAATGAAAGCGAACATTTGAAGGGAAATGAAAGAGAAAAACAGAATTGCTGGTTTTGTTCATTGGAACGGTAATATATTGAAAGCGAGAAAAATAAAGAAAAAAAAATAGAACACACAGGTATGTACTATGTTTTAGATTTTTTGGAATGCTCATTTTCAAAGATATCGCGTTAAAGAGGCAAGTGTAAAGGGTTTCAAGAATTTGAACGCCTGACCCCAGATGACCTTTGAACTCCACAAAAAACAATAGGGTTCTTCCTCTCGACATGGCGCATGTTTACGAAGTGTTTGAATTTTCAATCTTGATATATCATGTTAACGAGCGAAGAGTAAAGGGTCTCAAGTATTTGAGTCCAGATCATCCTAGATGAACTTTGACCTCCACAAAGAACAATAGGATTCTTCCTCCTAAATATCAGACATCTCTGGACCAGGTTTGGGAACTTTCGCAAATTCCCTCCTCGAGATAACGTGTGAATGAGGAACATTTCCTTAAGCAACGCACATGGACACACACACCTATACGCGTTTCTGGCGCCTATCGGGGACATGCTCATTATACCAGTCAAGTGGGGATATTCTGTTTTTCCTAGTCAACTGGGGATAATCACAGGTCATAATCAAGGTGACTGGGGATCCTGAAAAATCTACACACACATTTTCACACAAATTCAAACAAAAAACATGGAATCGCGGATATACCTCAGATCAAACTGTAAAGCTACAGGCACTTATTTGACACCCCACTTTGCATTATTTTGGACTTTCTAAAACCGGGGATATCCCCGTTTCGCGGGGTATCCCCAGTTCCACTGTAATTTTCATGTGTGTATCCCCGATTGACCCCAGAAACGCACGCACGTACACACACTCCATCATGAATGCAATGGTTTCTGTTACCATCAAAACCAATATCAATATATGTTGGAGGAGCTGTCCCTTAGTTCCTCCTGGCTACGTTCCCGATAGTGTATACTGAGGTTTTAGATTGTATATGACACGCGGGTTTTGTCCATAATTATGATGTTGACACCGGTCAACCGAGTGAAGACTTCTAGATTCAACAGTAGAAAGTATGTGACCTAACAAGGTAACAGTAATCATGTTACCTTCAGTGAGTTATTTTCTTTTTAAATAATATTTACCTTATCACCTAAAAACTCATTTTATTCTTATTGTTTGTACCACTATTGTCATATGTAAACCATCGCGCTCCCTTGATGTTTTCATCCCTCTATTCATGGGTCTAGAATTCGACCTTCATTTTGTTAGTAGTGCAATTATTGACTTTTCTTACAACTGTACAACAAGACAAGATACGGTGCCGAACACATGTTTACTAGAATAAATGATATATCGAAAACATTGACTTAGCCTGTCTTAACGACCTTAAAATTCTCTCGTCATTTGTGGTCTGACGTAAGTAAACAACTGTTGTTTTTCTTCCTCGGGTCAACCTTTTAGTGTGGTTAACTTGGTTACTTCCTTTCTCATTCACATGTCTATAGTGAGAGAAACGGAGTCAATATTTACTTCAAAATGAGAAGATTAATACACTTTTTATGGATGGTCCTGTTTCGTAAGGACAGACGCTTTAAAACGTGACAGCGTGTTGAACTTTAACAGTCGTGAATTTTGTGGTGATTTTAAAATTCATTTAACTGCCCGTGTTTTAAAAGCATATTTTCATCATCCCAAACAGTTCCAATTCTCCCAACCTACTTACTTCTAGCCACTCCCACATTTATCTAAAACTCATCTTTATCCAGACACAATCCTAGTTTATTGCTTCATGGTTTGTCCCAGTAGCCATACAAGTCCATAATGTGTAATCAAGACACTCTCAGTGACCATGCTGTGTAATTTAGATATGATGCATTGTTTGAATGTAATGCCAGTCAAAGAGCTGTACCAATTGAGAGTTTTGACGTATGCATACTGAAACTGTAGTTTAGGGTGACGAATGACTGCCTTTAAATGCTGAATGTCAAGGCAACCATTTGAAACAACGATTTGGAGGTCGATCCTCGATTCGTTGAGTCAACATTCATTCTACCATCATAGGGCAAATTGGGATTTTACCTTGCAAAATAGTAACCTGGGAATATTACAATGAATCAAAAGGTTAGCTAGAATGTTTTCAGATGTTTGTCACATGGACTAATGGCGGTATCATTGACTTGACATCGTTTTGGATATCTGCACCTCAAGAGGAGACTTCACACTCGCGCGTTGTAGATTTATGCGCGCGTCCAACGGGTACGCAAGTGAACTGTCAGAATAGACCTTATCATAGAAGTTCTAAGCTTTAGCTTAAGGTGCGTTCACATATACCGGCAGTGGCAACGGCAATGATAACGGTAACGGCAACGACAACGGCAATCCGACATAGTTGTTCACATATGACGGCAAAAATTTTACCGGATGATGTTAACGGGAATTTGATGCTGACAAATTTTTGTTGTCTGATTATCGTACTGGCAGACATTGATGAGGAGCTGATTTTTTGATGGCAGTAGCGTACCAAATAGATCGGAAGAAAGGGTGGGAGAGGAAAAGATGGTTACAGCAGAATAATTAAATTTGACAATAAAAGTCTGAACAGAACTTGAGCCAAATACCCTTATGACAGTGTTATCCGAAAATGCGGGTGCTTGCCCCCCCCCCCCCCCGGAAAAAGTTTGACTAAGCCATTGTTGCAGAGTACATAGATTTACTGGAATTGTTATCTGTTATAGCATGGCTTGCAAAAAACGAATATTTCCAGCTTTTTCAGTGCGCAGTTTCATTTGAAAAAATGAAGTATGGCATTTAATTTCGTTAATTAAAAAAATCGTTCTAGCACGTCTAAAAAGTGAAAAATTCTCTCAAAAGTGTACATTTTGGTCAACGGGGTAGGGTGAGGTGCATAGTCCAAAGCTGCCCCCCCCCCCCACTCACTTTGCTTCCTGTGCCACTGCATTAGGCTAGTCTTAGAAGTCAGGTCGGGCCAGGTAAAATAGGCTTTCACAGTTTTGATTATTTTTTTTTCATTATTTTGCTTTTCCGAACATTACTGCATCTTGTACCAAGGTGTGATAGCACTCTTACTCTTAAAAGGTGATGATTAATTAAGCCCTCCTTGTGCAACATGCTATGCAAGCAAACAGAAAGTGTTAAAGATCATAACAACATTTATAATTTTAAAGGGAAACAAAGCATATTATGTGAGTTGTACAACAAGAAAGGCACAAATTATTGTGCAATCGACCAACCTGTTTTAAGTGAATAAACTTCAAAATTTATATCTCAGCTCGGGAATGTCCTATGAAGATGGGAGTTGGACTGTTAGAATTCATTTTTCAAGCTCTTAAATTTACATGTTTGAATTTTTTTGACTTGAGGTACACTTTAAGTAATAATGGCATCTGTCGATCATGATTTCTGAGTTCCAGCTTCCCATTTCTTTCATCTAGGCCAACCTGTACCATGGAAGTTAAAGGGAACATCCTCTCACCTCAAACTAAACTTCTCGTAGGGGGTATCGAAACTCTCCACTGGCCCAGCTGTTTGATTGACTGTTAATTCAAACAATGCAGATTACCAAAGCTTATATTACACAGCATGAACTGTACTGAGAGTGTTTTGAAATGTAAATGGAGCTTTTCTATACTCCCCCTGAAGAAATAAACTGAGATTGTGACTGGATAAGGATGAATTTAAAGGCCCAATTTTCTCAGCAATTCTCCTAACCTTCTTAATTAAGCCCCTCACACAATTGTCTGAAATTCACCCTCCTCCAGACACAATCTCATTTTATTGCTTCAGGGTGAATATAGAAAGCTCAATGTGTTTAATCAAAACACTATCAGAACAGTTCGTGCTGTGTAATATAAGTTTTGGTACTCTGCATTGTTTGAATTAGCAGTCAAACAAAAAGCTGAGCCAATTGAGAGTTTCTGTTACCCTATACTAGAAGTGTAGTTTGGGGTGAGAGGATTGTCCCTTTAAGGATGAATTGAGTAACATTGTTGGTTGTACTTTACGTGAAGGGTAATTCTAGATCCATAGGAAGGGATATTCATACTCTCCAACAGTATTAAATTTTAAGGACAAACGGGACATTTAATTGTTAAGAAAAACAGAAAGGTTTCTGAGGCAATGGGTCCACATTACAAAATTGTCTGTGGCTTTGTTGAAAAGTAGTGGGAGGTATTTTTGAACAAAAATAACCAATATTTTAAGTAAGATATCGTGAGGTAGGAAGAGGGTATTGAGACAGGGTCTGAGGGCCTTGGAGTGGGATATTTTTGTTTTTCTCACACGATCTAGGTGGAAAGCCACCATGCTTTTAACATGCCCCAAATGTTACACAACACTGTAAGCACGAAAGGGAAACTGTGAAATAGTTCCTGACAGAACATTCCGATCAGATAATTCATCAATATGTGCAAGAGAAGGTGATGGACGCTGAGATTACATACAGCGACATTTTATTTTGTAGGCTATAAAGGTTTTTAACCCAGGACGCGCACCCGAACGCTTTCCGAAGATACTGATGCGCCTGTTTAGTTATATGATTGATATGGGAATAGAAAGCGGAGAAGCTTTTAATAAGGTACTTTAGTAGTAACCTTGGAGCGGGTGTGAACAGTTTGAATGAGAATAATAGAAACAGAAACCAATATTTTAAAAGAAAAGAAACCGCAAAAGAGAAAGATTTGTTCAAAATCATCTTGACCACTTACTCTGTTCTCCTCAGTGTCGTGTAAGTCTGAAATTAATTGCAGGTCAATGAGTTTTTCTTTCGGTTTTCAAAACTGCCAACATTGTTCAACAGTCGATCACTTCCGCGTATCTCGTATAGCTACTTTGCTGTTGCCTTGCTCCTTGAAAAGTCATCAATTTTGACTTTTCCTGAAAATGCTTCTCACTAAGTAAGATAGCTGTTCAACCGTTAAACGGTGGCAGTATTTCACTTTAAGAGATTTTTGGGGCATTTCCTTTTGTGCTGTTTTGTAAATTTCGTTTTGACATTTGACAAAACAGTCGAGGTTTTTCATATTAAGGTTTTGTAAGTACATTCTGAAGCCCTTGACCACAATGTTATTTACAGTTCCCCTTGGATAGGTTAGGTAAAAATTATTATATTTAAGTCTTAATAATTCTTTTCTGTGGAATATACCAGAAAATTTGGGTGTAGGCCAAATAGACAGTGTGCAAGTATACCTCCTCGAAAAACCTGGTTAAATAATTAAATAAGTAGGACATTAAGCGATATGAAGTCAATAATCTGAAGTTAATTAATCATTCGCATTGTAAAATATACAGGATATTTAAACACAGTCTTAACTTTGATAACTATTTAGTCAGCTTAAGTCCTCCTGGATCTGTAAATCTTTGCAAATATCGATGAAGTAACACCAACATCCCCTTAATCTCTGGTAGATTTAAAAAAAACATCGTCTTACATGAAAGAATTAGTACCTTGTGTCCCAATAGCCAAATCGGAGATGAATTTCACTGTATTTTTGAGTGCTCCTTCTTTTCAAACGAACGTAATATGAACTTAAAGAATATTTTAGAACCAGGACAAGAACCTTTAAAATGAATATCCTCTTTCAATCTAAACTCAAAGTAGTCCTTAGAAATCTAAGTTATTTCTGGTCTAGAATTATAGAGAAGATCCGTTAGTTACTAAAATTCAATTGCTTATTTTCGTTATGATCCTTATAAAGACCGGTGCCAATATTTTTGTCACTTAAATGTTAATGAATGACTTATGGCATTTATTTTCTTTTTCTTTTTTTTCCTTTTCGCTTGTTTGATCTTTTTCTTATACTTTTGTTAGGTTGTAATTTGTGTACTCTGTATGTATATATATTGCATTGAGTTTCTGAAACCTCTTCGGAGGTTAAAAGAAAACAAATTGAACTTCAACTTGACTCATTCGTATAGAGCTGTGCATCTTCCTGATTTTTGCAACTTGACATCTGACCCCTTTTGACCTTTTGGCTAAGATCATGTGTAGTATCTGTTGTTTCCACCCAGTCTAGAATGGCACCATACATGACAGACCAATGATCTAAATGGTCTCACGGCCGTGAGGTTGGTCACACATTGTCCTTTAGTGGACGTAATAGCTTCTTCGGGAAGCAGTGAATGTTTTGGTTTCGCAAGGCGGCCCTTTGCCATAGGGTCGGGAGGACTTAAGAAAAAGACATCTGGCTCCTGTGTAGGACGTTAAACTGCATCCGGTTGTGGAGTTTGTTGAAACGTTTAAAGGTGTACCTGTATATTTGCCCTGTGCTTTTTCAAGTGTTGCCTTCGGGTGTTTGTTGCCTATGGGCATTTTGTTGCCTTCGGTCGTGGTGTTGTCTTCTGGCATGGTGTTGCCTTTGGGGGTGTGATGCCTCCGGGTGTGGGGTGACCTTCAAGTGTGGTGTGGGATGTTTTTGGTTTTTGTTGTCTTGGGGTGTGGGTTTGATGTCGGGCGGTGGTTGGTGTTGAAGGCGGTTGAAGGTGAATTGGCGGGTTGAGTGTTATGGTGGGGTTGGTGCGTCTTTTCCGTTTGTGACAAACCTTTTTGTTCCATTTTTTATGTGTGGATGATTGATGGTGTTTAGCGTTTGTGATTAGGTCCGGTTGGTTTGAGTTGTCTATTTGTTACAACGTGCCTGTTTCTATGTACGTTTTAAAAAGAAACTTGACATCTGACCCCACAGTTTCCCACAATTCTTCGGGAATGCTCATGCGGCTGTCTCTGGTAGATTTCAATTACACAGAAATTGTTTTAGCCTATTCCAGTATGGACGAAACGGATCGGCTAGCGGAAACGGAAAGGCTATCGTCACGCAAGCACCCCGATAGACAGATATACTAGTGAGACTGTGACGTCGTGTCCACGGGGACTTCTTCACATGCATACTTATTTCCATAGCAACCCCGGCATCGTGCTCATCATTAAAAAGGGATGCATTTGAAAATATAACAATTGTCAGACAAGGGGCTGAAGGGGCGAAGTAGTGTCCAGGGGGGATATTTCAAGGGAGGGGACACAAATTTTATTTAATGTATCACTTTGAAGTCAACTGCAACTTGAACCTTTTAGGGTTATTACCCCGCTGCGTGCAAGCTTCCGCTTTCTTTAATTGTCTTAATCAAATTGTTTGGAGAACTGCAACAATTTTACAGGCACCCTCACATTAATCGCTTCTTCTCCGCCCCCAGGAATGTAAAACTGACAATAAATGCGACTTTTTCTACTACTTTACATTGTTTGGAAACTCCATTAGGCTGAATAAAAGCAAAATTATACTACGTGTATAAAAAGTTTAACCAAACACCAAATTCAAAGAAGGACAGCTTCTCAACTTCGCGTTCAACTTTACATGTTTACAAGTCACCGCTCAGCTGATAAATTCAAAAATTAGCACACGCCACCGATGTTTGTGTATTGGGTATATACCCTGACGTCCAATGTAACCGCATGTAGCAGGCCTGATCTGTCGAAGTCTTCTTCGATAAGCTGAATACATGATTGATGGTCTATATAGAATACGTCATGTTTGCTTTTTGGTTAATATAGTTTGCGAGAAAAAATGGAGAAGCAATCCTGAATTAGAGCCATGCAGAAACCGCATTTAACAGTTGAATTATCTATTATCTATTACGAAAAGATATTTGTACAGAAACCGTTAGGTTGCTGGTATTGAAAACTCGCTACCAAAGCATGCGGTCGTTAAACTTATATCCACAAGAACTAAAATAAGGGGGGAGGGGGAGATAAAGTTTCATATCAACTTTTTTGTATCTAATACTTGCAGTCATTTGCATCTTATTCCCTTTTATCACTGTTGGATTGCCATGATACACCGCCCGCCATCTTGTGCGGTATGCCCACCGACTTCCTATACATGGACAGAGCATACTGCACGGTAGATTGTCGCTAACGTACGTGTAAGGACCAGCGCACCAAAATGGCCGTCTGCTATGGTTTTGTGTAAAAGTTTAGACTTGCTCAAGTATATCACCATACTTTGCAAGAAAGTTGTAATATTTTTGAAGTATGGCCAGGTAAGATCAAAATGACTTCACAGATTGCAGGAATATGATATTGCTTCTCATTCAAGATCAAATTTTGCTTAAAATACAACATACTCGTCGTCAAATCAGACAATTTATAGCTTCACGGCGGCCATCTTGGTGCGCCGTTTATGCCCCAGTCGGTGGCAACCATCTACGGATAGAACGTACACGTTACATGTTTTGTCCATGTGTATAAGTCTATGGGTATATCACACTAGCAGTCTCCTGAATATCTTAGGTCGTGGTAACTGGTTCTTTCATCACACTTTGCATAAATTAAATGGGTGCAAACCAGGCGTCGCCGGGGATGGGTGGGGTTGCAGTGGGTGTGAAAACTACCATGACTCAAACTGTAAAAATAATGGCAAAAGTGAAAACAAATGAGATATCTTTATTGGCCATTATACTCAGTGTGATGTACAAATATTGCATGTTTTCGCCTCTTGAGACTTAAAGGACCCCATATCATTTTCCTACAAATCCCTCCCACGCCAAGACCCTGCATGGCTACTTGCCTGACACAAATAGCACACCGGTAACATAGGATTAATATAAAATGTAAAGGATGAATGTGCTGTAACTCATTCTAGTACACCTACAACTTTGTAGGGCAAAGGGCAATCTTCCCATGCCGCTCATCTCATAACAAGAGTTGAATCTCTCAGAAATTAACTCCTATATACTCTTCGAAGTACACAGACAAAATACAAACTAATCAGTACATTGTTACAACCAAAATGAGTAAAGATACACGTCAGTTAGTGCCGTCACTCACAGTTCACATAAAATGCGAGTTAATCTACTTTTTCGATTTTATGTAATGATTGTAATTACTAGCGGTCACACCACAATGACGTCTGCTTACTAGTCTGGTTAGTAAAACAATGCGTGCGTCGAGTAACAATACTGCAGGCTTAACCCGTGCGGATGAATTTACTCATCGTTAGTAGACGAACAAGGTGATGACTTGTAATAATACTAATTTTAGAGAGTATTTTCAGTAGACAGCCCATGTGAATTCACTACCTAAGTGGCTGATGTAGTATCATTATACTACCTGCCTGGTTATTGTACGCGCCCAACTGGTTAGAATACTATACAGTTAGTAAGACCTAGGCTACAGCAATTCGATACGGCGACCACGATACAGAAGTCTGCCGCTAGAAATCTGTGTTCATAATATCCTATTTTTTGCTCGTTGCTGCGAAAATCGAGGTATGTATTAGTCATATTTTATACAGGGATTACCCTCGTTACATTTCATACATTAAATTCGTTCTCTAACATTTTTATGCTCCAACTTCAGTTGCGCTTATTGAGATTATCACAGGGACTCGGGAGACAATACGAATAGGCCTAGCCTAGGCCTAGGGATCCTAACATGTTGAAGCCATACATCTTTGTACAGCCCAAGCCTTTTTAAACACGGCCTTACCAACTTTTCGAGGCTTAAGTTACTTTAAATGATGTCACCGAGAAGATGGCACAGTCGTGTTGCAACTAATTAAAGCATCTAGTGACTTCTGTGTTTGTTTTTAGCGGTATTTGGTGGCCAATTTGGGTTGAGTTTTTGGATCGGCCTAGGCTAGGCTAGCTAGCCTAGCAGAATCTCAAAAAATTAAGTATAGGCCTACCCCAGGTCAAGCTATGCTTTTTAATTACAATCTAGGCTAGCCTAACTTGGATTATACTTGTGCGAGAGATTAGCAATCCTCAATAGGGCCTTATGCCAGCTAACAATAAAACTGCATTGTGGATTCGAAGGATTATTCCTTTACAGTTCCATTTCATTGTGCCCATTGGGCTTCTCTATGGTACTGTGTATGGAATAATCCTTCCCAGACTAATTGCATTTTAATTTTCTCTGCTTTTCTTTAAGACATGATTGGCCAAAGAAGTTTGAGTTACCGCCTCTGCCAAGGAGACTAGCCGAAAAGCTGAACAAGGGCATATTTCCTGATGAAAGGGAAAGAAGATTAATTATAAGTTGTGTTTTCAATGAGATGTCAGGTTTTGTAACGTAAGTGCTTTATTTTAGATGTATTTGTTCAATGTTTGATATTCATTTAATTCATTTAGTCATTAAAAAATACTTTGAAAGGTGAATTGTAAAATTAGTATTAACACTAGAACTTAGCCTGTGTAGAAAGCAGAATATTTTAGACAAGACCTCACAAAGAGGAGAAAACAGGGGTAGTAAACTTTTATATCTGCCCATATCTCTGTAGTGAAAATGTTTTTCAACTTCTAGAATGCCATTTAATTGTCAGAGAAACAAGGGTAAACATTGATTTTGGTAGGGATCAAAGGCCATCTTGGGTCAAAAAAGCAAAACTTTCCATGAATTCACAAGTTTGTCATGTAGGGTCACCGGAGGTCAAACAGGAGAATTTTCCAAGAGTGCCCAACATCTTCATGTATGGTCACTAGTGGTCAAAAGTAAAATTTCAAGTCCCATGAGTTCCCAAGATGAAATATGAAAAACAGCAATAAGTAACATGAAAAAATAGCCAAGACATGGTGTTGTTGGGAATAAAGCGCATTGTTGGAATCTCAATTAATTTCTCCTCTTTTTTGATGTAGGTAAAGGACGTTTTTCTCTCAGAATGTGGACATGTAACTTACAGATAGTGGATCTCTTTGCATGTTTATCTGTAATTTTACTACCACATAAATATCAAATATACTTGTTTTATATAGCCTCTTACTTTTTTTGTCTGACTGGGTCAGTTTTTTTTTTTAAATATTTGATTCAAGGAGTGGATTGGGCCAATCACTGTGCATTATTCTAGACTACTACACCACAACACAAAGTTATTAAAACACAACTCTGTGACAGTGCAAAGCATCCAATGGCATGTTACCTTCAATCAGGAGGTGTTATAATTATTAGCAAAACTGTCAATTCCAATGAATTGCACTGACAAATCATGGTCAAAATATAACAAAAACTATTCGATCATGGATTATAGTGTACCGACATGGGTGTAGTAATTCAGATAGGAATACAGGTAGTTTTGTCCCTGAAGATAGCTTTTCATTTAATTTTACTTCAGCTGTCACATGAATAAGTACTGTAAGTGAGAGTTTGACTGCAATTACAATACATGTGCATATCATTGGATTCATTATTGGGGGTGGATAAACCTTGCATTGTCATATTAGTTTGAAAATTTGAGTATTTGCAGTAGGAAATTATAAAAACTCCCTTCTTTATATCCTTCAAAATTGTAACAAGGTGCTTGTATGTGGTTATGTGTTTTGCTGGACTGCCTTCAAACTACTTGTTTGATATAATTTGCATATGTGCCGCAAAATAGGTATATGACTGTATTTCCAGAATCTCAACTAAATTAAAACATATGTTGTTGAAATAATGTTAAAAATACCACAAAAGCAAATATGATAATGGGTATGAACTAAATCCTTTGACACCTTTGTTATTTGGGCACAGGTATCCAACATCAGCTCAGTATAATGAGGTGGCTGCCTTACTTGTACAGAACTTTCCAGTACTGAGGGAGGAAAATTTCTCTTCAACACCTTATGTAAGTTTTTAAGGATGTAATGGCAACATTATAAAACTAAGTGTTTTCACTCAAGTTTCCTATGAGTGAAATTTGCATTAGGCTAAGTAAAAAATAGCAACTGTTGATCGTAGCCACCCGCATTTTTTTTTTTTTTGCTGCTAAATCAATTTGTTTTATTTCTGAAATTATGCATCCTTTGATTTTGTACTTTTATTGCAACTTGAAAATAATTAGTTAGCATTTAAAATAAATCAGGTTCTGTAAAATTGTTGAACAAAAAACTGTCAAACTTCATCATCATAATCTTTTGTACAGGGACCACAGTATGCCCAGGCCATGCTTTCGGAGCCAATTGCTCTACAGTACACAGAGAGGCAATGGCACGGTGAGGCAACCAAAGGCAAACTCGTGTTTGTAACCTTGTACATTGCCTCAGTGCATTTCAGCGCTGAACAGAGAATTTCACCGGGGCAGGAGGCCATTTTGAATGTTGGCTACTTTGAAGTTAAAAGTAAAAAATAAAAATGCCCTGCACACTCAATCTTTTTCTAGAAAATCAGTACGATCAGCAGTTGTCTCTTTTAATTGGCCTTAGGTCTATGCACTTTTGTGAGTAGAGTCCAGAGGAGGGAGGGGGTACTACTGCTGTGTACAGTGCACTTTTGAATTGTTACTGTGACATACATGTTGATAGTTCCTGCAAAGTAAATTCTAATCCTGTACAGCTTTGGTCGATGGCGTCAACATTTCAACAAAAGTTTTCTTCTTCTTCATGTGTGGAGATTTGGGGCTGAAATTTTGGTGTATGATTGCTTGGAAGCAGTGCATTAATGCTTGCCTCTTTGCATTCTAATATAAGACATTTAGTTAAATTGTGTTTTAAAGCTGTTTTAGTTAGCTGTGCCATTTAACTGTCTATTTATTGCACTAATAGCAGAGTGTGCTTGGCTGGGTGTTCAGTTCTTATCTTGCACGTGGTTATGCAGGCTGTTTGAGCTGGTCCTTGATATCGATGATACAGCTCATCCCACTGATCAGTTTTCCTACTTTTCTGGGCATTTGCTCACCCATGTCTTTATTTATGTGGTCTCTATAGTGCACTGTGGTCAGTATGGCCTAACACATGAAATGAAGTGTAGCTTGTAAATAAATATGGACTGTGAAGATATCACCCATTCTGTTCTGTTCAATCATTTAATCATTAATTGGCCAAGGTAAGTAATTGAAAAATGACTGTTTTAAAGACCCAATACAGTGGCCTTCTTTTGAGTCTCTGGGTATTATTTTGATCAGTACAAAGCCATGCAGTGTTGACATGAGGATTTGAAGGTGCAACAAAATGTATACGCTGCTGCACTTGAACAATTTATAGGTACTGTACATCATCCATACATTATAAAGCATGCTCACAGATTTACATACAAAAATAATAATGATGCTTTTTTTTTTATCAAATCACAAGTATTTTGCGGTCACTCTTCTTTAATTCATTGCACTTACTGTAAGTTTGTAATGTAAGGAGGTTTTTGGAACAGATCAATAAAAGATAAAATTTGGTTATTTTAGGTTCCTCTATTTATTAAACAGATACTGTAATAGAAATTGTGTGGGCTTTCCAATTAGCATTGCTGTACTAGTTTTATGAAATCTTGTTATGATAGAAAGCTTCCCCTAGATCATCTAAAAAAGTTAAAGCACTATGCAGAAAAATACTGTAGCTATCACAGTAGCTTTTATGTCCAGCTTCATGGAAAAAAGTTGTCACACTGCTTCCGTTGTGTTTAATTTGTCACTGGACATTTTCGGACATGAAGTCACTGGAGTTGTGACTTCATGGTGAAAGCAAATACTATTGAAATTGACTTCAATCAAGATGCCATGTAACCTGATTTAATTATTGCAGGGACTCCATTGCAAAGTAGCTATTGGGGCTAAAACAGCACAAAATACCTTTAGACAGCCTTCAAGTTAAAGATATTGATTACTGAAATAACACCTGTTTGATCCTTTTTGAGCTTAAAGGGAAATTCTATGGAATATCATTTAGATTCAAATAGTTTCCATTTATTTATTATCTTTGAAAACCTAATTTCATTGCTATCAAGAAAGAAGTTAGCTTGTGGGCAGCTTTGCTCATGCATTGGTTTCAAAATATGCATGCTGCTGCAACATTCCATATGAGTAACAAAAGTCTAATTATACCATTACATTTCCCCATTTTGTTTTTCTTTTGTAGTATTACTGGAAAATAAGGATAATGGATAAATTTAGAAATGAGAGAAAGAACCTCCTCAAGAAGAGGAAACCAGAAAAGGAAACACCAACATCCATTCCATCAACGTCAAAGGTACAAAAGACTTTACTAACTGGTGAGGATGCTGCAAGTATTGTCAGGCATCAAAAGTAAGAGCTTGTTCCAGCTATTTGCCATTTTCATTTGCCTTGTCTTCATACATAGAAAATAAATACATTTTTTCTGTTCAATGATCACTGAATATGAGAAGTTTTGAAAATTCACAAAGCATATATTGCTACAAAATTAATTAAGTGTCCTTTACCTTACAGTCCTGTTCAAAGAGGGATTAGAAAACCAAGTTAGACAGCTCCACATGTTCCCTTCAATCAACCATCCCAACTTTAAAAATTATTTGTTACTATTAACTCCTTCATTTATGCTAATATTATTCCTGAAACCAATTTAAATCTATTTTTATAAAATATTTTTAAACTTATATTTTTCTTTTTATAAAATATTTTTATACTTATATTTTTCCTTCTGGTTCCTGCCCTGGAAACACTTGAATTAAACTACATGGAAAATTTCTTAGACAGGTGTTAGCCAATTAAATTGTATGACATTAGTGAAATTCTCTCATATCTTTCAGTCTAGCACTGCAGTCACAATTCATTTTGTGAATTTTCTTGCTGTTGACTTAGAGACTGAGACTGTCTTGATCTGTTTTATATCTATTGTCAATGTTGAACCAAAAAGCATAATTACTTTGTTAAGCTTCAACTACCACCCTTCTTTCAGTTTATTGAAATATCTTGGCCCAACAATTTACAAATCTTAAAGGTAAAAGTTGGATAGACCAAGTTACCCACTGTACATATAAGGAGGGAGAGAATTGTTTTAGTGTGTCACTAAGTATCATACATCTTTTGTTCGTGTAGTTTGGTTTAAATTTGAACTGGATCCATGCAAGTGGGCACTGAACCAAACAAGTTGGTTCATTTGGAACAGCCAAATTAAGCTAATCAAGTATTTGAAATAACTGTTACTGAGTGCTCATCCCTTTCTACCCTTTTTGAACCAACCGTGTTTATTTAAGTCATGTATATGTTTTTGTTGAACATGTTTCCCACTATTTTAAGGCTGAGAACACACGGTGCCAAAAGCCTTTGTATTGATAACACAGGTATATTCTACTCTTTGAAAATGTACCACAATTTTGCATTGTGTGTTGCTTTTAAATCAGAAATTACAAAACGGATACCATATTGCAAAAGTTGAAATTGGCAAACTTTCCAGCTAGGGCAAAAGTAAAGGGCCAAAAAACAGAAAATGTACCAAAAATGATTTAATGTGAAAATTTCTGCACTTAAATATTAGAACTGGTCATTTCAGTCACTGCTAAGGGAGGTTTGAGATACTGTACTCAGAATGACAGTTCTATGTATAACTTTAATAAGTAGCTTTAGGTCCCCTTTCTTCCTAAAGACACCTTTTGAAAATAAGTTACCAATGTAAGTAAACATTCTTGCATTCCCCTTTGTTGTTATTATAGGTGGCTTCAAGAGGAAGCAAAAAAGAAAAAGAAAGATGCTCAGAAGATTTCCCTACCAATGGGAAAAACATATCTGTCAAGACGGGAAGACATTCTAAACCATCCTGAAAAGGTCTCCTTTTGGAAGGAAAAATACCCATTGTTGTTTGATTCCAAAGAGGTAATGTATTCATTTTGTGGCTTGTTAGTGAATTAGTTAAAACACACACTAATACTCACAATATAATCCAAGCTAAATGGTGGTCTTATAGACAGTCTTTTAAGAGTGGTAGCACCTATAATGGTGGATATACCTGGTGCAGGTACCGTTCATGATTTACCTCCAAGGTGAAGAGAGGCTTTATTAAGTGAAGTAAGCAGGACTGTCACCAGACCACACTTGGTGCTAGGTAATTTTGACTGTGTTCCTTTTAGTGATCATGACCCAGGGGGTAGAAATCAGCTAAGAGATGGGCTAAAATAATGCCTCAGTCGACTGTCTCAGTCGGAGATTAATATTACATCCAAATTTCTTTCAAATTGTTGCACCATTATTGAGAAAAAGAGAAAGGGAGGGTATAACTTACATAATTGGCTGCTGGTGCGACTCACCATCACGGCAGGACTAGCCAACCTCCTCCTGGCATAGTGACATCCCAGGAGGTTAAGTATCTTGCTCAAGGATACAATGTAGTGACCGAGGCAGGAGTCAAACTAGTCTTTAGATTACAAGTTTAAAACCTTATCCAATTTATAGGTCATCATGCACTCAGTTGTACATGTCTTGCTTGTTACAATAATGCTCTTTCAAAGACAATTTATAAGCCAAGTTGCATTTTTCTAGTCTTCTAGCTCCTCCTGTGGTTCAAAACATTCCTTTTTCACCTCCTAAATTTTTAAGAGTTGAGTTTAGCTTCATTGCCCAGTTTCAAAATCTGCTGACTGTACTAGTAGTGTTTGTAATTCACCACTGTTTAAATCTCATTTCACTGATTTGCAGGTTATTGCCCACCCATCATAACTTACCAGTTCAAAACATGCTTTGAGAAAAAATATCACAAATTGAAATTGTGAAGTATGGAATACCTATGTAAATATAATCATGTGGGTGTGCCTTTTAATATAAGTATTTGCTATCATTATCTGTGAATGATTGCACTTTCAAAGTTGGCATATTGCAGTCATTAAACAAAAGTTTGAGTCGTCATACTTGTTATAGTAGAGGCAAGTGGGGTTCTGTCAGGCTATTTAAAAAGACATGCAAGGGGGTGACTGTATCAAAGTTTTTGAAACCTAGTGTCCTGTTAGTGAAAAAGGGCACCATCCATTCATATTTTACTTTGTTTGATTAATTAGTAAATTATTTTTCTAGTGAAACAAAACTGTGTTTGATATGAACTTGTGTAAGGACAAGCAAAACTGTTTCTTGAGAAAATGTGTACTACCTATTCTGTGTGAAAAAGGTTAACATGACAGGTAATAGTAAATCTTTTTGTTTTAGTTAAAGAATCCAGAAGTGTGTTAACAAGGAATTGAATGAGCAATGGAAGTTAATCAGCTGCTAATGAATTTGCCCATCAATAACCTCCTTTTTCAGATTGTCAAAGAGTTCTGGAGGATAACAGACAGAAACCCTCTTCTGACATTGAAAGATGCTGTAAAACAATTTATGAACGTCCTGGATAACAAGTCAAGAGTGGAGAAAGATGATGTTCTTTGTGCACACCAGGAGAAAGTCAAAACATTAAAGGAAGAGGATGATGTAAATGGTATGTAGAAAAGTAATGTGTTACTTACTTCTTGCTTTGACAGATGAAACCATCCCTTATGAAGTCAATTGCATTGCCTCTGAATGTGAAAAGGGTTAGGTCAATGCATTTATCAAATCTTACCTCCTTTCTATCACCATATGGTGATAGAACGGAGGTAAGATTTGACATATTTCAATGTAAAGTAAATTACCTTTTGCAGTTAAAAGCATGGTCTACTTTGAAAAAAATATTGTGGGTAGTATTGGGACCAATGAATAAGGGCTCTGCAATTCATCATTTAATTAAATACATGTTTCCACTTTAGAAGGGAGGGGGTTGAGACACCCTTGTGGAGGGCAATTCACACCGCAAAAGTCTCCTACAGCTTCAACATTGCTATTGTGCTTGGTTCTTTTAATACCCAGACAGTAACAAAAATAAATACAAAAAGTAAGAACAACAAAATTAAAAATTAAATGAGTGTTACGGAGGAAGAAACAATTTAGTCCAGCTTAGACTGAGATTTCCAGAAGAACAAGAAATTCAATATCAATATTTATTTAGTTTTATACTGATTTCTATTTGATATGTGTTGTCGTTTATCAAAATGTTAAAATAGTACATAATTAATTACTTTTTTGCAGATCTGAGGTGTACAACTGTTCTGCTTATTCTACCATCCTGCTTTAAAGAAGATATCAACAGTGTTTTTGTGCTGGACAACCAGGTAACTTAGAAACCATTCAGACAGCACTTTATGGGTGTATAATTGCTAATTCTATCATTTTTTCCCTTTCCCATCAGTAAGTTCTACATTATTGACAGTCGTTGCCCCATTAATTCAGAGTCAAAGGGCATTTTGCATATTGTTATTCTTATCCTGCAACTCTGGCCTTACTAGGAACTTCTGGAACATTTTTTTTGTGTTATAATTATTTTCACACTTGGCACCTTTAGCCTGAAAAGTATTGTACATTCTTGTTGTGGACTCCTGTGATGGGTTTGGAAAGTTTCTTAAAGCAGTAGCAGCCAGTTTCCTGCATGCACCTTCTCCACCCTACATAATATCTTATTCTGAGATGAGCAAATGAAGCAAGCAAAATGTTGTAAGAATTAATGGATTACCGTTATTTTGTTTTTCAGAACAATTCTGACAAGCCACTCTCGTCAGAGCCAGTCCTCCTTGGTACTGGACATAACCACCTGGATGCAAAGGACATGTACATTATGGCTGAAAATGCAGTGGTGTGTGAGGTATCATCCATTATCCAAGGATTTGAGTGCCTTATTGCAACCTATTATGCATTCAATATAAGCTTTCCTCAAAAATGTAAAAAACTGCTCCTTTTCCTGGATTTGATGTTGGGATCAAAAGCAAAGAAGATTCCAAGATCCTTAGCAACATTTATTACAAAATATAAAGACAAGTAATGTCTTTATAGTGCTACAGAGTCTTGTGTGGGTGACATAAGCATTGTTATATAGTTGAAAGTTTTGTTAACTTTGTGTTTCCTTGTTAGAAGCTTGATAGTTTACTTAACCCTGTCTGAATTAGATCATTTTGCTGTTTGTTAGATAAAATAAGCCTTTATCTTACCTACATACAATATAACCTGTTCATACCATTTGTTCATATTTAATGGTTGTTTGTTGTATGCCCTATCAGTATTGGGTGAAAAGTCCCAATATATTCAACTTGAGATTTTTACAGATTTGCATGAAAAAGACGTAAGATTGTATTTTGTGGTAATTATAGACTGCTGCAATGTGAGAGGGTATATTAGTTATGACATTACCATAATAAACCATGTGAGTTTTTTGTAGAGATCTGCCATATTGGCTTTCCACATACCAGCCTAGGGTCAAGTATTTCTGTATTTACATCCATCATCAAAATAAATATGGGTATTATTCCAAAAAAATTGTGCGATGTGGTACTCGTGGCATAAAGTAATTTAATGGATAAATTTAGAGCAAATTAAAAAAGATATCAAAGTCTGCCACAACGTTGTTGATTGTAGTGTGTAAGCATATTTTGTTCAGTACATTCTTGGAAAAATAGTGTCAGCTTGAGAAATTTCTCATGTAAGATTAAAACTTTAATACACATACGTGGTTGGTTCTGTTCTGGTTCTGTTCTGTTGTACCATACTTTTTTATTTCTTATTATTTCATGATTTCATATCTTTGTTTTGATCATTGTAGCACTGTCATGGTAATGGACCAGCATTTGCTTTTGCTAAAATTTATCAGGTCTTTTGTTTAAGAGAGTTTAAGAGAGTCATAATCTGATTCGACAGTAATACATTGCTCTGCTTTCAGTTATTGAGGATGAAGAAATTCTATATGTAAAACTTGACAAAGCTTTTTCTCCTTTTATCTCTCACAGTGGCATTAATATAGTTTTAAAGGGATATGACATCAGAAAAAGTTGCCCTCCTACTCTTCATCAAAACCTTATGCCATGTCATTTAAACCTTACAATCTGAAGTGTACAGTCTTTTTCTGGATCTACTGTAAGAAAAATATTAAGGTAGACTAGCCTTTAAGGTCAAGTTAAAAAAAATATGGCAAATCAACTTCAATCAATTTTTTAAAGTGTTTCTTTGTTACTGGTTTTCAACTTTTAATCTTTTTGATATGCATGGACTGTTCCGTAACTTCAACTTTGTTAGGTACTGTATTGCTATCTTTATCTTAAGATTGTGAGGCTTTCTTTCCATAAAAACAAACAATTCATTCAGAAATACTATGATTTATATCAACGTGTTCACCCAGAAAACTGATCTTTTCTGAATGAAGAAAACCTCTTGCTATAAATATGTCAACTGATCCTGCTGTTTACAGAAAATTTGCGTCTCCTTAAATATCTTGAAATCATTTCTCTTTTCAGTTATCAGTTTATGCCATGCATGTCTTTGGGTATCATGTCAGTGTATTCCATATACATCATGCCAAATTATCAGCAACTTAAGTCATCATGATTCACATGTTGGGACACAGACATTTGTTTTTCTCCTGAAAGTACAATAAAAGTTTTAGAAAACATTTCTTGCTTACTAACTGTCATTTATATACCCATGTATATTTACTAACCAGACAAGAACCCTCTAAAACTTCAGTTAGTATTTCTACATGTCTCTACGTATAATTTTACTACTTGGGTAGTGAAATCAGGGACAAAACCAAAAGCAGTATTTCCATTAGCTGGGTAGTATTCATAAACACCAAACCTAGTAAACTTACTTTAATAATGAGTAAACATACTCATTACAGGCTACTACAATTACGCCCCGAGGTGAGTAAAATCAGGGATCTAAATTTACTCACTTTTGTGAGTATTTTTTTTTTCAGTGTACGTACTCTTTCAAGTGCAAGAGAAAGATATTGCATACTCATGGTAATTCTAATCAAGCGGTAAATTCTTGTAAATTTCAGTAAAAAAATTACTGTTACAAGAGTTAAAAGAGCCATTCATGAAATTAAGATCTACGGTAGTGCTTCAACAATACAAATTGGGGTAACTGCATTTTTACATTTATAACTGTACCTCCATGAGTCACGTTTTGTTTATTTATACCGATTTTAAATATAATCATCGATTTTAGTACGGTACCGTTCATCGATTTCCTTTCAGTGAATTTTTCTATGGTACTATATTTCAATTTCACAGTTTTGCTGCGAAAATGGTAGTCAGTGTGATAAGCAAAGAACATGAAAAATAAAAGCTGATGAACCCCAGTTATGTCTGACTAAAACATATCATCACTTAACTGTTCGGATTTGTCTATAAGCCTGCCAATCAGTCCCCTATCATTAAAACCAAACAAAAAATCGCGAATCCACGGAAGTACCTTTCATCTGTACATAGCTAAACGGCCGAGAGCCGGCCCGGTATCATTTATTACGAGCGAGTTCGAATTTATTTATACTTGACCTTGTCTGAAATCGACACAATGTAATGAGATTCTGAACACAGCAATCCTTTCATATTTTCCTACTGATAAAAGGCGCAATTTACATCCCTGGGGCGATTATTCCCCTCCATGAAATAAAATCTCTCCGGCCTCTCTCTCTCTGTCGCTGAACTATCGGAGTGACCCGGTTAAGGACAAGAAAAATGACCGGAGCTCTATGGCTATGTAAATCGAAAGTGTCCCCAAAGTAGTCGTTTAGAGATACTCTTTCGTGTAAAATATATTATTTTGTCAAATTGTTTGATCATTACCGACATTTAGTGAAGGGAATGAAAGAGATTTTACAGATTCTCTTACAAATACTGCTCTTTTCAGACACGCTAAACGGTAGCAATTGCCTTGTTGAATACCCAAGCCCATGGGGCGGGTTGTAAAACAATTGGTGTACAGTTTACTGTAGACTGCGGATAGTCCAGTGGTTTTGAGGGGTCACAGATTCAGTTACTGTGCCAATAAAGTCTCGGAGAAAAATAGCTAATTTCATAATTTGTTGGGTGCTTCCGATTAGCCGCCAGGTGTTTTGTCTGCAGGATTATTTACATATATAATTCGGTAGAGAGTAGGCGGTATACGGTATACCGAAGTGTACCGTCGGCATGTGCTACTCGATAGTTAGTAACAATCAACAGATCAATACTGATGACCAATGGATGAAGTTTGTCTGGTTTGCTATAAGCTATATGAATTCAAAAGTAGGTGCATAGCCAGGGGTTTGGATGGCTTGACCTTCATCACCCAAATTTGAAAAAAAAATGCTAATATGGCATAATGATACTTTATTTTTAGGTTCTGGACACAAATATGGATTGCCCCATATCCCATCTGGAGATCTGAAAAATACCTTTGTCCCCAAAGGAGAAAAAGGAAATCATCTTCCTAAAGACTTCATGTCCTGCCATGACACAATCCTGGCTGTACGCTGTTACGACCAATTTGATAACAACTGACCAAAATGTAACAACTTGGTCCAAAATGTAACCACTACGGTATGCAGGTTTATCCGTAAAATGTAGCAATTTTTGAGTGGACCAAAATCTAACAACTATGAACAGATGAAAGTTTCTCCAAGATTTTAACAACTTTCTGTCCGCTTGGGTGCGTCGGTGGCGTCATAAAATACAAAATGGCCGACAAAATAACTTTACTTGCGGTAGCTTGGGAAAACGAGGCCGGATCGGACTGGGAGTTGAACAAATTCGGTCAAATTCTGGTGCTTTAGTGTCAAAGGACTACCTCGGATCCGAAAATTTTGGGTACTAGTCAAGTAAAATAGAATCCGTAGACTCCAAACGTGAGGTCCCCGTGATAAAATTTTCGACACTTCGATATGAAATGTCCCCGTCCTTATGTTTCTTCTGTAAAATAAACAGTTTTTAGGTCGATTTTGGTCTCGAAAAGGTTTATACCGGTGTCTTGTAGATTTCCTTCGAGGACCTAACCATGTCCTACCCAAGTAAAATACATGGTACATTTCGGCACGCCGTATCGAAAGAATCATATCATAGGCCTTTTGCTTTTTGAGTTATGGCAGTATGGCCGCCCAAAAATGCTAAATTTTCTATTTTCCATCACCAATCCCTTAAAAAACGGACTAACTTCCACAGTTGTTACAGTTTGGTCAAAATGGTGTTGCATTTAGGACCAACTTTCAAAATTGTTAGATTTTGGGCAGAAAGTTGTTATCTTTTGGACGAACTTTCAAAATTGTTACACTTTGGGCAAAAAGTTGTAACATTTTGGACCATTGCAAGTTGTTACGTTTTTGGTGAGATGTTACAAAATGGTTCGTAACATACTCGCCCCCTGTCCATGATATTTGGTCACCAGGAGATTCCTGTTAAATCTGATTACATGTCGTATCATGGAAGGGATTCAGCTCTATAGTCCCCCGTCTCATGGTCCCCCACTTATCCTGCCAAGTGTACCAACAAAGTAGGTCTCACTGCATGCATCGATTTCAGATGGAGAGTAGAGCAACGTCATTGAAAAATTATTTTAAAACTGAGAATTTAGAATTTTAAGATAGTAGTCACCCAACGTACGTGAAGTTGTGATATGGGCGATTAAAGATTTTACGATGCTCGAACACCTTATTAGGGGCAGAAACTGCCTCAGTATAGTGGATTCAGGCATTTATACAAAACACTTACGGACATTAAGATGGCGCCAACTTAAATAAACTTCTCGACTTGTGACAGACTTGTCACGTGCTCGTCGTTACCCTACGGAGACAACGGAAAACAGAGAAGCTACCACACCCTGACCACTGGAAATCTGTGAGAATCACTGAGAATGTCCAACAAATTGATGGTCTGCTAGTTTTCTAGCCATCACGCTAAAAAAGTCTTTGCCGGCGGTGCATGGATCAGCTTCTCCACCCCTCCCAGATTTCCAAAACAGAAAATGCCTTGGTTATAATGCTAATAAAAGTGAAAAACGTAAAGCACCGATCCTGTTAAACCGTTATGTTTGTACTGAGCCCTCAGGTTCCCGAAAATACTCAGTAAAATGGGCTTTAGTTTCATGAGCATCTAGACTCAAAGCGATTAGAAAGACTGACACGGTTAACATATTTCTTCCTTGTAAGCATATCCATCATTTCTTTGACCACGAGCGGGAGGTGGGAAAATCTTTATTCTTACAGCTTGTTGTTCACTCCCTCGTCTACGCCCACGCCACTTTGTTGTCTTTGATTGGAATATACCACTATACCAGTATACAGTGTACAATCACTTGAAAGCAAACATTAATACATATTTTGGCATTTTACCAAAAAAAAATTATTGGGTAATTAGGTGGGAAATCCCACAATACCAAAAAAACAAAAGAGCGACGGTGCGCGAGACGGAAAGTAATAACAAAATGTTCACGACAAAAACCGGGAAAAGATGAGCCCTTCTTCTATTTCGGTGTCGCGAGCGATATTTCATTTTCGGTGAATCTTTTTTGTTTTTCGGTCTCGTGGGTTAAAACCTATTAAGTTGGTAGGGAGCCATGGGGCGAAGGGGACTAAGACTCACCCAGACTTCGGGCTGACTGCAGCAAATATTGACAGATGAAAGCAGGATTAGCTGGTCACTTTCTTTTTCAATGGCCTGCTGAAGCAAATGCATCTTTTGCTCTCACACCTAGCAAGTTATTTGGATAACGTACTCTCTGTAGTGTTTAAACCGGATTGCCTGAAGACGTATTCCCAACGCCGGCTGCTTAAAAGACGATTCGTACAATGTAACACTAAACAGCAAATACCCATAGTGTCACTTGTCCCCCGTCGTGGGATCTGCCTCAGTAATGACCTACTTTTTCCTTTAATCGATTTGTATGCCCTGTCTGCGGTGATTACCAAACGGCCAAGACGGACTCTGAAATGGCTCATCAGAAGTAGGTCACCTTCCCGAGAGTTCAAGTATTATATAATTTATAGGCGATATAGGCCGCAGTAATTGGATACGATCAACAGGCTTACTCTCTTAAATATCCTGAATACCGGTTTGGATAGGCTATTAGGCCAATAACGTCGCCTGGAGTGGCCCGTTTCAATGAAAATCCGACAACAATTAGTGGTATGTTTTTATGTTTTTTGGTTACGACCAATAGTCTATAGGTTGTGCAGAGTTGCTATAAAAGCAGTTACCCCCATATGTCCCGTCACCTGTACCTCAAAGGCTGCCTAAAATAAGATCAACATTGGCTGATTTCAGAAGAAATTCCTTATCAACTGACTGACTGATTAAAAGATAGAGATTCCTTGTTTCGGTCCATCGTATAGATACATTTGTATGCATTGAAACTAGCCCCAAGTGAAGAAACACGGTCACTTTGAATTTTATACAAAGTAGAACATACGCGTCGTTACAGCCTCTCCGTCACGATTACATACACGTGATAATAATTCGATTGTTACCTTATTCTTTTCATCAAAACTTTTTTGCCACAAAAGCAGATACAAAAGTTATTATAAGGTAGTCTATTGAAACAGAATCTTTTGCAGACTCTAACGCTTTTTATGTTGTGCATTCCGAAACATGCAAGTTATCGTAACAATATTCATAATTTCATATTTGCACAAGTGTGTGACTTGGTACGTGTGGGTGTGTGTGTGTTTGGTGTCAAGCTTGGAACCATTATGCATTCACATCTAACCCGGGCAGAATTCTACTGCATTTGACGGGCGGGACGTATTTTTCCCCATCACTATAGGCCCAATTCTCACCCATACTTTTGTTTCCTGCTTTAGACGTAGGCTTACATGTTGAAGTAGACAATTTTGATCGCATGTTAATTTGATGGTGAGCAATATGCGCTATCACGCGTTGCTGCGGTGATTGTTGCTTCAAATCAGTGGCGTAGCTACTGGGGGGGGGGGGGGCAGGGGGCAAGTTGCCCACCTGGAAAATAATTTGGGGAAATTTGATGAAATTGGGGAAATTTGATGAATTTGCTTACTGTAAAAAACAATTCTCAAAATTTTTGTTAGAATAAAAAATTCTGAGACATTTCTCATACATAATTCATATTTTCATGCAACAAATTAACCCAGATTTGAGATTTCGTCATTGTCCCATGAACCGACCCTACTTGCGTTCCACAGAAATGTCCTCGCCGCGTAGAAGCTCGAATGTTCTCTTCTATACGCGCGGTTTTTATGATCAGTGCATTTCAGTGCACATGAAGCTGTTATTCAGGAATTTAACAACAGCTGATACAGTACGAATAACACTGAAAGGCTGTAAACCCGAACTTATCCCCTTGCACACAGTCTCTGCGTTGTGCAATTTTGGAATTCAGTAAAAGGATGTGAGAACTGACAAGTCACTAACGAAGACCCCCCCCCCCCCCACACCGAGTTGATTATATTGTCCCGCAAGCTAGCAGTAGCTATACCGATTTTACTCTGTGTACATAACGATGGATGGGGCTGAAACAATCCATGGCCAACGATTAACTTAAAGTTAGTCTAGAAATTAGAATGAACGGGATCCATTGGCATACTAAGATTTTCTTACTAAGCCTTATCCTTGGAGGTTTACAGGCTAGTTCGGGAAAAAAGGTTTCTGCTCACTTGGGGTGTAACAATAAACGGATCCATGAGTATACCTTGTAGCCTTCTTCACTTAACAGAATGCTGTTCTAACAGGATATCCTGTGTGATCGAGCCACTGTTAGGCCTCCTTTTAGTGGCGTACGAAGGGGGACCATTGGGCCATGCCCCCTCACAGATGCCACTTTTTCTTTGTTCTTAAAAATAAGTAGTTATATATAACACAAATTTTACTTCAAAAGATAGCATGTGTGGCACCAGGTTGCATATAAGGACACCCAATTTTTCAAAAAATTTTCAAAGGAGAAGGATTGTCTCTGCAAGTACGTCCCTCAGTGGTTCCAATATTTTAATTCCTACAAATAGGCAAATTCTTTTAAGTTCCAATTTTTACTTTAAAAGGTAGACTCTGTTTCCCACTGAGCGCATCGATAAAAATAAAGACTACATGTTTAGATTCTCTTTACAAGCATGAATACGCTATTTTGACCATCTGAGGGGTCTGATTTTTTCGAAATTTTTTTTACGCTCCGCGCCAACCAAAGGTGGCGTTTCGCTCAGTCTTTTGGGAAAAAAATACATTTTGGGGTCAGATTACCCCTTAACTCTCTGATCACTTTTCAGTTTGCGAACATATTTTGAAGGAATGATTTTATTTGCAAACGACAAAAGAAGGTAGTGGCTGGGCAGATTCTTCGTGTAAGTCTGGAAAATGCTATTTCCGGCCATCTGAGGGCTCTGATTTTTCGAAATTTTCTCTACGCTCCGTGCCAACCAATGGTGGCGCTCCGCTTAGATAATCTCTTTGACAAAATAACGTTTTGTGGCCAAGAAATACCACAAATCCTATACCGATCAATGCTCTTTTATTTTGGCTCCTAAAAGTGTGCAAATTGAATGACAAGTTTTACTTTGTAAGGTAGCATAAATGGCATAAGAATGCATGTTAAGACAAAAAATTTCAGTTTTATCCTCATGAACCACCACGATTCAACTTTTTACACTGTTCCTGTCAAAGTCGCAGATCTTGCACCATTTTGCATCTAGGCTCCTTGAAAAAGTCAAAAAGTTTCTGGACACCCCTCCTCTTAGACCATACCGCATGCCCCCCCCCCTTCAGAGAAATCCTGGGTACGCCACTGCGTTAGTACATACAAATAAACCAGTATTGTTGACCAAAATAATATACTAAGAGCTGTTATTTCCAATTGCTCTATGTTTTACTTTAAGATTAAAAATGCAGGTAATACAGGAATACAGGGACCGCGGAGATGGGGAAGGGGGTGGGGGTTCTAGGGGAGCTTTAGCCCCAGCACTTACATAATGACATTGTAATGTTGTTATACTTGTAAATTTGCATTTTTTATATGAAATACATACACATTGACCGGGAAAAATTTTGGGGAAATTTCATACCTTTGCCCCCCTGGAAAAAATCCTACCTACGCCACTGCTTCAAATGCGTATTGGATTGTGATTACGCGTATTGCGCACTCATTGTATGAAGCCCCTGAGAGAGTGGTGGGTAATGAGTTCCCGACAGATGGTCAAATTGTCCTTCATGCAGTTGTTGTTTACACTTCAAAGAATTTAGGACAGTAGGGTAACAGAAAGTGTTGCTCTTCGAGTCTATTTTGAAGGTCAGGTGTCCATTAAGTTCAGTGATCAGTACCACATGACCCTACCCGAAAGATGTTACGTGCTGATAACTTCAGAGTGTCCATGCTTACGTTTCTATATAAGGCAGTCGGTGGATTCTGTAAAAGTTAGTCGACCTACAGTGGTCAGCTTCAAAACATAAATTGCAAGCGTTACGCATTGGAACGCAAGTATAGATTGAACATGCGGAGCAGCGCGCGCTGGGGGTCTGAAATGCAGTAGCGTAACTGAGGTGTTTAAAGTGAAGAGGCAGGGATAAAATGAGGCAATGTACCAGTGTACCGACGACAGCAGATAGTCAATTTAGCGGCACTTGTCAAAATGGTGTCACTCCACCTCTTTGGCCGTAACCCCCGTTCCCTTCATCCACCCAACAGACCTGCAGGCTGTGGCCAGGACTTCCATTTGTAACACCATGTGAATACTATTTTGCGGGAACATATTTTCAAGCCTGCCTCAGATGGCAACAGTGGATGTACAAAGGCGCTCCAAAATTTCGCTTTTCTAGTTACAATCTTCACTCTAAGTAAAATTCCTCGAATGTCCGTGGAATGGAAACAATCATGATCATGGAAATTTTACCCGGATTATGAATTCAGAGAATTCAGTTATCCAGTAGTTACAGTACTTTCACTTTGAAAGATTTTATTCACGACGAGAAAACTTAGTAATTTATTTTCTTAATAGATTTATCCGTGCACGGTATGAGTAAAGTTAGCTTCAAATGCATCATTTCATATCGAAAAGTTTGGATCAAAAGCCTCCCAAATGCGTTACAGTGTGCGGGCGCATTTTGCATTTTTAGGTTTTTTCGCCTTGTGTACTATTCGGGGTTGTGTTTTAAGGTTTGGCTTAACTGGATTTGTGGGTGTAGGCACACCCCTTTCTTTTGTCGAAAATCATTAATTTATGGGATTTGATGTCTGTGGACTAAAAACGTTTTTCATCCCAATTTTTTCATAATTTAGAGGATTAACACATATAGCCACAAATATATTGACACGGCTAAACGCGTTTCTGGGAGCTGCATGTCACAGGTAACAGGAGGAGAAGAATTGGTTTTATTTGGATCTATATTTTTGTCGTAAAACGCGTGAAGTAAAGGCATAAAATGGCCCATAATTTGGGGGAAAATCCCTAAGTTATGACGTCACAAAACTTTGAAAAAGTAAAAAAATCATTTATTTCGAATGAAAATCGGCATTTCATGAGTTACTCTCACCTTGACATATCATTCCAAAGCATAATCGAGCCAGCTTACCTTAATTAGAACATTTAAAAAATTTTGATATGAAATGAGCCAATGATCGTTTTTGTATAAAACTTTTCGATATGAAGCCTATCTTCATCATTCTGAGCGTGAAAATCAAGGATTTTGTATACTGTTGGAAATGACTTGATGATGCACGCCAACTGACTTTGAGCCTTTCCCCACAGCCCTAGCTTTACCAAGGCCCTTTTAGTTCACTGGAACTGGTATTCTCAAACTATAGTTGGTACAACTTCGGTTGGGTGGCTAATTGTGACTATTGCACAATGAGAGTGCCGTGTGCCGACATTTGGAAATTGTTAATATTTGTCTGACATGATGAAACCTGTTTAACGGACACGACAAGGGTTATTCCAAACGAGGAATAGAGGCCAGGGATTCATCAACCCGAGGCCGGCAAGAAGCGACGGTTTGCTTTAAGAATGCCGAAAGCAAAGTTTAAGCGCGCAAAGCGCGCCAAAAAAACCCCCGGGTTCTATTGAAAAAAGGATGAATACTTAGTACGTGTTTACTAGTTTAGGAAAAAGTTGAAATAGTTGGGTTGATGAACTGACAGTTGAACTGATGAACTAGCTTTGCCTTTCCATCACAACAATTTCAATGTTTCTAACTTAGTTATACCTGTCCCTAAATCCGTCCTCCTCCGAGTTCCTGTGCATACGGAAACCCTGTAACACTGGTCATGTTCTGAGCTGGAGTAAATATACAGGGCTTAAATATGTAATTAGAACGCTCTTTGTACATGTTGTACTATGTGACGGTACGTTTCGCATTTGAGATTTGATGCCAAATCCAAAAGATTCAAAGGTGAATAAGCACCTTCCTCTACCATGCTACAAACAAGTGCTTACTTTTTGCTCTGTGAAATCATATGGATAAGGTCTACTTTCAACATAAATGGCAAAGTTTCATGATTTAATGATCTAAATGATGTGCGCCCTGTCTTCCACGCGCAATAAAACAAGCCCACGGGTTGACAATCACTTTACCAACGGCAGCGTACGGTGGTACGCATGGTGCGCGAAGTACAGTTAGCGCGTAGAGAGTTAGAAGTACGAAAACACACCTGGCGAGCGCTATGTTTGAACAGGGACCAACTGGCAGTGGTTTTTTTTATTTTTTTTTTTTTTTTTGCGTATCGCAACTTGGTTGATGCAAACTGTTTCTGTGTGAACCGAAGTGCCGCAGTACGTAAACAATGCATGATGACGCAATCGTTTGTTCGAAACCGTTGTACATTGTATGATATGTGCCTTACACAATGGCCGTATTCTTAGTGACCGATTCCGGAACGAAACCATTGAGTGAGTCTGTCAGCCGAACCCGAGCAATCAGAGCAGTTTGAATAGGAATTAAATCCGTCGAAGTATTTTCGGCTCGTTTTGTACGATACGCTTGGCTGAATTTAGAGGCGATAAACGAGATTTTCGACAGTATTATTGCTTTACACTATATGTTTGATGTACGATAAACCTAGGCTACACGGAACAGCACTACAGTATTTTCAATTGATCAATCATGGGGAAATTGAAGAGTGTGGGGCGATATATTATGGAGGACCAAACCCTCGGGAAGGGAAACTTTGCCGTGGTAGAGTTAGCCTCCCATGTTATTACGAACACCAAGGTAAGTCCAGTTATGGTTAACGCTTCGAAACAAGACCAACACTAGGCTATTTAGTCCAAGTTGTTTCTGTAAACTGATTGCTTTACAAAAGTGTTTTCAACTGCGTTAGGCCTCAGTATTGTGTAGCATATACATTAAGCGTAGTGACTAAGCGTAGTGACCAAACTACCGTGACTATTTATATCCCTATAATAAAGGATACAGCAAGTCCCCAGCCGGTACAGAACTCTATAAACTGTAAGCATAGGCTAGTCAAGTCTACGTGATTGGCCTAGGGCTAGGCCTAGGCCTAGTAGACCTAGGGTAGAGGCACCAGTATTCAACCCCCCTCCAGTATTCAACCCCCTAAGATATAATTCTTCATTTTTCAGTGAACTAAGGCTCCATCCCACATAAAAATTATACCAAAGGTGAAAACAACTTCTCTGCTTAATTGCCATCCACTTCTGTGAAACTGATTTGCAGATAAATACCTTTTGGAGATGTTTGGACGCAAGAATTGGGGGAATTTTTTTGAAAATAGCTATTCTTAAAAGGTCATGTAAGGCAAGATGGTTAAAATCAAAGGAATGTAATTTTCTGTCATCCATTTAAAAAGAGACTGGTTTAAGAAATAATGAAATGTCAAGGCTAATATTTCATCATTGTAGCAATTTATAAACAAATTATAGGACCGTAGTGAAATTACGGAAAATTTGGAGGGAAATTTATACAGGGTTGAATACTGGTGCCGCAATCTTTATCTGCTACCCAGTATTCAACCCCCTGGTACATTTATGGAACCAAAGATGTTGTGAATGAAATCCAGCTGGATTTTCTGGCCATTTCTCAAAGAAGTCACTAATGTTTAGTTATTCAGCATAGTTCTGTAAAATATTCTGGGTCTTAAAAAATAATATTAAAAAATAATGTAGAATCAATAATTTTGCACTGAAATGTGTGTTATTTGCCCCTAACCTACCTAATAAAAGCAAACGGACATAACTGCAAGGTGGAATTTCCCTCTAAATTGCATCAAAAAGTTGTTCAAGAATCAAATACTGCACAAAAGTAATGAAAGTAATTTATATTTCCATCCTGTTAGCATTTTATCTAAATTGTACTTTATGGAATAATTTTTTGGGGTATAATGATCGGGGGGGGGGGGGTTGAATACTGGACCCCTAGATTGAATACTAGTGACAGGAGGTTGAATACTGGGTAGGCAAATCCAAACTTTTATGGTGAGCTATTTCTGAAAGGAAAGACTAAATCCAATATTTTTTTTATGGTAACATGTTAGCCATCATAATATCTTACGAAAACATTTTGAGCCATATGATTCCACTTTAACTGGGAGGAAAAATTTCAAGAAAATCCTTAAAGGGTTGAATACTGGTTCCTCTACCCTAGGCTACCCGCTGAAACTGTCCAAGGCCTAATGTTAGTCTAGACTGCCCTAGGCTAAGGACCTTGACTGCATTCTTTTAGCCACCGATGGCGGCTTAGCCCACCGACAACCTGACAATCTGTGCGTAAACCATTCACAGCTCTTTTCAGAAGACCTCCAATGGGTTGGTGTGAGACTTGCATGTGTACCGGCCTTGGGTTAGTTCCGAGCCTCTGGTTCCTGGGTTCCTAGCTGTCACCACTGGTCATTCACTGAAACACATAGTCGGACTTTCCTACTATCATGGACAACACAATGCAATCTACCCTTCAAAATATCCCATACTATGCAAAGGCCAGTAGTAAGTATAATCATGAGTCTATGACACAATCATGGGTCGATCACTGCCTTCTAAAGGAAAGTAGCCTACAGCTTGTATAGGTGCGGTGTGATATCTTTGTTAAAATAGCTTGCGATGCATTTTCTTCAAACGACATCAAAATCAATTATTTGACTTCATTTTTTGTATGTTTAAGGCATAAATGTTAGCTTCAGCCATTTTTGCCACTTTCGGCAAAGATAAAAACCAGAAATTTGCAAACATTTTCCAAAAATGTTGACAAAAATGTGTTTATGAAACTGATTAAAATTTTGATAGGAAAGAAATTTTGATTCTGTAAGATTTTTTTTTAAAAAAAAACTAGCCTTTAATGTAGTAATTAACAGGATTTTGTTTGCTTGTTTTATGTAGCGATTGACTCAAGACATTGATCATAAGCACTGCTACATACTGCTACCTGATTTTCAAGATACGTTTTCCAAACGACACCAAAATAAAATACAAATGAGGAACCCTTTAGAATATTACTGTCAAGTCGATTTTTTGTAAATGTTTTCAAATTTTAAGGTCACAATTTTTGCCAAATGATCGGCTCATAATAAGCCCAATAAATACCATCAAAACCTTGTAACGTCCTTCAGGGCACATGACACACATAACATGGTACACATTACTCACTAGGTCCGTGGCCAAACTTTAACTTTACATTTCGTTGTTTGATCCCTTAGAAGATTATTCCTCTCTTCAGTCAGTCTGTACCGTGTCGGGCTACGGTTCTAGTATGGTCCCTGTCAAGCTTGTAGGCTTAGAGCTGTTTACGGTTCATATGCCCACATGCTGTTTCCAGGATAGTCTTGGCCACGAATGTTTTCTTATTTTTGTACAGACCTTATGCATTGACGACACACTGACGTCATCCGGGGGGGGGGGGGGCAAAACAATGAAACACGTGGCCGCAAGCATAAAAATTAGCCCTGAACGTGTAGCAGACTATGCGCGTATTCAACTGGTTGACAAATTAGCTGTTTGCCTTTGTCGGTGTTGGTTTGTTTTGCCCCCAAAGGAGGGCGAACCTTTTGCTCTGTGACATTATATGACTAAGGTCTGTTACAGTGTTATTGTCAGCAATGACGACCCCCAAATGAGGACACTGCATGAAGCGTAACATCTCTATACGGCTGCTCATTTAAAACAAAGCTGAATAATGTACGTCTCTTCCTATTAAAGCGGCTCATTGAGTTGATTCAACATTTTTGTCCAAACCTGTTAACTTTTTTTTCACATACTAATGAAAAATGGTCCAACTAAGACAACCCGCATATCATGCTTACATGCATATACATGCAAATATCTCTTTTATGAGTGAGTAGGCCTTTTCAACAGCTCAATTCGGTTTTCAAAAATGTGTGACCAGACACTTTTTCAAAGTTATACACAAAACCGTTACGAGTAAAAACACCCCAAAATTCAAACTTTAACTTTTCGGTAACTATTGGATACGAGACTGACTCATCCTGACTGTAAGCATTATCATGTGGTATAGACCCTTTTACATCATGGAAGTACTTCCATGGTTTGAGTCTGTTTGTCTCATTATGGTTTAAACATGGAAGATAAACCATAATGAGACAAACAGACTCAAACTCAGACATATGCAGGCTAAGTAGAACTTTTTTCATTAGTCGACGGGACCTTTTTTTGTTTTTGATTCGTTTACTTACCAACCCAACTGCACGCACCCGTCGTTCTTTTAGATTTATGTATCAGCCATTTGTAGCCAATCTTTGCCCATCACGTACCTGCATTGGTACCACTGGACGTCTTCACCCACCCTAATTATTGTCACTCCTAACTGCCTAAAGCAACTCCGGCTTCGATTTGCCCTTGTCATTTCATCTCGATGTGCAGGAATAAAAATAAATTTGCTATTAATAAAACTCCCTGAAGCCGTGCAGCAACAATACAAACAAAGGGCAGTAATCTTGAAAGTCTAAAGGGAGTAAAATACTGAGAAAAAAATGATAGAGTTTGGTGATCGCAAAGCGTATTTACAAGTGCAGCAATAAATTGTCAGTCGCCATTGCAAGTTTTACAAGCCCACAGTTCAATGCGTAAAATCAGCTAATGTATTATAGTCCCTCGTCCACCCGTTTAAATAGTTCCTGCAGGAATTTTTCTCACGCGAACTGAATGTCCCATAAGTTGGCAACATATCCCACACGTTATGACGCTAGTAGGGAAGCGAACTTAGTTTATTTATGAACCCTAACGCTCTGTTTAATACAGATATTAAATCTGTTTCATTATTTCCAAACAAATTCATAGTGCATGTGTATATTGTTCTTCCCAGATGATGAAAGAGTGAATGTGGAAGTTTTATGTCTTCCCTGAAATTAGCAATGGTAGATTTTGTGTTGGACCACCAAAAGTAGGCCTACTTGCATGCAGCAAGCTTAACTTTCGCTTGTTGTACTTCGCATCAATTTGCTTAACAGCTGAAATAAATACGACAGTCGAGGTTTTTACGAAATTTCGCGGTAACGTTCTGAAATCTGCAACAATTTTTCCTGTGCACTGTTTTAAAGAAAAAGCAAATTGTGGTAACACAGGGATCTACCAAAGATAAAAAATAAAAAGACTGGAGAAAATTAAAAAGGATTATATGAAAAAGACATAAATATTTTCATTTTGTCATCCCCTACCCCCAAAAGCAAAACGTCCCTCAAATAATTTTCCCTTCCAGAAATTATAGTAGATAACAGCGAAATTTTTTGATAAACTTGGGGGCAATTCTGAGAAAATTGGAAGCTGTGGTAAAAGTTAAGGGCCTTTGTGACTCTTTTGTTTCAAGTGAAAGGGTGTACCAAAAAGTACACGCCTTTACTTGTTTTGCACCACTGTTGTTTTTGTTGTTAAGTTTTTCAGGTCATTGTGACGTAATCGACAGGATTCCTTGTGAAATCTTATCTGATATATCCGTCTACCCATCCCTCCGGAAACAATGAAATGTATGTAATTATTTACTTTGGAATATTTTAATAAGCACTTGGACCAAATGTATAGTAATGTACAGATTTTTTAAACAAATCTTCTTTGAGAAGGTGGCGTACTTTTACCTTTTTAAGCTTGTTTAATTCTTTAAAAAGCAAAGTTCTTTGTCAAAAGACCTAGATCCCTTGTGGCCTCGCCCTTCATTTCAAACCTCCCAGACCCTTTTGTTACTCGACATTATAATTTTTCTCTGATTACCCAATCGCGTGATGTAATTACTCTCTCGGCGCCGAGTCCCGTTCTTTTCATTTTCTTTCTTTTATAGCTCAAAAATTATTTAAATTCTTACATACCGGTTTAACTATCCAATATTCCTTGTATTAAATTCTCTCTTGGACTTTCGATAAAAACATAAAAACTGCTGACGATTTCATTTTGCGAAAGTTTTATTTCCAATTTACTTTATGCAACGCCCCAAAAGTTTTGTGGATATCTCCCACGCCCCCAAACCCATTATCTCTACATGAAAACGACCTATTGCATTAAAATGTGAAAACAAACCTATTTGCAACAAAAAACCATTGAAGATTTGTACAAAGAGGCAACCCTGGGAATTTATCGAGGGACCCTGGATGCTCATTACTTCTTCTAATCAACTTTACAAACTTGCTGAGAAACAGCGAGAAAAGAAACGAAAACACCGATAAAATGTGTTACTGCGAAGTTTTAGGCTACTTCAAAGTAGATTCACACAGAGTCACAAGGTGTGCGTGTTGAGAACTATTCGTTAAGTAATTCTTGTACTACTTACCAAATTAGACTTAATTTGTTAGCAAAATTGAACCAGAGGATATCTGTCTTGAATTCCTTAGTCTTTTGTTACTATCTCTCGGCGAAAATCACCTCTTCACCTGGGCACTTCGCTATGCGCTGCCAAAGGTGGCAGACGACACACCGTGACGGACCGTTGGTGCCAGATCTGAACCCGTCAATTACCCCCACACCGTAATCATTCCTCTTATCGCGCCCTCTTGCTGCTTCCTCAATGAGACCCTGTGAAGATGATAAGAATCTCTCGTTTCTTGTAATTTTGAAAGAGGAAAAACAACATCGGATGCACTTCGATTGTATCTATCCAGGCACCCAGACCTGCTCACCTGTCCTGGAAATGTCTCTGAAAAGGTGTTGGCAGGGATCACATGTAAATGATTTTGATAAAGACTACATAGTCAAGTGTATTCAAAAGATACCACACCCATAAATGCCCTATTCTGTGTAGCAGTAGTTTTTGCTTATTTTTTCAATTGCGTTTTTTGATGTGGGGAGCTTGGCAATAGCTGATATTTTAAAAATCATATAACTATAACTTCGAAAGTCCAAGCTCTGACAGAGATTTCATAAGCACTCTCTCTACTGAGCAAAGATATAGTCACAAGTGTATATGAAGCCAGGGACACTTTGTCCACGATGTCATACAGCTAACTATCAGACTATGAGCTTTGCGAGTTTTGTCAGCTTTGTCTTTATAGCTTAGTCCCAGTGAGTGCTTTATTTAGTTTTGTAATTTTGTAAGCTCAAGTTTATTGATCATTCCACCAGTAACTTAAAGTTACGTTTGTTCGAAGTAAATCCTTCTGTTTCGTATACTTACACGACATTCATTTCTTCGAAAAAAAATCACAAGAAATAAGAAGCATAAACTGTAAATGACGAGAGAGCAGAAACGGTTGTTTCAAAAGTTAACCAACAAAGAATAACAAGGACTGCTGAGAATTTTTACATGGCATGACATAACGGACTTTAAATATTCTGCAAAGAATTCTTTCCAAAAGACGAGAACCCTTTTTTATCTTACAGTTTCAGAGAATTGGATCTGATTTATATTAATGTTCGGTTCTCGAGATATTTGAAATTGCTACATACACTTCAAAATGTAATTTTCAAGCAATCAGATCTGATGTCAGGAATTCACATTGATGGCCAATGTTTGTTTTTTTCTCTAAAATTAAGACAAAATTTATACAAAAAACTCTGATATAGTAATACCATACATGCACCCTGGGTAATGATATTTTGAAAACTTTACATGCCGCATGGGCAGGATGGCATCCCTAATCAATACAAGGTCAAAATATTATAGGATGAAAAATGAAGAAAAGTAAAATATCGGCCTAAATTCCATCCAACTAACTAACTTGAATGTGGATTCATGACATGAAACCTTCTTGCTTCAAGTCCACTGTTTGTAAAAAATGTTTCAACTTCCATTGTTTGGGAAGCCAAGGTGGGAAATGAATGAAAACTTCACTGAATACTTCTCTTAAACATATCAAGCACTAATTTCGTTCTGAACTTTTTTTTATTAAATACAACTGCAGCCAAAGAATTTGACTCATACCGTGATTATGTCATCATTAACAGTCTATGCACGCCCGTCTTTGAAAATGATTGAATATTGTGGAGGTGAGAAATGAATTGGCTAAATTTATTGAATTAAATCCTTTTAAAAAAAAATAAACCTGACGAAATATATAATTTGCATTTAGTTTTCCGGGCTGGTCCAGTTTTCGTTTGCATTTGCTGGGCGATACCAAAAATTGTAGGGTTTCTTTCGCCGCCCCCTACTGTTGTAGCAATGTGTCCATACCAAAGGCTGGGACAATTTACAAATTAAAGAAAGGTGAGAAGCAACTAAACCTAAAAATGTCTATACGTCGCATGGTGGGATTCCCAGCATCCAGTAGCGGTCTTTTGACACATACCCTTCTCGGGTGGTATTGTAGCAGCCGCTCTGCATGCCGACTTATTCGACTCACTCCCCAACCGTCTAGATATGGATTCCCCGTGCTGTTGAAAAGATTTACGAATTAAGCCAATTTTTTTTAGCTAAAATACCAACCAACCAGGGGTGTGTCTGTAGCTATTGAAAAAGTGGCTGATACAGTCAGGGGGTCTGAAGTTTGTGTAATATGAATACTTGTTAATGGAACCGAATTCTAGTATTCCAGCCAGATATAAAAAAAAAGGGAAAAAACAGACGAAATTTCTCAAAAGTAGAAAGGTCATAAACATATCATTTTTCGACACGTTTGGCACAAATCGGTTTTGCTCATGCTTTTATTCGTTAGAGTACACACCGAAGACATTGGCTGTAGCACAATGAGAATAAGAAGCTGTCCTCATCTGGGAGACTGAACACTATTTCGGACCGCCCTTCAAGGCAAGTGATCTTAGGGGCACTCATCCCACCCCTATGGAAAATATCGAACAGTTCATGGTCCTCAGATGCAACTTGGTTCAATATACTGATATAGCACAAGGGTTTTTATCCTTGGATTGAGGGAGGCAAACTTCCACCCGCTTCCTACCTGGGCTATAGCTTGTTTGACGGTTTTGTAGAACTGCATGAACCAGGAAATCAAAATGCTTAGTGATTCGTCGCCACTGAGATATGATTTTAGTGTTTTTTAAGTTGACAATATTTCCTCATATGACGTAACGCTCTTCTTTATAAAGACATAAGCTAGAAAGCAACCACAAATTCTCAGTAAAACCGATCCAGTATTGACCGTTTTACTAGGAAATGTCAACTTATGCTACGAATAACCATGGGCTATGCATATTTGTGAAGTGTAACAAGAATAATGTTATGACTTGTTTCCAAAAGGAAGATATAGGGCATGCAAATGCGAGGTAGCCCGGTTTTATTTAATGTGATATGAGACCGACGGTGACGTCACCACAGAGGCTGGACTCTGCACAACATAGTGCACAGTAGTAATAGAGTGATCATTTCAATTCACCATTAAATAATTCCCCGGACAGTGACTGACCAGTCTTGAATGTGATTTGAGACCGGTCTCGAATCATTTTAGCCAATCAAAATGCAGGCAACTGTGTTTATGAATGTATATACCATGGGTGATTACTGTATTTTGGAATTTGAAAGCATCTCCGAGAAAAATTTAAATGTCACTTGTTAAAAGGTTAGCATTGAATGGATAACTGGGAGATCTATATTATATGAATTGGAAAAATATGATCACATCCTGCAGTACTCGACATCATTTCTGTTATAATGAAATGAAAACTGAGCAGCATTAATTTCAGAGATGATTAAATTTTGAAAGATGTAATTTTGTAAATATTTTCATATATTGAAATATCCAAGAGCGTCTTCCCATGGGAGTTTATTTGTTAAAATATCAAATGAAAGTCCAGTTCAATTTGGCAATACATCCATCGCACTGATACAGATGACAGACCTAGCACGCCTGGAACTTCCGAATGGGTTTTGAAACACGGATTGGTGCACCTTGTTGTGTTTTATTCATTGCATGTGACAGCTGTAATCACCTCAAAGATAAATCGTTCAGTTTTGTCAATCATACTAGCTGCTCACTTCATAAACTGTAAAACAACAGTGCTACAGAATTGAAAGTCTGGATCTCCGAAGAAATGTAAATAGCGTTTTCGTTTAAATTGGTCGATAGAAAGTGAAACCAGTGCCCACACATACCTAGGCATGGAGAACTCCAAAGACAGGGTGCAACGTGGTAAATTGTTTTAACCCCAAAAGATTTCGTACCGGGGAGAGGGGCACTTAAACTGGAAAAGGTAGCATGATTTTGAAGATCTGCTCCTTATTGCAGAATGTAGACAGTCTCTCAGAGAGGCAGGGGTAGCAACTTTAAAGCCGCTTGTTGCTAGCTTGTTCAAGAAAATTCACTCTATTCCATTGAACCTGGACTTGAAGATGTAAGAATATAGATCAAGTAAAGAGGAGTAAGTGCCTCTCCCCTTAAAAAGGCTGCAAAAGTTTGATTCCAGCTCATTACAAGAGCATATTAAAACTAAAAGAGTATTTATGGTGAATTTGTCCTGAAGAGTGATTATTAATTTAGACGAAAAATCTCCTCACAAATCACAAATGTCATTTATTTCTTCGCACCTGGTCACTCTACTATACTTACAAGCAACCAGTGCAGCACAGGCTCCTGGTGTTTTGCCATTTTATTTTCGTCCAAGGTCAATGCTACAGTCCCAGGGTACTGCCTCCCAGGGTAGGTGACCTTTGAACATTTTTCTAATGCGTCACCGTGTACGTATTTTATAATTTTAACTCCCGCACGGTCAACGTATTTTAAGGACTGCAAATATTTCATAACTCAAAAGTTGTGCGAATCGGTTTTCGCAATTTTTTGCAAAATTTCAATTGTTAGAGTGTTGTTAGACAGTTAGTCGAGGCCTTTATCAGTCTAGTCAAACGTTTAAACTTTTATTCTAAACGATTATGCCATACATCCGTAGATAATATTGACATGGAATGATAACGTACTTGAAATTTAAAATTTCAGTATATGTTAAATAAATTTTAGCTAAAGGTTGTTGGACATAAATGGCAGCGACTGTTTTGTTTAATTCCTGTTTTTTTTTTTTTTTTTATCAAACATTTGTTTTGACACCGCCTCCTGTCAGCTATTTACATTGAGGGGTAAGAAATGGTTACTACGTTTTCTTCTCAAATTTGTTTTGAAAATTTAACGCGTAGCTTTCGTGCTCGTAATACCAGCACAAATTAAGTCGAAGTCGACTTAGAGCAAGCAGAGATGATAACAGTCGTTTCTTTTTCTTTAAGCACTGGCCTTAACCGAATTCGCTCTATATTCTCATGATTCGTGCTGTAAAAGGGGGAGTCATACAATGACATTCCAGTCTGTTTTGAAGTCCAAACGGTGGAAGAATACAGAAAAACCCAAAACATCAGACCAGTTTGTTTCACCGAGTTTTCTAAGTGGGGAGTAGTATATAGTCTTTGAGACATTGTATGACTGAACACCGGGCGAATTTTTACGTTTGTCCGTTAAAAGGAATCTTTTCAATGGATTTCCCGGGATCAGTATTGAGAGCGGGATGGATTCTAACTCCGGAGGAAGTACTCAAACTCAGTTCCGGACTTGTGGACTCTCACACTTAGTGAGAGGTCCCTGGATCAAAATTGGGCCGCAGCTTAAAGGCATATTTTCATCATCCCAAACAGTTCCAGTCCTCCCAACCTACTTACTTCTAGCCCCTCCCACATTTATCTAAAACTCATCTTTATCCAGACACAATCCTACTTTATTGCTTCATGGCTTGTCCCAGTGGCCATGCAAGTCCATAATGTGTAATCAAGACACTCTCAGTGCCCATGCTGTGTAATTTAGCTATGATGCATTGTTTGAATTTAATGCCAATCAAAGAGCTGTACCAATGGAGAGTTCTGATATATGTTTACTGAAACTGTAGTTTGGGGTGACGAATGACTGCCTTTAACTCGCAGCCGTTTATACGAAATGACAGCTGCACAAAGATATTCGAGGTAATGTTATAAGTGCACTCGTCAATTCACGATGTGCTACCCATAGTCAGCTATGGTGGACCGTATACTATTAAATATAGCTGTAAAATTACAAAACAAAAATAAAAAAGAGCTACATAAAACTGACAGAAAAATACTGGCAAATCTTTCACCGACGTCACAACGTTGCGCGCGTCTCTGTATGAGCAGAGATCTGGAATTTGACTCATGGCCGGGTCATACCGAAAATGGAAACTGCTGCCATAGTACTTGGTGCTCAGCATAAGAAATGAAGTGGGTAAAAAAAGCCAAGGAGTCACTACTGCATCATGGGAAAGGCCGTGTGCGGACCGAAAAAATTGGAAGAAAGTGAGCCGTAAAACATACATGGGTTTCTCTACATTACTTGGTATTAGTTTGGGTATTAGGTAGCGGTAACAAACCAAACGATCAGCCATCATTTAGCCCACCGAAATAACTAATCAGCGTTTCAGTTGTACCGTCTTCAATAAGGTTTCGATACGCAAGCTACTTGCTGCAAGTACATGTATGTCTAGTTTATTTTTAGAGTTCCGTACAATACTTAAAGTTTTGCTTGTTGCCAAGTTGTACATCTTTTGTTTTGCTTTCCTTTAGCAACTTACTTTTTATGTGAAATTGTCCAAGTTCTCCGCATGCGCAATTAGCATTGTGATAAAAACACCCCGTATACATCGCCGCGTGATGTAATTATCCATAAAATGTCTTTAATGTGCAACTACCAGGCCACCCGATGCTTATTTCACCTTGTCCTCCAACTGATTTCATTGTAACCCTATAATATTTTATCACTTTCAAATTTCACTAACATCATTCCAAATGCGCACTTTCGTCCAAGTTCAGTTGGACACTCTCTGCGTGTAGGGTTGTCTGGGTTGTGACTCCGACATACCTAAATATTAAAAACACGACACTTGTCATCTTTCTTCAGTTGGAATATGCCCCAGGTTTTCACAACTAGACCAGTCAATTACAACAATTTACACAGTGAGTGTTCGTAGGGTAAAAAAGTCGTCAACTTCGACACAGCCTCGGAGGAGAAAAACTTTGTTACTGCAAAACTTTGATTTCACAATTAAATTGACCCCTGTCAATAAAATAACTTCTCTAATTTGTATTCTTGGGGGTAACACTGAAGTAATTACAGGACCATACACCCCTGCCGTTTAAGTGTGAAGGTACTTTTAATGTACACCGTAACCATGGAGACTGTCGCTGAGGACAAGCGACGCTTTTAACTTGAGTATACCGGTAAACCAAGAAATTCTCTGTCTGTTGTGTTTTCTTTTAAATTCGCCACGGTTTTGTCATACAATATGTCCACCGCCACCTTAAAATAGTCTAAAGTAGCCAACAAGAACCTACTGTGCTAATTGGTGTTTAGGATGAGCAATGAAGTAAGGAAACAAGCAAGTGAGCCACAAATGGGGAAAGGGCCCTAACCCTTCCGACTTAACCCAATTGGTTAGAAACTGAGCCGTAAAACCCTATCTAATCAACTAATTAACTCATTGAAAGTAGCCTAAATCGAAATTTCATGAACACAATAGCATTGTACCGTGTTGTAAACATTTGTCTCTCGTTTAGTCCTAACTCGCATGATGCGATCTTTAAAGCAACCTTCCCTTGAACCACAGCTCCCGTTTGCCGTAAATCGAGCTTAAATTATTTTATTCCTTACAGTTATTGTTTTTTTACATAAATCCCAAAGGGATCATTCCTTTTTTATAGTTTTATACTTAGAATACAAGAATACAGCATGGAGGAAAAAACTTCCAAGGGGGAAATATTTTAGGGGAGTGGTAACAGCGCACCATTTCGACGGAGGACGATACGTCGTAAAATAAACTAGCTATGCAAATCTCAAATTTCTTAGGAGGAGGATAAGGGAACTGCGGATTTAATGATCATAGTCTTGCGATTTTTTTTATCTGTTCGGTTTTCAGCCCCGCTAGCAATATGGCTGAAGACCTGTGCCGAACCACATGTGTTGTATAGTTCTGTCCGGCTCCATTTTATCTATCTGCCTATAGAGGCTTAGCAATTACGTCACCGATCCGCCATGCTGGAGGCAATCATGCTTAATACACGTGAATTTAGGCTGAAGGCACTGCACAGTGTGCACTGTGGTATGCACGGTGTATACACATTCATCGAAGAAGCGCGTCGAGTGTGACCTACTGCGTAGTTACATGTACTCCACCATGGCCGCCGGGGAGTATTGAGACGTCATATGATAAGACGTTATAGTGTCTGGTCTGTACCGCATCCAATGATCACCATCCCACAAAAATTTTGAGCCCACTTTAATCTCCTGTTCCATGCAGCTCTACCCCGGCACACACACACACACACACACACACCTACACAAACACACTATAGGGATTTCCAGTCCAGCTATTTTACAATGTTGATACACAAAGCATTTTATTTTAAAATTAGTTTGCACCTAATTTAAATAATTGGTATTCTTGGATTTAATTTCATACACGCCTACCATCCGTGCACCTTCAGACCTTGGTTGACTGTATAGGTAAATATATTCACATATTAATGAATAAACTTGCACCAATTACAGCGTAGTCTAACGAAACAAGAAATTTTCATTCGTGCGGGTTCGACTGAAATCTGCCGAGTCCACGTACAGCCCATTCACGGGGCCAGTGACGACTCCGTGACTTCCAACTTTGGACCGATGGACTCAAGTTCGAAATTCATGTCCGGTTTCGGAAGGTACGCAGGTATCTCCGTTATTTGAGTTCTCTGGCCCTGTCATTCTCCTTCTCACCGCCAAAGGACGGTTGCGGGTGTCGAATATGTATCTCTTTTGACAGTTTGACATATTCACACATCCTATCGAGTGTAGGAAAAATAAACGAGTGCAGGAGAAATACATGTCCACCGAACGGGCAACGATAATGTCATGGACAGCGCCTTGGGTAACTGTTTGAAGATACATTTCATACTGCCATATACCAGTGACACAACGGCACATATATTTAACATTGCATTTCAATTTATTTATAATTTTGATGCCGCAGCACGGAATATGATCAAGCAAAATTGTTTCTATATCTCACTTATGGTAAAAATAAATCTACCAGAAAAGATTTTCTAACAATGCAACAGTGTCAAATTCCCCACGACGAACTGGACAAAAGAATCTAACACAATGTGCCCACTTTACATATTTTTCGTGGGTTTGTTGAAAGTGTAGGTATATTGTTAACAAAAATAACTATCTTTAAAGTAAGATATCTTGAACAGTTGAATAAGGAAAACGGTTTTGCGACAGTCTTGAAACAGGAAAACGGTTTTGCGACAGTCTTGAATTACGAAAACGGTTTTGCGACGGTCTTGAATAAGGAGAGCGGTTTTGCGACAGTCTTGAATTAGGAAAACAGTTTTGCGACAGTCTTGAATTAGGAAAACTGTTTTGCGACAGTTTGGAGGACATAGTATGGAATATTTCTGTCTTTCGAGCAAGACCTTACTGGAAGACTATTGGAATATGCCTTTAAACAGTTGTTGTTACCGCTCTTGTGCTCGGAGCCGGTATAAAAAACGATGGCGCTGCGCGGTCACGGCACCAAACACGCGAAAAATAACGAATAACAGTCGATCATCAGTTGAACCAATTCTCTTCATTAAGTCCCAGCTGTAACTTTCTGAATTCGTTCTTCCTGTCTTTCGATTGTTCTTTCGATTGTTCTTTCGATTGGTGATTATGACCGCTCTGAGCCTCAAACACTTCTCTGCATTTTCTTTCCACTACATCTAGCCCCCATACTTCCACCTCAATTACGGTAGCTCCTGAAGACCATGTCTACATTTGACAAAGATGACGAAAATGTACTGCAAAATTTCGTTAAATTTAACAAGAGCGCAAGTTGCACGTTGCTCACGGGCTCATTCAAAGAGTAGTGTCGCATAACTGCCGTTCGACCCACCTCACGGAATCGGCCTCGTCAGCAAAATAGGGCGGGTCAGATAAGCTATGGAAAGAGGGCGCGCTTCGACCCCTGGCGCAAAGATATTATAAACATAGATAGACAAACTTAATAGATCGACAAACTTAATAGATAGACAAACTTAGAGAAAGACAAACTTTAAATGGCGCGGTGACTCCTCATAGAGGCCGATTCGGAGGGGCGGAAGTGCTGATCAATGTTCAGTCGTTTAGAAAGCCAACAGTTGATTGATATCTTCCGGTAGTATAAATACGTGTGATTTCAAAACAATGCCATTCTTGCAAACACCGTTCTTCAATAAATTTCACTTGCATGAAACAGTTTTAGGCTTCTTCGCCGGCTTTCTCACTAAGAACATGTGAACATTAATGCAAAACGACTGGTTTGAAGTTCATTGGCTAACTAATTGGTCAGTTTCTATGGTGTCTACACAAGTGCACATCTATGCACGCGTTTACATTCTTACGCGCTTAAAGCACGCGGAAGTATGCGTCAATTATTTCTGACTTCATCACATGGAGAAAGGCATTGTGCACATACAGAACTCGCTTTGAAATGCATGCACGCTGACATCTCGTCACAATGGAATTTTCTGTTACGCATGCATAATTGTGAGCGCGCATCACCGAATAGAACTGTGGGCATGTCCAATCAACACTTCCGCCCCTTCGTTTGGAGTCCGTGAGGAGTCAGTGCGTCTAACAGTGTAGGGATAGGAGTTTGGTATCTACGTTTATAATATCTTTGCCCTGGCGTCCCTAACAGTTGTATTGAAAACAAACTAGGTTAATTTGATTTTTCAATTCAAATCCTGAATACGAAATTCAGTACAAGATGCCAAGTACAGTAGTGTAACGGTCTGTTTCTATTAAGTGTCCAGACCAATCCCACGTTGTTTTTCCTGGACAAACAACCCTGACCAAACTCATAAAACTGCTTTTTCAATGATTACAATTTACATTCTACTTTTCTTACCTTCATTCCCTCAATTAACCAAATTAAAGATTAGTTACGAGTGAATCCTGGGTCATAAATTTTTCTGGCTTAGAGGGTAAATATTTCTTCAATCGTTTGACGTGTTTGAGTTGAGGTACCAGTTGTAAATCATGTGTCCAAACGTTGACTAATTTGGTTATTAGTGAACAACGGTTTGTTAGTAAAACGATAGCAAAGAGATAAAAGTTCAATTGATTCGCTGATGCATCCAACATGTTATTTGATTAAGTACGGAACACTCCTTGTGTGTTAGTCATGAAGTTTACACTTTATCCTTAGTTTCCCACGTAGATACAATTTTCATGGATCGGTAATCATCTTCTGTGTCCAATATATACCACTATACCACTATACCACTATAATTTACTAGTTTAGTTCAGTTCAGCTTAGTTGTGCTTAGCTAAGCCTAGATAGCTTAAGCTAATCCTAGCTAAGCTTAGTCAAGACACCAACACTAATGTGTTACATAGTGTCAGCTAGATGAAATAAACTTTACATACTGTTTCTAACACGGTTCTATTTCAAGCCCGGTTTTAAATACGACTCAAATCTCTTTCACTCCCCCACCCCCTAGTCGCCTCTTACGACAAATAGGGAATGCTGTGGGTTTAATAAACGACCCCAGCATACAGGGGGCGACATTAAATGGAAAACACAATTAACCCAACTTGACTTGGTGTAGCTGGGTATCACGTTTTATAAATGGCTCTTATATATGGCAGTATATTAGTCCGAAATATAATTACACTTGCGAGAAATCGAAGAAAATTGATTTGATAAGATTTAGATGTTGTTACAAAGTAGGTTTCCATCTGACTGTCATTGTCCTTGAAGGGCACCCTTGTGTGCAAGTACGCCGTTTCCTACTCTGGTAAAATAAAACACTGTTGATTAACAAAGAGTACCTCTTTTGTGATTATTTCTTCCAATGTCCATAAAACAAAAACAAACAAAAAAAAAAAAAAAACAGAAACAACTCAAAATAAACGTCTCCAGCCATGGACTGTTAGCAATTCGAAATTCTTGTGGAAATAAGCGAAAGAAGTTGGGGGAACCGTCACCTCGAAAATAAAACGGTTAAATGTTGGGGTGAAGTTAACTAAAAAGAGTAAAACATGGGGTCAAACTCCACTAAAGTGTCCCATGGAAATTGTTGACACCACTCCCGCATTCAGAAATGTCTGGGTATTTTGGTGTCTACACGATAAACATTATTCCCTTAAAACCCTTTTATTGCAAATAATACAGGATTATGAGATAGAGTGTTGATAGTCCCGTGTTTGCCAATCTTCTTTACTGTTTCGAAAACGGCGTATACACCCAAAATTCTATCCATATTCCTTTGTGATTGGTGGGTAGGTAAAGGTAAAATGAAAAGAAACATATGGAGGGCGCTGTCCGCCAGAAAATCTAACATCTTTTGAGAAAATCAGACCTGCCATTTTTTCAGCCAAGTAGGGCTTAAAACTGTTCCGTACACTTTTTAAAATCATTTCTTTCCCTTATACACTGTAATTTTCCTATGAGCCCCACATCAAAATAGCACAATAGCACATAGGACTTACGGTTACCGGTATTTGTTGTGATATTTAACATCTTTGGATGGTTCACTTAATTTCAAGTTACTTTTCCTTGAAAACAGACAACTGATGATTTATTTTTATCCACCACTTTCTCTCTTCGATTTCTATTTTTCCTTTTGTTTTTTGCTGTACACCTAGGGTTTGTGTGTCTTGTTATTTTCTTCCTTTTCCCTTTTAGCTTATGCAGCGGGTAGTATGCTATAAGTGTTTGTAGTGTCGTAACGTAGAACTGAACGAACAGAGGGTCCTTATTTGTTAGCCTGGCATTACATTTCTAAACCAGGCAATCTCTAAAGAAAAAACTCCAAGTGAGCGAGATGGATTTTGTCACGTTTGGTCTATTCGTCGCTTTCACTTGAAGTTTTACAAGGTTATTCCAAAGTTTTTACCAGTTTACCCTGTGTTGAATCGTACCCTCTTAGTTTAATAATACAAATAATGAAAGTTTATATTTCTAAGAAATGGAAGTTATCGGGCAGTCTTTTATCAGTCCAGGATGCCTATTTTGACTATATTTTCTTTGTTTTTGTCAATTGAACGTGTACCGTATTTACCTTTGACATGGAATTTAACATCCGTAGACCTCGAAGATATCCAGGATCTATCGATCGTCTTGAAGTTTCGATATGATGAAACTTGGACTGGATCAAGAGGTCAGTCACAATGATGCTAGGCAGCTAGGATCGCGTGTCTATAAAGCACGAGAGGACCACTCTCCCCTCTGCAGCCCCTGTACGGTATGTGATGGGTATTGCTGGTCATGAAGGACGCTTCCATAAGAGGAAACTTGTTCAGTTTGTATGTTGCAACTCCCTGGTTTAAGACACTTGAAAGCTGGCAGGTCCTTTACCTTATAACCTTGCAACGATTCTCAGAAGGATTGCACGTTCAGTATTAGCATCAAAGTAAAAGCAAGTATATTAAAATGTTCTTACTTCAAGGAAAGTTGATCCATGACGTAATAATGAATATTAATCTTAGTATTTGTGTAGACTTTCTCAAGTCGTTTAGATGACTCTGTTTATCTCTGTTGATTATTACTGGACTACTGGAGTGTCATTTGCTACCATTTATATTCGATAGACGGCTCTATCGTAGCGTAGCGAGAGCAGATTGCCCATGCCCCACACTAATGTCAATTCAGCTCCCTTACTCATGCCAAACTTTTTAAGCAGCAACTATCAACTCTTCAAATATTTTTAACACAAATTTTACTTCAAAATAGCATATTTGACTCCAGGTTGTATACAAGGAATCCCAGTTTTCAAAAAAAAAAAAAAAAAAAAAATCAAAGGGTAGGGGGGCACTCCCCTAGAACTCCTTCACAAGCCGACTAATGCACAAGTTACTGCATGAATTCCTTCGGAGAATACTACCACCACACTGGGTGTTTGAATTAGCCGTTTACGTTTAGTACAATTTTTTAAAATAAAATATGGAATTTTTTAATCCCTCCCTACTGACTTTATTAGTACACTGCTGAGGGACAGATGCTGCAAAATGAGGCACACATTTGCTGATAAATTGGAAAAAGGACATGGCAAAAAAATGAATGTTACTTCATGTGGGGCTTGCATACACTCTCAATTTTGACCTTTGTCCGGAAGTAACACTGATTAAACAACATGTATTGTGTGCCAACAGCAGACCTGAATGAATATTCCATAAATGAAAATGGCAATTTTGCTCGAATGAAACTCCAAGTCTTTCCCCGTCGCACTTTCTTACGGAGTCCTTACTACATATATATTGTAAGTTTTCGTTCCGATCAGCTGTATTGTTCAAGGAAGTTTATTGCTCAATTACGCACATCCAGCCCCATCCCCTTTCTTTCTCTTCGCCCTCTCCTCACCCTTGTCATCCCAAATTTCTGAACTCAGTGAAAACAATGAGCTATGTGACTTAGTCTAGTTAGGCGATAAATCGGTAGCGTTATCATGAATGGCATTTGCCTCGACTTGTCAATCATGCACAAAGAGACCAAACAGGACAGGGGCCGATTTCACTGACGTTTAGAGATCATCACAAACGCCGAAATCCATCGCTGAATCTTAAATCGATCGCAAATTTAGCGGCCGATTTTTGAAAATGATTTCCCGAAACTTCAGCGATCAATTTTTCATCTATAAGTTGTGTTGTTTGCGTTAGGTTTAGTGAAACCCAAAATTCATCGCTATCGCTACTAAATATAAGTTCTAGTTAGCGAGCGACTTAGCTATGGTCTCTAAGATTGATATTAGTGAAATCGGTCCCAGGCCCATATTTATTTAACCTCAAGCCACACTAGCTGAGACCTTGAATAGACTGAGATAGACTCCGAGGGGTGATGATTTTCAGATAAAAGCACTAAGCCCATAGCAAGTTCACTGCTCCTTAACATTTCTCTGGGATTGTGGGGGGTTTTCACTTTTTGGTAGACGCTCCGACTGTTAGTCCCTTACCATTGGCAACGGCTCACGCCATACCTTCCTCACGTGTCGCCTCAGACTTGTTTCAAGTTGACGTTCTTATTTGTCTTCTCGTCGGTGTATGACATCGTCGAAAATAAACTTGACAGTGCCGTCTTTTCTGTCGTCTAACTTATTAAATCCTTTCGTGTCTGTCTGTTGTCACTCGATGATAAAGCTGTCCTTCCACCGCCGAACGATGTCATCCTTGCCTTTGTAAGAGATTTTAGTGATGTACACAGCAGATCTGAAGAATCTAATATGTGTCATATATTTTATTATTACTAACAAAGGACAAGCTTCGTAAGACTGGTGACATAACAGAAGTGATATTTGTTCGACAAGCTTATTTAGACAAAGATGATACGACGAGAGGTGCGTCTCAATGCGTGGTATCTTTTCAGCGTTGAAAAATGGAATGATGTCGCTCTACCAAAACGAAGTTGTTTCAGAGATGCTCTCGCTGTTATTGCCATATGAGATGGAATAATAACGTACCGGTATATGTTAGGTAATTTATATCTTAGCAGTGACTTTTGTTTATAGAACTTTCATATCGTTTTCAACTGGACACTAAGTTTTTACTTGTCTCGCAAATTCCACAATTCCAGGGCTGTTCTTCCAATCTTCCATCACGCACATTATTACGCAACTCACCAAATGAACGTCTCTTTACCGCTAAGTTTGAATCAGTCGGATTTTGGTAGTTAAGTGTTCGAATAAGTCCCTTCCACACCGGCCGATACCAAAGCAAGATACGAAAGGGGAAGAGAAAGCTCGCAGGGTGGCGAAATGATTACCCACGGAAAGGGTAAAATATACCAAATGTATTTAGGTAATGATCAATTTCATTAAGGGCGATATTTTACCATTGGGTTCGGCCTCTTGACCCCAACAAGGCTCCCGTTTTGGCTATGCTCTTGTCCCACAGCCTTTTTGTTCATTGAAGCGTTGAAATAGCCAGGCTGTTAGTGGCTACAAGGCCTCCGAGAGCCGATCCAGTCCCGGGTATAGATATTTGTCAACTGCACGTCGTCGTCCATGAATATTTTGTGAAGTGTATGAATCTGCACCGAGGCTGCCAGGTTGCATGCGTCTAAAAACCTATCTACTGAATCACAAACGTATACGATAAAAACTGCAGTTGTTTTCTTTTAACTCCGTCCCACATTTCTTCCGTATTTTCGTGTACAGTATCGAGTGACCTATACTGGGTCGCCAAGCTGCATCCGACCCTGGGAAATTTTGTACCCCAGGCTATACCGCCGTTTTTTAGGGCTCTCGGCGTTCCGAATTAATCTAAAGATGACGAAACGCTATCAGGGCCAGTGATGCATGTATATTTCTATACATAAATATTTATCCTTCTTTTGCATTTTTACAGGTCGCAATAAAAATCATCGATCGACGGAAACTGAAAGAAGAATACATGCAGAAGAATTTGTACCGCGAAGCGAAGGTGATGAACCAACTGCGACATCCCAATATAGTACGACTCTATGAGACACTAAAGGTAGGCTACTCTTTGCCGCGTCGCGGTCTCCGTGTCTTTAAAATGCATGATGCTTAAAGTCTTACATTAAAAAAAAATAATACTACGAAGTCAGACTTGAAAAAAATTCTCCAGCTCGCATTCTGATTGGTCGTCCATGCTGCGATATAAAATTTTAAAGGTCATCTACAAGTTTGTTTACAAAATTTTAGACAGTGCATTTCTAAATACTTTCCGATGTTGGTCATTTGCCAAGGTAATGTTTTTGTTTTCTTTAAATTTTTCAAAAGCCGAAGTGTGATCATTTTTTCTCAGTGACCTTGCAACATAAACTCTCTGATCGAGATGTCACATAAACAAAGAAACACAAAGGCAGAAATGTGAGTTGCACTAGACCTGCTAGAAGGGGATCAGAGTCTATTGCGCAATCGACTTTTCCAAGCGAAGTGAATAATAATCTTTCTGACTACGCGTGTCCGATAAAAGCTGTCAGTCGGTGTGAAGTATTTTTCAATGATCGATCATCGGTAAAACATAAATTCGCATGTACTGATGTTGCTTAATTGAAAGTTCTGATTTCCCGACATCGCGACATCGAGATTCTGATGTCGCTGTCTCTATATTTGACCTCATGTCACAATAAAGTTGAAAGGCTATATTGACCCTCCCCTATAAATAGTTCAGTATCCTTGCGCTCTCCAGTGCTCACACTTGTCAGTCAGGCTTGACTAACCTAATTTATAATTCTTAGTCTCAATGGGCCTATTCCTGTTTTCTCGTTTCTCTAGTTGTATTTATTTTCTTCCCTGTTTAATCCCCTTTTTCTTTTATACCATTTCATTTGCCTACTACCCTACGCATTCCCTGTTTTCTCCTTTCCCTTCCCGATTTTTTCTTTCAATTTAAGGGGGCTCACCTTTTCCCCTCTCGGCTACGCTATACTAGTACCAGGGAGCTTGCTCTAGAGACCCAAACTAAATAGCAAATGTGAGGGAGTTTGGTGTAAGCTCAGTTTTCCGCCTCACTGAAGTTGCCAAAGTTGACCAACGGCGACGCACACTTAAAAGCTTTTCCACTATCCTTTGTAATAACGTTTTGTTGAAAAAAATATAAACGTGAAATGTGTCAACTATAGACGAATCCGATCGGTTGTGTTTAGTGACTTTATGCAGTCATTAGTGGGGTCCATCAGCCTTAAATCGTCTTCATTTATTGTCTGCCTGAATTTCAAACACTCATATTCAGTGAAATTAAAGAAATCAAGATACAGTTTAGTGTACAATCATCCATGATACAGGTAAGCAAGGAAACTGAATAATTAAAGATTAACAGCCTGTGATAGACCTCAGTTATGTCCGACTGAAATCAGACCATCAATTGCTGTCCAGATTTGTCTATACCTCACGTTTTCTGATAAAATGAAAGACTATATCCCAATGAAATGTAACACACGTAACGTGGATTGGACCGCCTTCAAGTCCCTACGATCCCGTAACTAATTTAAAAGGATTTCTTTGTCACACTGACAATCATTAGCTGCTAGGTTTTAATCAACACTTAACCGCTTACAAGTGAAAAGGATATTGATATTTTGAACCAAGTTCCTCTAAACTGATTCTTAAATAATAAATATTTAATATTTATAGTTTTCTGTTGAAGAATGTGGAAAACACGACTTCCTTGCCGATGTGTTCCACAAATAAACAGGTGGGCACCGGAAGTATCCTATAATCTTAGTATACACACTTCCGGTAAATCGACAGTGTACTTACTTTTGACACTGAAGCAAAGCCTCCGTCAATCAGTGGCACTCGCTGAGATCATCCGGTCTAATGAAAACCGGAAGCACAATTTAAGGAGAATTATTGTCAATAAAATAGGAAATAATAAATTGCCAAGATTCATTTATGGACGGGTGTAGAAATTTAATGAGGGAAGTTATATTAAACGTTTACATTTCTTGACGAAGCACTCCGATCATTTGCTTGGACAGTTTGACAAAAGATAAAAAAGGCCAACAAAACTTGATAAATCACTGTTTTTCAGCGATCAACTTTAGCTGTCAATAAGCCCATATCACTTTACAAACAACTTAAAAGTTATCAATGGCAGATGGTATCCACAGGCACACACCTCTTCTATCGGCCGTCATGTTTCAAGTGTAAATAAAGCACCGTTCACATCCTAACCATACTCTAAAAGCAAACATTTGCCAAGAGAACACCCTCACCCCCTCCTGCCCCCCTTAGGAGAAATATCAATCACATCTTGCTCTCCCTATATTGAGACTCTCTGGATACGCCCACCGAAAGACATAAAGGATTTTCCAAGCAAAGATTCATAGATATTCATTCAGTACCTTTTACCATCAGTTCTCAACTTGATTTTCCCTCTTGAAGTATGAAATTTTGTGAAGTATATACTGGCGCAATATCTCAAGCAAAAGTTATAATGTAGTGTTGCATAGTGTTGGCTTTTTTTCTCATCGTTATACTAATTTTATCTTAATTATTCATCCTATCATTATGTCAGCCATACTGATGGTTCTCAAAGCCACACTCTTTTTACTTTTTAACTTCACATTTGCCCTTGAAATGAAGGCTGCACGAAAAAAAAAAATCAATTAAAAAAAAAAAAAAAAACAAGACACGACATGGCATTTGCATATTTTAGTTTCGCTGAAAATTAAGCTGTGAAACGCAGATATTGCCCTGCAAAATACTCAGTTTTAATGGATTTTGATGACAGCTCTGGCTATTTCTTCGTTTTAAATGCTTTTCACTTTCAGTATTTAACTATTCCATTCTTCACCGTGACGTCACTAGACCTTTAAAATGGCAAGTTCATAAATTGCAATTTTTGTATATTTGCAATATGCAACAGTGTATATAACTCGATAATTAGCCATATGCTGCCACTGTAATGATAAGCGTTGACGCACGAAATAAGGATATTTTCCCATGAAGGTCCAATCGGAATCTTTACCGTACGTTGAATCAAATTGAGTATTTTAATTATAATGTCTAACCTATTCCCAAAGACCTAATAAATATAGCCTAATGATGGAAGGATGTCTACGTTGCAGTGATTACATGCACGTCAATGTAAAAATTCAAGACGTTTCATTTTGGTGCGAAACCTCTCATAGTGTACTGTATGACACACTTTATGGGGAAGGAGCTGGAGAATATGTCATCTTTACACTTTATGTTATTGTATTTTTTCTTTTTTTTTGGGGGGGGGGGTGGGGTCCAAATTTATGTCATTAATATATGATTTGTGAAGCTGTAGGGAGACGAGTAAACTTGTCTTTAAGCTTGGTAAAGTAACATACGTATCCATCCATCCGTCATTTGCCAGGCATTTCCCATAATGCATTCAGTCTCAATACTTTATCTGTAATTTATTTTCATTTAAACATTATAAGTTACGAAATGATGTAGACGCGATTGGGAATCAAATACTATGGGTTTCGCTTTTAAATAAACCATTTTCTTCAGCCCATGATCAATGATTGTAACGCTTTTTTCGTGTTTCTCTTCTTCAGTCGAGTTCACTGTACTTTCTCGTCATGGAGTATGTCGCTGGTGGAGATTTGCTTTCCTATGTCCGTAATCAACGTGATGGGTGTCTTACGGAGTCGAAATCACGAGTTTTTGTTCGTCAACTGGTCTCCGCCTTACATCACCTCCATGAAAGGGGCGTGGTTCATAGGTGAGTAGACCATCTCATAAATATTTCCATCTGCTGGAACTATGCATAAACACACTCTTCCAGTGCAGTATAGACCCCTACTCACCACAAGCGACCCACTTCTCCTAGCCTCTACCCTCCCTACCCTTACCCTTACTCTTACCGGTACTCTTGAATAAAAGTCCTACACATCGTTCATTAAAAGGTAAATAAATATTTTTTAATTAAATTAACTTCAGTGTTACTTTATGAAATGAACCTATGAACTTGATCTCCCATGTGACGTCACTTAAAGACAAGTCAACCCTTCTGAGCTGTAAATGTTACCCAGAAGAAGGTATAGACCTGAATCTCTGGAAGTGAGCATTTTCCTGTCCGGTAAGACATACCCACCGTAGGAGAGTGTTAACATAGTAACTCAGGTCTGGAGGACCAAATACCCGAAATATGTAGCTTCCCAACGATTCGGTGGTTAATTACCACAATTAACATGCTTTGTCGAGTTCTACGAACCAAATAAAATTGGGAACCAAAGCTTTTCCCTTCATATTGCAATCGCACGAGATCAAGGCTTTTCATGACGAAGTTTCACCTTGTGCCTCACTATTGCCATTTTTATTACTTTTCCTACCTGCGTGAGGTTGTGCTCACCCACCTGGGATCTCATACAAGTAAAGAATAGACACAAGTCCCCGACATTACTTTCTTGATCTATGAGATATATGGACTTACCAGTATCCCTTATACGCCTACGAGTGGTATATACTTTTATCTTAATCTATACTTTACACAAAGGTTTGGCGTCACCATTATCACTTTCAGATTCCTATTCATTCTGAAGGCCCTTTTGTCATGTTACCATTCCTCGCACCTCCCGGGCCCCATCTCCTTCCTACTTTCCCAATTAGGTCATAATGTCTGTAGTTGACACCACTGGTTCATATACTACGTCATGACCGTCAGTCCGTCTTATAATCTGGTTACATTTTTCATTGACGGGAAACTCCAGTGGTTGCATTAACCACATAGACATATGGACCAGAGATCAAGTTCCCTCCCCCATTCAGTTTTAGGGAGGGGGTGAAGCAATGCAATTTTTCGTGCATCGCGAAAGGTTTTACTGCAATGAAAACAAAAAAGTATAGCCCGCGATCGGACGAAGTCTTTTCGTTATGCTCATCCCTACGAAAAACCAGGAATAGACCAATTGTGGTGAGAGCTCATGAATATTAAGACGATCAACCTTTGGGCTCATTGAAAGGAATTTCTGACCATTGCCGGCAGGCTCTAAGGGGCGTCAGCCTAAAGGGGACTGCAGCCACAGAGACGCTACGCAGGCTAAAAAAACTACCGTTTTATATTTGTACAAAAGATTCTCTTTATTTACTTCCTGTGTGTTCCATGCTAACTGTTGACTGGCTCTCCTGTTGGATAGCTTTTCAGCAGAATTGCGCGGTACTTCATGCAGAACATTCATTCGCTACCCATCAAGCTGATAAGATAGTTTATGTAAAACGTTGTTGAATTAGATTAGACCTACCCAAACATCGTGTCATCTCATTACCCTGATTTTCTTTTTTAAACATTCGGAAGATTTGTCATTATTTGCGGGAATTAGGACAAATGCTGCTATTTTTCGGGCACACTGAGCCTTACCCTTTAGGCAGAGGTGAACCTATGATTGACCATCAAAGAATAGGTTAATCCGTCTTACATCATCCCCTCTTTTATCGAGTGAAAATCCACACATATTCTACTCTTGTTGGAGTGGCTTTAAACTCTAATTTGGTGATATTAAAGAAGCAATAGTGAGAAAGACTTCCACGCGATAAAAGACAGTAGTCACTGTAGTCAGTTCTTACAGAATTTTCAACATTTAAATTCGCGTGGTTAAAGTAGACCATGTTCAAAACATTCATTTAACTTGATTTTCGGCGGAAATGGACCAAACTTTTGGACTTAACATGCACAACCTCCACTCGATGCCCACCCTAAGGGCTGATGATATGGTCGCTGAAAACTATCTTCCTTTGCCTTCCTGTATTCCCCCAAAGTATTACCTGCTTCTAGCCTTGTAGAATTCAGAAAGCACGTACTTTCTTTTTCTGTTTTATTCATATCTTCTACCATCAACACGCACTTTTACATGAACTAATAAGAATGCACACAGAAATGTAAGCGCCTAATAGACCCTACGTACTTTCAAGAGGATAGCTGAATATTTCGCGTTCTGTAACACTCGAAAAATATCCGGTGATATTTTAGATGACTCCGTGTTGATGTGCAACAATCCTGAATTTTTGATATTCAAATGAGCGAAGAAAATTATTGTTTAAAAACTAGAATAATAACCCTGTATTTGATCAAAATCACCAGTTTATTGGTTAGCCTTGATCATTATGATTTCTTGGGGAATTAAACAGGGTTGTGTAGATGTGATATGATATAAACACGGACTAGTAAAATTTCACAGATATATATATATTTAGAATTTTTATTTCATTTTAAGTGGTCACCAGGTTGGTAAGTATTGTCTTACTAAGCTAACTCATGCAAAACAAGACTACCCCGTCACTCGTGCATAGCCTACCGTTGGCCTCTACATGCAGTAAGAAACAAAACTTTCAAATAACCGCAGACGTTCCCGAGAGTATATCTGCGCCAGGATAGGCCTACCGACAGGTGATTCTGATTTTCTTCCGTCTTACTTTATCGTTTGACATATCCCATTTGGTTAGCAAACTATTCATGTTGTAATCGTCACGTATTTGCAAAGGCCAATATTCTTTGATTTTTCCCAAACGAGCATAATAGAATGCACTAAAAGTTTAACAGCCTAGCCTAACCTATATGGTTATCGGCTCGTGACCACGGTAAGCAAACGAGACGCTGGGGAAAAGCACCTGGGGTCAGAGGTCACTTATCTTTAAAACTTTGTTTAACCCCCACCTTAAATCGTTTCGCCTTCACCTCTAAAGTAAGTTGCCACTAAATCGTAACTTCTTCTGTTTTGTCAATCTTTCAAGTGACTGCCAAAATTGTTGAAAGTTTTCAAAAATGATTAATCGTGCTTTTGCCGTATCGTGAAAGAACAATCAAACGTTTATCTTTTATTTTTTCCTGAACTGGGAGGTGGAAGACTCACACGTGATTGACAAAATGCTTCGATCCAGAGCTCACAGAGAACACTACACTTTACAAGTTTTTTTATATACTCACATTTCTGGCACTGCCTTATATTAACCCTAGTTATCAGCAATCGGTTCTCAAATCCCTACATAATAGACGTCATGTAGGCCTTACATTTTACGACTGCACACAACTTCTTGAAATGAGTGTGCCGTATGAAGTAAAAAAAATTCTTGGTTATCTTCTCTTTCTAAAATGAAGATTTAAAACTAACAAGTTGTAAACTGTAGCCTAAATACTACACTAACGGTATACGGGATCACAAAATCTATGCAAGGAAATAACTCAAAGATCATTCCAGACTACTGGGCTTTGGATCATAAAACCGCTCAGATCCATTTTCGATGAATGTCGGCGTTTGTTTGTAATGTTTGCCAATTTAATTGGTTCCAATAACTGGCTTACTTACCAATCATGAAATCTTTTCTTCTCAGTAAGGGCCTTTCGTCGAACTACCACCATCAATAATTCCAATCGACAGATTTAGGAATCCCCCAACCCTCAACTTTCCAAAACCAGTACAAAGCCAATCAGAAAGTCTGAGAAAGGCCGTTCCAAAAAATATATAGGACCATTTTAAATGGTGTGTGAAGCGTCACCGTTTCATAGCATCGTAACTACTAGACCTGAACAAACTTAGCGTTATTATATCGGACCTTCCTCTTTGTATTTGTGGTTAGTTTACTTCCGAAAGCTTATGACGGTGATTGCAAATTGTAGTATACAACTGGCACTTCAGGGTATTGTCATAGGAATTAGGAACCATGTTTGCTTATACTTGCTTTGATAATAGAACAGAAAATGACGCAATAGACTGGATGCTATACGACACAGATGTATGAAGTTGTACGTCTTCACAGTCTAGTGTGACGTGACGAATTTAGAGCATTATGCGTTGAATATTTTGCTTGTTATATAGTGCCCCCCCCCCCCCCCCCCCGTCTACACATTCATAGCCCATTGGTTCAAAACATCACCGCAGCTTACATTTGCATGACGATTCCTATGGACACACGTGCAAAAGTGTGGGCTGTTCAGTTCTCTCAACAAATTTGGCCAATTCCAAGCGTGGATGAAGGTGTTCAAACTTTTATCTGCATGTTTCTTCTTCCCAACAAATGTTCAGACATTTGTATGATGGTGGTAGGCGAGGTTTTAACCTGCCACTAAAAGACCTAAACCAGGTCATTTCCAGGTTTATTCTTGATTCATGTTCGTGATAAGAAACACACAAGCACCTGCACACACACACACACATACACACACACAGACACAAATATTTTAGTGGTAAAAGTTGAGAATATACGATTAGTAGTGACTGATACGTTTTAGATGAAAATTTTCCTTTGAAAATCTACCTTAATTGTTCACAAATTTACCTTGATGATACAACAACTACAATCTAGTGATGGATTTTCCTTAGAAAAAGATAGCGAGAATGAAATCAAAGAGTCACATAATATATACGGTAAGGTACACTCACACTTTGTGAGCCTGCATCAAGTATGCATAAATCATATAGCTCACCGACTTGGGCTGTTGGGGTAAATAATTCAGTATTAAAGCCTTCACTTCAAGTGTCGTACAGTCATGCGATCCTGCGTTAAAACGAGTGAAACATAGCTGCTGAAACATATACATTCTCAAATCCACCACGACCAGACGACATCATCTTTAACCGTTTAAAGCCAGAATTTCACCCTGCATTTTCATCCATGATTTTAATCAAAACCATATAGGCCTTTAAGAATAAAAAAAATGTATGCAAAAGAAACTTTGTTACCGCTTCGATATTATTAACTGAGTGTACACTAATGAGCTCATAGACTCTGCTTATAATTTCTTGCAATAGTTAAACAGTTTTTGTTCTGCTGAGTTTTGCTCCTCGAAACTTTCGCGCGCTTGTTTAGTGCACCTCGTGAGCGGCAACCTTTCAAATACCATTCTCATATGGGATTTAGGAGCCCCTAGCATTTGGTCGACTTTGCCATAGTAGCTGTGACTTACCTGTCCACGTGGGGCGCCATCGGCCCGAGGCCCTCACATTGACCGCCTAAAAGTCACTACTGAACGGGCCGAAAGATTCAGCCTCGATTATACAAATTATAGACTTATACAAAATTCAAATATATAATTAGCATCATTTGAAGGCTACAGTCGTCAGGTCGTTGAATAATTTAAGATTACTTGAGCCGGATCATGTGTTCGGCTGGGTTACCGTATTGAAAGTTGATTACATTCTATTCCCTGTACGGAGAGGGGCTGTGCAGTCGCTTGCACAGACTATAAATTTGATCCGTTTTAATCTATTCACTGAAATTGTTAGGTATTGTTTGTGTATTATGTAAGCAATTCCCCGCGAAGGAGGTCAAAGACAAGGCCTTTCAAGTTATGATTGGGTGAACGACCGTTATTGAGGGTCGGGAAACCACGTCCCACGCGGAGCAAGGAGCGTTGCAGATAGGTTCGATATCCTATCTATCGCTGGAGAATCATTGCATTCCGATAGGTCGTGACCGCATGTCCTATTTTCTCGAGCACTTTAGCAGGGAAGTCAAGCGAAGCATGCGGTAACACTGGTTCACTCAAGATACCATTTCGGGTTTGTGTGTAAAAACTGCACGGCTATAACAGTAATACTGTGCAATAGGGCTAAACGCTGCATAGTGCCATTATGTATCATTGCCTCTATCATGTTATATAACAATTAGTCCTAACGACTCACCTTCATTTCACGTGAAACAAAGATTTTACCATATGACAGCAACACTGAAACTGACAAAACAATAGTTATAATTTGTGAGCTGACAGTGTGAACTATTCCACATGAACGAATCACCTGTTGGTGTCGTGTTTTTCAATCAGACTGCTGTGCACAATATTGCCATATCTGCTGTGTGTAACACCTTGCAACCGCTAACCTTCATTTATAACGCGTAATACGCAAAGAATGCGCATTTGCAACGATTGACTTTATTTTGCAATAGATTCTTCTTTAAAAACAATTACGAAGGTTTGGTGTGCGTCTTTTTGTCACAGCAGATTACCATGGAGGTAAATGACTCAGGCCAAATTGCTCTCAATTCTTTTGAATTTCCAGTAGGAAAGGGGTCTATATTTGGGACACTGTTTTAAGAACTGTAACTTCATAGTCACTCTAGGTTAATTGCAAAAGGTCTTCAAAAGTTTATTATTAGTCTATGTCTCATTCAAATTGGATACTTAAGTGACACGAACTTTGCTGAATTGAAGGGGGCCTGCTCTGCCAACATTGTCGTATTTCACCGGAAGCCTACACTGCTCTCATCAAACCAAAGCCTTCGTACGAAATAAGGAGCTGTTATCTGCTATTCCCTAAATTAAATTATATTCAAATTGAAAATTTTCTTGCAAAACTGACTATTTACAAGGCCTTTCCAATTCAAAACCTTTCAGAAAATGCCGAAATTCAGTCCTTAGCAAAATTGCTGAGGCCACAAATTTGACTAGGACTACATAACGAAGTCATGGCATCATAAACGAGGACGCACTTTCAAATTGCTTGTCATATGTCTCCGAGCCAACGCTTTCACTGCAGTACTAAGCCGTTAACGCAATTGAACCCTTTCCGCATGCATGGAGTCGGTATTATAGTCCCATCATGATTAAACGTACCAATCAATTTCCCATTTTGTTTAAAATCCCATATTTGAAATCTAACCCACCACGGTACTGGATCTCTGTGGAATGTCCCTCCCCGTGTATCTCCATGTCACGGGCAGGTGGATCTTTTCTCCCTCGCTTCCCTCAAATTTTCGCTTTCGAGTCGTCAGCTGGAATCATCACACTCTTTGCAGCCGACTCTGACCTCAATAGGGGTCAGGTCCTTATATCCAGGGCATTAACTGACTACATAAACACAAACAAATGAAAACATTTGCCAAGCCTGACAAAACAACCTCTCCACCTTTGGCGTCTTTCATTACACTCTATTCAAAGCTTCAATATCTGTCACAAATTTGATGTTTTAAGAGCCTCCAAAAGTTGACACATTACCGATATTATTTTATCGTGGATTGAAATGAATACACTTTTACCGAATCAAGCTGAAAGGAGAGGTAAAGTTCTCCGTGAGATTGGGTTCCAAATGAGGTCATGGGTCACATGAAGACAATCCCGTGAGTCAAATTTATAGGATTGAGGGCCCCGAAACAGCGCGCCCTTGTGTCTGTGATATATGTTGTCACACGGTGGGTGTCGTCTACTTCTAGAATACGACCAATTTTACAAGCTCAAGGCAAAAAAGTCTTACGAAAAAGTTGACCACCATCTTTAGTAATTGAGTCATCATTGAAAAGATGGCTTGACACAACTGGAATGTTAACAAAACTTGACGCGATAATATGTGCTTTCAATATCGACACGAGACTCTGATCCGTGGCAATGATGCAGACCAGAATACCATATTTGATGCGGTAAGGTGTGGCGTACATGGGAAAGTGTAATGCACATTTATTGGGTGATTGACAGATCTATGTTTAGAACGTTTTTTGAATATTTTAAAGGCAACTTAATTTGTCATAAACAAATTCCTTTAAAGGTCTGGTGACAAGAAAATGACAAAGTTGGGCAATTGATGCAAAAAGCATAGAAAATGGCTGCAATTTTCATAACAACCCATCAAAATTTGACCATTCCACACCGTAATTTCCAATTTGCACTAAATTATGCATAAACAAAAGTTTAACATGAAAATCTTGTGATGTTTTTTTTACAATCTCCATTTTAAGGACAGCTGTTACATTAGCATGTCCTTAGGCGTCACTATTTTGGAAGTTCTTGAAAATCATAAGTTTGACTTACCCAAACCCGTAAACAATTAAGAGATAATTAATAAAGGGTTAACAAAAGAAATATCAACACTCTACCATATCATTATTTTTGCATACTTAGGACACAATTTGCTTCAGAAACATTCAAACTTTTTAGAGAGTTTTCTTGAGAACGGTAGCAGATATTGCCATAATTCCAACGGATTTTCCTCCACTTGGAAATCTTACTCTTCAGTCCCCAAGTAAAGTCAGAGTAGTTTTCTCACATGTACCTTTACTTTAAAGAGCATAAACCATTTATCTTTGAATGGGGATAAAGACAAAAGAGACAAAATTGAATTGGTTCCGTAAGGCCCGCCGTGTATGCTTTTAAGGTTATTGTGTTAAGACACGTTCTTCTTTCCTTGTACCACGCGATAAGGGATTGGCAGGAAGACTTTAGGACCGGATTCATTTCAACTGCTTAAGAGGCAAAGGTGGTCAGCTCAAATTTATTTACAAACAGCGGGTGTTTTCACAAATTTATTTTTTTTTGTCTCGTCCAACTATTTCCATGTACCTTTTACTCTATTTAGGGAATAAAATAATGCACATCCAAGGTAGAGCAATGAGTTACTAGTCATAATTGTCACAATTCGGTAATACAAATCGGTCACATGATTCTCAACGGCCATTCATAAAGTTGGTAGGATATACTACTAGAATAGTTCAGTTTTGGATGACTGGGAATTTCTCCTTTAACTGTTTATTCCAAGAAAGATGTAAAATAAAGCAGGCTACACGTCTTTATATTCACATGTCGTTAGGGCCATAAAACCCAAAATTTTAATTTTTTGACTACCCCAATCATTGCACAGTTTGCAAATTAAATGGAAATACTTTAAACTTTAGTAGAGATTCTTTGAGATAGGCTATGCATTTCATTATATTGAGATATGCCTTTCATTATATTTCCAAAGTATTTTGCAGTACTATAAACAGTGACTTTGCTTGTAAGTTTTGGAAATATAATGAAAGGAAATGTGCAGATTTAATGGGTGCTCCGCGAAGTATTTTGCAAACTCCAGGATTTATATAGTGATTTTATCGCACAAAGGATTTTCTTCTGATCCCTTCCTATGTTTAAGCTTCAACCTTTTGTGATGCTTGGATTGTTTGAAAGGCAATAACAATAGCCCAAACTCATTTCGAAACAACGGCAAAGTCTTTTTTTTTTTATTTATTATTTTTTTTAAATTTCTCTTCCAAGTATCTTTCATGATATTCCAGGAACCAAACATTGCATGTAATTTAAACAGTAATTCATAGTAAATGACTCTCAAAAGCCATGTGAAATACGATAATGTACTAAATGTACTTATTCAAGTTTCTTAGATTGCATTTTCCCTTTTAAGACGGTCGTGTCACACTGCGACACGTAATTTTTAGGACCTCCTGCCGGAATGGTATAGGGTCCCTACGCATTAACATGTCAAGATATATATATATTGCGGTACCGTAACCGTCGACTACGTGGACCCGTCGAGTGTTCATCCGCATTGACATTACATATGTAAATCTAGGTATGGTAGAGCTCATAGATGCGCGTTCGACCGTTTACTGGGTACACGCATTTGGCGTCCCATTGCATGGTTTTGTCACGTGATCACCTTCCCCCTTGCAGGCTGAGACTAATAGTACCACAGTAATAGTTTAGTCGGTTGCTAGGCGGTATCCTTACATGAAATACCACGGACTCCTGGATCGGGATAAAACATACACGGAGAGGTTACAAATCACGCAACCCTTCCTAGTTTCTTAACCTCTCGTTAGTTGTTTATTTCCCCATAGAGTGATTACCGGGATGCCCTTACAGATGCCGATACAAGTCGTGTTTCTTTGCCTTGTTTAAACTTCCGCAGAAGTTGTTGGTAGATAATAAGACTGTCGATCGATTGTTATCGTCCCAGGAGAGCCGTCACGAAAGTACGGTATATATAACGTCAATCTAATTCCGTAGTGTTTTACAAATGGGTCTGTGTTGGTGTAGACGTAAATCATCAATCACATAGAATGTAGTCACGCTTAGGGGACAAAATCGCAAAACACCTTTCTGTTGATTATTATTCAATTGCTTTACAGACAAATGTATCATTTGGGTGGAGGTATATGGTTCATCGACCAACTTGAAAAAATTAAAAGAGTTTGATCAAAATAGAAGTACATTCTACCCTCACAAATTGCGAAGGAGTGTTGACCTGTCGCAGACATACCGTTTCAATTTTTCTGTTTCAAACCATTTAACTTTTTCAACGATTATGGAGAGATAGTTCAGAATTATACTACCATGTTTGATAAAACGGTCGAGCGTTTTAAAGGTTCGAGGTCTATGCACTTACGAATTTCAAATCTGTCTAAAATGTTCAGATTCATATTGGTTGACATCCGTCTAAATACGCTAGTGTATAATAGGTGGCGCAAGTTAACTAAATAAACTCAACTGTTTTACCTCAATTCAGAATCTTTGTAGATTTCAAATATTCAGTTTCTTCGACAAATTATGCCCTTGTTTAATGAAATGGGGGCCCATTTGCATACGTTGTTCTGTGCTATCGCCGTTTGGCAAAAAAATCTCCGATGATATAACTTAAACTCGACGCAATTCTTAACTCACGTACCTCTTAAAATCGGCCATGTTTTTCAGATCATAGCCAGTCCATATCTCTGATGGGGGTCTCAAGAGACTAACCGGAATTTTGCCCATCTCTATAAAATGATCGTAGGCAACCCCCGCAACATGTCAAGTGACCCTTACGTTGGTAATTAAGCGTTGATTGGGGTCACGCTAACTAAACGAATAGCCTCTATATGGGCATTTTATGCTCTGAATAAAAGACGGCGACCTACACCTTGCATTCTTTTGCTGGCAAAGATTAAAGGGTAACACGTAAGATCTTCACCCGCTTTCACATGGGCATAAATACATTTTAAATTTCCTGGCAAAGAGGTACCAAAGAGAATTGGTGGTGGTCTCACGTGAGATATATACAGTTAAAGACAACAGTGAACAAATTGACCTTATCTACAAATCGAACGTAATGTCCAATGGTGCATAAGAAAATAAAGTCTTTATAATTATTGAAGCAGGTCACTGTACCTTTACCTGTTTACCCTCTTCTTACGACCGTCGTGTTTGGAAACGTTTTTATAAAGTCTCTCAGGGTATGTCCATATGTTTGGTTCAGTAGGTAATGCTTTGGTATGCAACGCTTTTGCTACCCTACATAGGCCTAGCTGTCCTCGCGTTTATTGTCCAATTACTACGGTCATATTTGAGGCCAAGACGGTTCTAATAAAGCACCTTCTGCCCTGGAGGCAATTTTCAAGCCCTAGATATCTGATATAGATAGTAATTTTCATACTATCACGCATAACTTGCGATTTCGTCTTTGAAATGTATGAATTATTGAGTGGGCGCAGAGCTAGATTTATCTTTTTACTATGCATTATGATATGTTTGATATTGGAAGAAATGGACCTAGTCTATTCCGCTCATCACTACCTTCTTTACGTATAATGTAGGCTATAGCCTTTGTTGCCCGCAATAATCGTCTGGCAAAAACTAAAAGCATCATGGTACAATAGAGGGCGCTTATATCCTTTAACCCTGGCAACTTCCTTCAACTTTTTGCATCGCTTTGTTTTCACGTGTGCGAATCCGTCTGGTGAAATTCACTGTTGAGGAGGTAGATGTCGAAGCTCATAGACTCGGGAGTTTGGAAGATTTTGGCGATCAATCTTGATGGAATAAAGATGTAATTATGTTTTTCAAACCTGAACGAGTTCATGGCAACGTGCTGTAAAGGAATGTTTAACAGAAAAATGGGAAGGTTTATGACTTTTTCGTGTACCCGCCTATAACAATCCCCTCATTCGAGATGATTCAACATCCGATGTACCTCACTTAGCAATCAGGCCACGGAGCGGGCGGAGTTTTTGTTTTGTATCACCTCACAGCTCATTGCTCGTGCGGCAACTACGGTAACCTGCGTAGCGCCTCTATGGCTGCCGCCCTCTTAGGCTTCGGTTTTTCGTAGCGATGAGCTGAACGAATAGACTTCGTCCGCTCCGGGCGTCCGACTGCGGAAGCCCTACCCATGCCAGTCATCAGTGGCCCAGGTTTTGACTTTTTCACGTAATGCCATTTTTTCTCAGTTTAATCTGGATCTAAGACTTATACAAGCCCCTTTTCTATGTGCGTTACATCAGGTGGTGTTTAAATACCAGTCAGTGACGGATGCAGACGGGCGAAACAGCCGTGTTCTTTTTTGACCGTCCATGCATGTTCACAGTAGGGGTATGCTCTCACATCTCAGCCCTCTTGTAAAAACAAAAGTTTGCCAAGGGGCCCCTGGACAGAGATCAGTCGTACCTTGCGTCCATCTATGGAGTCCACCATGCGCCCCTGGTTACCTGTGCGGCATGTGTATGCACCCGCTCTTCACCAATAGTAGATACTAGCCTGCACAACGAGCAACAAGGAGTATTATTATAGATTTATTTAGGCCTTAGTCTATAGCTACGTTTACATGGAAATTATTTCTACACCAAGTAGACCCTTTTCCTATCACTGCTACGGTTACGGTCCTTCATAACAAATTAATTTAACTACTTTTCTCCCCGCTGTTATTTGGATAGCTATAAACCATAAACGTATCATTTGTATTGCAATCTGCAGGCCTGTCACCGTGACTCTATAACCAACACATCAATCAATCTCTATCAGTGATCCCAAGCTGTGTGGCAAACGTTGGTTTACCGCAATATATTTACTGTGGTGGTTAGGCTTCTCCCACTATCACGGTACAAGTATCGGAGCATGTATTTCTGTCCCAATAAAACTTGTACGTCATCAATGCACGAAATAAACCATGGCTGTGTGTTATAGGTGGGTCGATCAATGGGTATAATTCGGCGGTAAGTTGAATAAAGCAGAATGTAGCAAAAAAGCGAGGAAAGTTTTTGCCAAAAGTCACTTGTGCAAGTGTCAAACGAACGGTAGATTTGGTAAATTACAAATTGTAACATAGCATATAGTGTCTTAGCCAAACATGTCGGAGAGGGGTCACAACCTAGGCCCTCCCTGGAAACTGCATTTGCATCTTAAGACCTAATCAGGAACTGTTCTTGCCCGGGGTAAGATGGAGAAAAGCGTTTGGTTTTTGAACATCAAATAGTTGGTATTGTCCCGACACACCACCAGCATCCGCACCCCTGCACCCCACATCGACACCATCCTTCTTGGTCTCACGCCTAGCAGTGAGAGTTGAAAACCGCTAAGTCCCTAATCCCTTGCCCACCTACCAATAATTGCGTTGCCCTTCCCCCTCCCTAAAAAAATCCTAGCGGCTGTAAAAGCACTAATGGAGTGCAATGTACCATCGTTTCTTCAATAATAACCCACTTGTAATCTCGTAATAATCTCGTAATAATTGACTCTGACAAATCGCTGTGAGCGTCAGGTGAACAGGATCAAGGTATCCGGATGCTGGTCAAAGGTCGTATAAGATATAAGACCGTACTTCAATGTGTTGTCAGATGGGCAGTGGCGGATCCAGGAATTTTCGGTGGGGAGGGGGGTCTGCATTTGGTTGGGTATCAAATGTACACTGAGCGATGGGCCACCATAGGTATGTCTGTTGTTTAGTCTCTGATGCCTATAAGAATTCAGGAAATGGGAAATGGGGGTAGTAGGCAAGCATCCAAATTTTACCTTATTTTTTAATGTGCTTACCACTGTACTAAGGGGGTAATCTGCAGCGCGCAGAGAACGGTGAAATTTTCGCCCATTTCAAATATTTGAAAATATGGAGCTTGTGTTGCAGAAAAGTTTGGATGCTCCAGGTTTCCCGCAAGGGAAATTTGAACAGTTGGGGGATTACTGAAGAGTTTGCATTTTCTATCGGCAAATCTGAGGTTGGGCGGCGACCAAAGATCGTTGTTGCATAATGTGATCCAACGCCTAAATAATGAGGCTCTCCCACGAAATTTTTTGAGCTTATATTGGAGAAAGTATGGAATTTTATGAAATAAAATTCATGAAAATAGCACTGTATATAGGTAACAATGTCACTTGGTGATCTGGTGTCACAAGTGTAGCAAATTCCCGATTTTGTCACATCTAGAGCTCGGAAAATTTACCAAATCGAAGGTATGAGCGAGCACTTCTGCTAAGGAATTGCAATTTGCGTCGCGCGAAGCGCGCGGAAAATTTTGATTTCTTGAATCAAATAATAACGAATATGGAGCTTTTATTAAAAAAAAATTGATTGGTAATTTCATGAGTTGTCAAAACTACACAGTAGACTGGTCTCACAATTGGCAAATTCCGAATTCTCCATTTTCAGAGCCCCATGCCCCGCCTGGGTGTCTAAGTGAAGGGGGGCCGTGATGCAACATGGTGCTAAATGTTTCAATATATTAAGCTACTATGAAACTCCCAAGCTATACCGTCAATGTGAATTCTATTACCGTCACACGGTTTTAGGCTATGTCATGTGTAATCTGTATGTAGTGACATGTAGTATGTACCTTCCTTGACCTTTAACAGGAACGTCATCTTGTTATTTACGAGCAACCCTCCCTTCCTCTTGTCCTAGATTCCCAGGGCCCTTCCTGTTTCCCGCCACATGTTACCGATGAACGCGACAAACTACCATACCTTAGTTCCACGTGTATGCTGTATCCCATATTATAAAGGTGTGGCCAATTTCCCCTCTACAGCCTACTCATTGATCATTTAGATCAGCACATTCCTTAATATTTATGTAATTTGGTGCGTCACAACTTTTAACCAATCAGGGGACTGCATGTATGTGTTACGATCTCCCGAGACATGAAAGCTCCGAGCTTGCAAGTTTTGGTCACACACACACACTGGTGCAGCAGACCTCAGACGACGAGCACCTGAGTCAATCTGCATATAGTTAAATTGTAGTAATTTTTTTTCCTTTTTTTTTTTGCCGGCAGTTAATCGAACGGAATAAAACCGCCAGTCATCTTGAACCAGAACAAAATCTTCTCATCTGTTTATTCATATCTCAACTCGCATCTCCTACACACTCTGCGACATCCCCGTACAAGCCTTCGTATCAACGATTGGCCCATTATCCGAAAGTAGTCGTAGCCCCTCGTATTGACATAGACACACATGCGATGTCACAAACAGCGTTACCAAGGGCCGTTGGCGGAAAATGCTAGATTTAGAATTCGTCATTGCGCAATGTGTAAACAAAACGGGAATTTAACAAATGATACGGAAGATAGATACATTATAATTTACATTTTTCATTTTTGGGGGGAAGAATATGACACAAAAATACTGTTATTAAATAATGTAACAACTACCACTGTATTTTCAAAAAGTAATTGGGCCTAGGTTACAATTAGCCTGGCTATCTATACGATTTTTTACCATCCCGGTGGGGGTATGCATACCCCTCATACCCCCCCCCCTCTCTGGATCCGCCACTGCAGATGGGAGATTTGGGAAGTAAGCGTGGTCGATAATCTGAATGCCGCATGGAACTGTGGGATCGACAAAGGGTTATGGGAGCATAAAAAACGGTCAGTACTGGCACTCGAAATGTACGTATTTTTTGGCAGTTTGTAATGCAAATTATGATACCGCTAACCCTATGCAGACCACATTACAAACATTGAAAAATTTCACGGGCCGTAGAATTTGCTATGATATACTCAATATGTAGGCCTATGTATAAGGGGCACGTAATTAGTGCATTTTAGGATGTACGCCGGTGCAATCGAACTATTGAAATTTTCATTGCTAGAATAAAAGAATTATCATAGAAACTACCGTTTCCAGGACATGTACCAGGTTACGCAGGGTCAAATGTCACTTCACAAAGTTCTTACATAATATCAAGTAGGCTAGATGAGATTGATTTGTCCAGGGCACGTGTGCTCATCAAAGGTAGGTACCGTAAATTATCACAAATCATCATTTAGCAGGAGTAGCAACGTAATGCAAAAATTGAACCGTAACGCTTCCATGCGTAATAGCCTACACACTATTTCAGACTGCCGTACCTGAAATGAAACACAAGTAAATGAACGGACGGATGTAAATGCCATGTGAACTTTGGAAGCAATGCACCTTTGTGTATGATTTAGGGCCCACAAAGAAGACGAGTCTATCTGGCAGGTTTGCAATCCGATGAACCTAGATTGGATCCTTGAATGGTCGGATCTTTCAGCAAGATATTTTTTGCTTTCCCAATACTACATAAATGATTTCACCTGCATATAAACTCAAATTTGAAATGAATTGGTCAATATTTTAGCCACACGACATGACAATTGTAATTCAAACGGCTGTATCAAGCTGTCGATTTAATACATGTTTATTATCATCATAAAGCAAGCAGTCCTAGGCCCTGAGATTATTACTACCAGCAGGTCTGAGGTTTACAAATATGACTATATTATGCTGACTTGTTACACAGTGGCTCTCATATCAGCATAAATACTTGATGTAACTTACCATCGATCAGCTTTAACCGCCGTCGGGGGCAAAGCGCAATCTCTGAAATGGAATGATTCACCCATTGAGTGATTCACTGAAGCTCTGGCTAATATAACCATTTCAAAATATGATTGACAAGTTTCACGCACGTGTGGCCATCACATATGTGGATTACTAAAAACGTCGCCAATATTTCCTGCCGTATTCTGTAAATCACTGCTCGGGAAAATACGACCCAGGAGGTGGTCCGTGTATAGTGACAGATGCAGGAAAAACCCATCTTTCTGCGGTTCGTAAGCTTTTTAGGAACAGGAGAAAAATCCTTGATATTTTCATATAACTGATGCTGTGAGAAAGTATTTATATCAAGTGGCCTATTTTATTAAGTTCAGTTTTCAGACATGACTTCTCTGCCATGATATCTTAGTTACAATGAGCCGTTAACAGATTGTGAATTTTAGCAGGCTTCCCTGATGTAACTTTACTGTTAAAATCACTTTAAATTTACAGAACAAAAATAAAGAGATGCACCAAGATTAATGAAAAGTTTTGGCAAATATTTGTCAGTATTCTTCAGTAATCTGCATCATGTACCTCTAAAGTTTTTTGTTCTGTAAATTTACAGCAATTTTTAACAGTGAGTATGTAAAGATCTTCGACTACAGATAATGCAAACCAATAGGGAAAAGAGACCCTCCCCGAAAGCAGGAAATTACTCGAGTCCGTAGCATAATGACACCTAGGTGTAGGAAGTGTGGCGCTCTTCTGTTTTACATGCATACCGAGATGGACTTAGTATCGCCTGTCTGAGATATTAACCCTTTACCGTTGTGCTCCGGTCGGGGCATATTTGCGCGCCTCGGGATTGGGCGGAAAAGCGGACGTAGCCCGCCCCGCATCGGCTTCCGTAGGCCATTGACCCCGTGATCTTAAACCATTGTCTCTCTCGCTCTTGTGGCCGAAATTTCGGGTACCTACTCGCAGTTTCGAGCTCCGCGTGAAACAGTAAAGATGTGTGACAGCCGAGCTCTCCGCATGGGTCCAAAAGGACCCAAACAACGGTAAAGGGTTAAACTGAGCCTGTGGAGTGTGTTTACTGCAAAGCTGATGCCACTGTCCCTGCGTGTGTGCACGTAAACCTTTAGCCGAGTGGTGCAGGTATTTTAGCTTAACATGTTTATCCATACTGGACCTATTTTCTGTGCATGTACACTAATTATGAATACATCACTAGAAAGTCGGCCAGAACTTGCAAGGAAGTGACAGAGAGAGAGGGCGTCCATAAAGTTAATGAACCAGATCGAGGTGCCACTTGATTAGGCCTGTCCCGGGTCGGGTTTGATGGATGGTGAAACAAATTCTATTGAATAAATAATGTCGTTGTGGAATGCATGGAATGCTTAATTCTTCGTCAAATATCATGTAAAATTGATAGATTCAATTGGTGTGAATTCGACGTGGCATTTTCCTCCCCCTCGCTGCGCAGCACCTATAAACTCTGAAACCGACAAGGCTGCGGCCGCGCGGCCTATCCCCGGCAACACAGAGCCTGGGATAGCCTAGCTATAGAAATTAGTCACCTATGTCACTACATTGCGCACCTATTTTGACGGCCAAAGTCCATTACACAATCGCGATTGGTTAATGACTATGGTGTTTTGTCTTATTGATCCCCCGGTGTGTTGGTCTCACTTCTGAATGGTCCCCGTCGTATTGGTCCCACTTCTCATTGGTCCCCGTCGTATTGGTCCCACTTCTCATTGGTCCCCGTCGTATTGGTCCTCGTCGTTTTGGTCCCACCTCTTCTTAGTCCACGTCTCATTGGTCCTAGTCGTTTTGGTCCACTTCTCATTGGTCCCCGTCTCATTAGTTGCGGCTCCGTTTATATTATTGGTTCCCTTTTCAACGAGTTTTTCAGAAATTTCAATGAAGTAAGACGGCTTCAGTTTAGGTCCCTATTACCAGGCAAAGTGCTGGCGGAACAACTTGTCACGAGCAAATAACTTTTAATAGCCGGGCCCAAAAATATGTCAAATGAATTCAGACAATGATAAGCTTTTATTTTCCAAAGGGGCGAAAATTTTCACTGTAAGCTTTGCCCTCTTCATTGCATTCCCCTTTTCGGCAACATCCATTGGCAACTCCCTGATGTAAATGGAATAACTACCCTCCGATTCTGTGGTATATAATGACAGCCTGCACAGTAGGCTGTATTCAGTTTCTTAGGTATTTTGCTCTGTTAGGCAGATGAATTGAATATCCATCAGTTGTGTAGGGAAGCAGTGCCGTTGATAGAGTTTTTGACCTAGGAAATTACTGATGGTAAACTTGAGATATCTTCTCAAAATGTAATTCTGGCCATCGGTCGTAAATTGCAAGCGATGACCGACCTTGTAAACCGGTCATCCTACAACCTAATACATTTTAATGCCTGACAAATTCAGCATAAACAGTTTGACAACCCGGTGGAGGGTCAGTTACTAATTAACGACATTCGGTCACGCTCTAATGGCTTGTTTTAAGTAAACTCACTCGTTGTTGATGGATAGCTGCACATACGAGGAGAAAATGAAAAAGATATTTATGGCCCTTGCCATCCACAAGAGTGGCAACTTAACTGTATTTAAGCCATAAGTTCACACAGAATTATAAACGAAAAAGTCAAAATTATATCACTTTCCGAGTTTGGTGTTTCATTTCTATAATTAGCGACGGAAGAACGGTCTTCATGATAAGAGCCAAGAGGCAATTGAAGCATTTTAAAGAGGCTCATTGAGTTGATATCTAGAACTTAATGAAAGGCTCAAAGAGTCACTATCACATAACAATGCCAATAGTGAGCATAACAAGTCAAGTTTCAAGTCCAAAAGTCACAGGAAACGTCAAAATTTTGAATTTTCTTGTGTCCTGTTTTGTTACGGATTTGTATTTAAATTGAAAAAGTGTCTGGTCACAAATTTTTGAACACTGACTTGAACCATTAAGTACTCACTCATAAAAACGTTATTTATATGTAGGATATGAGGATCGTCTAAGTTTGACCGTTTGTCATTGGTATGTGAAGAAAACTTAAGAGGTTTGGAAAAATTTGTTGAATTTTATGAACCAACTCAATGAGCCGCTTTAAAGTACTTTTACTCACAAAACAGTGGTGCAGTTGATGATAGAGGACTACTTGCCTAATTATGACTTTGGTGTCTTGCCGAGGAACATTTCTCAGGTTAAATCGCACTCAGCAGACCTGTCACCTCACATTTTACACCATCGCATAATTACCAAATCTTTCGTCCAACCTGCCCACCAGGTTACAAGGTACCTTGACCCATCTCTTAGCTATGTGATTCGCTATTCCTACAGCCAGGTGTCCCTCCCCGTGCCCATTCTCCATCATAGAGAATCGGAGTTGTACAATGCCATTTCTGCAACTGCGGCCCTGCAACTGCTGTGGGCCGCATGTGCGTACTTTAACATGTGACGTATTCATCTTACCCTCTTGTTTGTCCCTCCCTTTTATATTGTTTCTCTGTCTGCTCTGTTATTTATTGAGTTTAGGTTGATGACACAATGGACAAGCTCGCGCAACGGACCAGGTGTTTCGCTCATCTTTCTTGAATGGAAGAGTTCAACCAGTATAGTTCTTCATGTCGGGAGCCAAAGAAAGACTGTGCGCGCAGATTATAGGATCTATGGACTGCCTTGGTAAAGGGGCTCATTGAGTTGGTATCGATAACTTAGTGAAAGTGTTTAAGGTTACAGCCTCAAATGCTAATTAGCATTATTATTAGTCAAGTTTCATATCAAATAGTTACAGAAAAAGTTAAAACGATTTTGTGCATAATTTGAAAAACTTAGGGTCTGGTTTCGAATTTTTGAAAACCGAAATTGACTCACTCATTAAACAGTTATTTGTTTGTAGGGTATGGGGATTGTCTGAGTTTGACAATTTGTCATTGGTTTGTGGAGAAAACTTTAACCGATTTGGAAAGAGTGTTGAATTTCATGAACTAACTTAATGAGTCGCGTTTTAAGCGTAAATGAGGCCCAAACTTATAGTTTCGAGTATTGCCTTCATTCACTCAAACGTACTGTTGATCTTATCCTCAACTGACCCAACTAACCATTCTTTGACCCCTTCGGTTGGCATTCATAAAGGTTATAGGCAATCCTTGTCTCTGTGGCGATAAAAAGCAAAACCTGACAACTTTTGACCGACCATAGGACACGAGGGATATAGAGTAAACACTGGCGTTGGAATGTGTGGTTTGGATGAAAAAAATTGAAAGAATAGATTGTCTTCTTTTTCAGTGACGTTTCAGAGGGTGAGCCAGTCACTGACCTAATTTCTTTTGAAAAGTGGTCTGTTATTTCTTTAAGGTATTGGTAATGATGTCAATAATATCAGGCATCTTATAATGCAAGCCACTTTTGTTCCCCCAAGAGCATTATATGACAAGGGAGTTGGTATCACAATTGACAAGCTGCCTAATGATACGTTTACCCTCCTCAGTACACCCATAATGATTCATTTCATTTCATTTCGCTAAACCTTTCTGTCAATTCCGATTGAGCTAATTCATAGTTTTCTTACAAGTTGATTCGGAAAAAACTCCATGCTTAAAGCGAGACTAAATAAAAATAAAAACGTCGACAGCGGACTTGACATGTCTAAAACCGACATTTCCACGGGTGTCTACAAAACTAAGATCTAAGACCTAAGACCTGCAAAACTAAGACCCGACCAGCTGCAAAACTAAGACCCCACTGCAAAACTAAGACCCGACCAACTGCAAAACTAAGACCCCACTGCAAAACTAAGACCCGACCAGCTGCAAAACTAAGACCCCACTGCAAAACTAAGACCCGACCAACTGCAAAACTAAGACCCCACTGTAAAACTAAGACCCGACCAGCTGCAAAACTAAGACCCGACCAGCTGCAAAACTAAGACCCGACCAGCTGCAAAACTAAGACCCCACTGCAAAACTAAGACCCGACCAACTGCAAAACTAAGACCCCACTGCAAAACTAAGACCCGACCAACTGCAAAACTAAGACCCCACTGCAAAACTAAGACCCGACCAGCTGCAAAACTAAGACCCCACTGCAAAACTATTTATTCATTTGTTATAGTAGGGTGCACTTTGTCCATTTTGTTATGTCACTTTATGATGGATATCAATAAATTTTACCAAACCAGGCCTTACCTAACTACTCGTTATTTTTTCAAAAAAGTTTCATAGTTTTGAGAAATAATTCACTGAAAAAAAAAACATTCATTTTATGAGATTTTATACTATATCTGAGCTAAACTTTCTATGTGAGTTGATAAGTCTTTCACTTGGTCAATGAAGAAGATGTAACACAGTGCATTGGACCACCTAGCACCACCAAGCACACAGGTGGGAGGATCTTCATAAAGGATGACATGGTCATGCGCATAAATCGAGCACACCTCTGTGCAGACATGCTGTCAACATTCATGGTCCTCAAATGAAGGCATCCTGTGAAATGTGAGTCCATGGTCATGTAGTTTGGTTGAACTGAAAACTTGTCATTACTACATTCAGTTATGTGACTGGTTGGACAAACTCACCGGGGAATTAATCTCCAAAAATTTGGCAACACTAAAGACTTGTAACAATGACTGTCTCCACTTAAAAAAGAAGGGCCACATTATTCAAGTAATAGATTATGTTAAGTTATAACTCTGTTTGGAATGTGATTAAAGAAAAGGTCGATAATGATCTCTCTTTCTGTGATGTCATCATTTTGAGCATGAAAATTAGATAAACTGAAACGTATTCAGGATTTTGGACAGTTTATTTTTCTATGCAACATACATATTCCGTCTCAAAGTTCTGCGGCTACTGGTTCAATCAGCTAGTCTGAGTGGACACCTTTTGGTCTCTGTCTTGGAAATGCTAGTCTATTGTGATACTACAACACTGCCACAGAAATGGGCACGCTGCTCACCACCAGAGCAGCAGTATTGAAATCGTGGTCATGCATGGTGTACTGTATGTGTGACCAAATGTGACAGCTAGAAAATCATAAAGACACAAATCATTTCTTCCAACCATTGTTTATTTTCATAAGTATGTTACATATATTTATCTAGCAAAGGATGATTTAAAAGAGTCAACCGAATGTTCACCTTCGTATATCACTACCATATCAGTTTCTTTTTACGTTTCTTCCATTTTACTTCCATTATACTGAGCGTCGGAACATTTACTGCACTAGGCTGCAAGCGCTGCATGCATATGAGATCCAGCCCCGCAGTCCTAAGCCAAATTTATTTTTAAGGAAGATACTGCATTCTTGTGAAATTTTCATTGATTTCCTATGGTCGGTTCTCAAGATATTGACAATTGAACTAGAATTTTTTTTATAAACAATGAGCTTAAAGAGCCAAACCTCTCATCCTCATCAGCTCTTTGATTGACAGCTAATTCAAACAATGCAGAGTACCAAAGCTTGTGTTACACAGCATGAACGACTGAGAGTGTTTTGATTACATAAATTGAGTTTTTCTATACTCACCTTGAAGAAATACACTGAGATTGTATGTGGACGAGAATGAAGTTCAGACAACTGTGGGAGGGGCTTAAATAAAGAAGGTAAGGAGAATTGGTACTGTTTGGGGTGAGAGAACTGGACCTTTAAAGAAGAAAGTAGGTATCAGGACATGGATTCACATTGTTGGTCAATGTTTTGAGTCTATTTATAATTCACCAACAATTTTATGCAGCTTTAATAATTCTGATATCTTGATACCATAAGGGCCGGCATTCTGAGCAGTGCAATTAAAAAAAATCATGTGTCTTAGGAGAAAGATTTCATCCTTAACCAATTCAAGGTCAAAGCCTATAGTTCAGATGCATATATCTTACAATCGTTCTTTCTGTAAAGTTTATATTACGGAGAATTCAAGAATGCAGGATGAAGAAAAACCAAGGTCAAACTAATATAGGAAGAAAAAAAAAGGAAAACAATGCATTGGCCAACAATATGAATCCATGACTGCTATATTAATTCAAGGTCACTTTTTTATACAAAATGTGTCAACTTTTGTAGCTAAATCATGAGAACTGAACATCAGGGGGAAAGGAATGCAAGTTTCACCAGAGTGATTAGAATATGTTCCTGCCATCGCTGGCTCGATTTGAACCAATTGGTGGGAAACTGGGCCATGAAAGTTTATCCATCCAGCCGGCCGATCGACCGACTGACCGACCCACCCACTACGGTAACTACCTTTAACGTACCAAAAATAATTTTGGCCCTGGACCGTATCTTTTACGGCATATTTTTTTAAGGCACTACATTGCAATACTGACAAGAAATTCGGGCAGGATTTCCATCTGACCTTGTGAGTTTTTATACAGATTGAAACATTTTCCATATCTTGTTGGAAATAACCTCAAACTTGCAATCCATCTGTAAAAATATATGATTTGGATTGCATTCATACTAAATTTGTGACTTCACATTGACAGCAAGTTTGTATCTCACTACCGCATGTGCTATGTTTGATAAAAGTCTGCTGCCAGTGTAACATCATAAATCACTTAATTGATGTAGTGTAAATACGGATTTAGGTGTTCATCAACTGCTTTAATTATTATTACACATGATACCAACCCCATGTTTACGTGAAACTTACAGTATATTTCTTCCATGTGAGATTAGGAGGCTTGCTCCTGTTAAAAACCTTAATTAACCGTATACTTTAATACGATGCTCAAACTTCTAATGTGACTCGCACCCTTTTAGCTCCTAACATTTCACACATTATCTTATCACACTATGCTAGTCTAGTCACAGTGGCATAACCAGACTTTTTGATTCGGGATGGGGGGGGGGCTGAGGGGGGCGGCTAAGGTTGATGTGGGGGGCAAGCAGGAATAACACTATCTATGCCAAGCGCCACCATCGGTTGGCGCGTAGCTTGCAGAAAGGATCTTTGCTAAAATGCCCCTCGGATTGTAGGAAATAGTTAGTTTTGCAGTTGGTCGGGTCTTAGTTTTGCAGTGGGGTCTTAGTTTTGCAGTTGGTCGGGTCTTAGTTTTGCAGTGGGGTCTTAGTTTTGCAGTTGGTCGGGTCTTAGTTTTGCAGTGGGGTCTTAGTTTTGCAGCTGGTCGGGTCTTAGTTTTGCAGTGGGGTCTTAGTTTTGCAGCTGGTTGGGTCTTAGTTTTGCAGTGAGGTCTTAGTTTTGCAGTTGGTCGGGTCTTAGTTTTGCAGTGGGGTTTTAGTTTTGCAGTTGGTCGGGTCTTAGTTTTGCAGTGGGGTCTTAGTTTTGCAGTTGGTCAGGTCTTAGTTTTGCAGTGGGGTCTTAGTTTTGCAGTTGGTCGGGTCTTAGTTTTGCAGTTGGTCGGGTCTTAGTTTTGCAGTGCGGTCTTAGTTTTGCAGCTGGTCGGGTCTTAGTTTTGCAGTGGGGTCTTAGTTTTGCAGTTGGTTGGGTCTTAGTTTTGCAGTGGGGTCTTAGTTTTGCAGTTGGTCGGGTCTTAGTTTTGCAGTAGGGTCTTAGTTTTGCAGTTGGTCGGGTCTTAGTTTTGCAGGTCTTAGGTCTTAGATCTTAGTTTTATAGACACCCACATTTCCACTTCATGTAAATGAAGGAAAGGCCTTAGTTGTTATAAGATAGTATGAAGGAGGGTATGAGGCAACAAATATTTGCAATAGAACTCTCAAACTTCGTATGTATTGGCATAGATTCATACATCCATGCGTCGTCGTTACCTGGTTACAACACAAATTTTGCGCAGGCCTTGGGGTGTCGGGGTGCATGACTGGCATCAAGTATAGCGCCTTTATCAAATGCCCTCTCTATCTCTTTTAGTGGTTCACTTCAGTTAGTTCAGTTACTGGACACGTCAGAACCGAGGAGTCCTGGTTTGTAACATCTTGTCTCTCCGCAAATAGACGCCGATCCGGGGGGGGGGGGCGCTCTCGGTCACATTGCCCTTTTTTTTTTTTTTCTCTCGTAGCAATGAACTGAAGGAAAAATCTTCGCTGGGTAGTTGAAGCAGGAAGGTGTTATCTAATTACACCTCCCTGGTTAAAGTAAACAAATACCGGTACTGAACAACAATTCATGAAAATTCAAGGACATCGCTCTAAAGTTTGCATGTCTTCAAGAGTTAAAGAGTCCTCTGTCGCACTATAGCTTGTCTTGAAAAAATGATATACTCCTGATATTTATGAGAGAACGAAAGGAAGAAGTTGGGAAGGACTCCAGATTATTTGAAACCAATTCCCAATGACCTTGACATTATGGTGAAAGTAATATTTCATCTGTGTAGCGTGATTTCTTGTTGACCTTTCATTAAGCGACTATTAGCGAGCTCGATGCCCCAGTGGCCGATCCGTTAATACATATCATAGGTCAGCGGCCCTTTAAGGGGGTGACCGCATCACCCCACCAGCCATGCTATGTCAAAGGTCACCATGTTAGTGCCGGATACTTTACAGTTTACCCCTCGGAGCAGCCTGGGTAGTCAAGTACCCTACATATTAAAGGGTCACCACTGCATATGTGTAATAAAAAATCAAATTTTTGAAATCAGTTATTATAAGAAGTGAGGAACTATTCATAATAAGGCAGTACGGGTATGCTTTTTATCATCATTAGATAAAAACCCATTTAACTGTTGTTGTAGAACATTTTTTCACCCACAGGCTAATTTCAAAATTCAGATGGCATCTATACAGCACTCTTCTAGTGCATATGAGGATATGAAGCTGTTTGTAGGGGTTTATTGTAGGGGTTTATTGTTGATATAATTATAGGGCTGGGAACGTGTAGCATTTTAACTAAACGTTTAATCGCAAAAATTTGCGATCGTTTAGCGGTTAATCGCGATTAATTAACCTCACGAAGTCAACATGCTTACAACTATATAGTGTTCACGGCATCGGGGGTCGTTCATAACTTTTATTTCTAAAAGTCCCCTCGATTCACTGGCGAAGAGCCTAGAAGACGTATACAACTGTGAACTGCAAACACAGTACCTCTTTTGAAAAGTATAACTTTGATATCTTTTCATTGGAAGAAGACTTTTGTTCATATATTTTCTTTTTAAAAATCAAAGAACAGTCAATTGAAATTGCATAAGTAATAATTGTACATTTCAATGAATTTTGATGAAAAGTCTATCACAATAAATTGGAAGTACATTTTGTCTTTGTTTTTGTTAATCATTAGTTGCGAAAGAAACAAAAAGGCCACGCAGAAACTTCCGATTTTCACACGTTCACACGTTTTTAGGAACGCCCCTTTTTTGTGTTGGACGCATCCATCGTTTGTTTGTTGAAGGCGTGTCTAAAACAAAAGAAGTATGCTCCCAGTTTGCATCCAAAAAATGGGCCGTGGTAGTCATGTAACCCTCCATTGTAAGTGAGAACCAACAATCAGTTGTAAGCACAATGTCATTGGCATCATACAGCTTTGCTTTGACTTCTAGGCGTTTGGCTTCATAAATGCTGTGTAGTCTAGCTGTTACTGTTTTTCTACAAGGCACATTGTAGTTCTGTTCCAGAGTAGACATTAAGCTTAAGAAACCACCCCCTTCACATACACTCACAGGAAGACAGTCTTGGGCAACCATGACAGCAATGGCTTGGGTGATTTTATCTGCTCGATTTTCATCACATCTTTTTGTGGAGAATGATACTAGTTTGGGTTGGGAGGGCCCTGGCTGTGATAATTTTGCAGGATGCCTCATTTTCAAGTGGTTCATCATGCTCCCAGTAGACCTATCGATGTATTTTAATTTGGCACTACATATGCGACATTTAGCAATCTTGTCAGCTTTATCAACATCGAAACAATTCCACACCACGCTTGTTTTACGTCCCATCCTGTACTACTTATATCGGATTTGATGCAAAGCAACTGCGGTTAAACTATTCTGCAACTGCCAGTGAACTCGGAACGTATTTATTACGACAGTAATTCCGTGCTCATCGCAAGTGAAACCGTACGTTACGGAAGCGTAGAAGGGACATGCAAAAGAAAAAAAAACTCTCTCAGCAAAATGACAATTTTCGTAGAATTGACATTTTGACAACTGAAATTAAGTCTTCAAAATGACAAAAATTCGAAATTTGGCGTTTTAATTAACTTGTCAAAACGTTAAAATTCCGAAAGTCGTCATTTTGCCGAGTTAAAAAATCTCGACAAAATGACAAAATTCAGGAAATTGTCACTTTGCTGAGTTAGAACATCTCGTCAAAATAGCAAAATTCAGAAAATTGTCATTTTGCCGAATTAGATCATCTCATCAAAATGGCAAAATTCAGAAGAATGTCATTTTGGCGAGTTTGAACATCTCGTCAAAATGGCAAAATTCAGAAAAATGACATTTTGACGAGTTTAAACATCTCATCAAAATCGTAAAATTCAGAAAAATGTCATATTGGATAATAAGAATTCCTCGTCAAAATGGCAAAATTCGAAAAATTGTCATCTTGCCGAGTTAGATCATCTCGTCAAAACGACAATATTCAGAAAAATGTCATTTTGCCGGGTAGGAACTCTTCGTCAAAATGGCAAAATTCAGAAAATTGTCATTTTGTCGAATTGGATCATCTTGTTTCAACGGCGAAATTCTACGGAAGCGTTAAGGTGCCATCAAGTTAAGAACTTAGTCACCGCATTATACTTACATTTTGTAACAAAATGATGAAATGTTTACTTATTATCTTAACATTTTGCAGAAAATGATGAAATGCAAACTTACAATATTTCAACAATTCAAAATTTCTCAGAAAATTGATGAATTACGCATTTAACGAATGTTATTAATTCCTCGTTTGGCAGAAAATTAATGAATTACTCATGTATACCAAATTTTTTGTATCATAGTTATGTTCTTTTCCCAATTTGGTGAGTTTATGGTACAATCAGAAGTGCAGGCGCCTTACGAACAAGAAGAAGAAATATGTAAACAGTGGAATCATTAGGTAATAAAATTATGCTAAAAATATTCAAAATTTTGGACAGTTTATTTTTCTATGCAATATGTACTAACACTCGGTCTTAGTCTCGGTCTTGGACTTTGTTGGTTTCGGTCTCGAATTCTGCCCTGGTCTCGGTCTCGAAACCTTCTGGCCTCGACCTTGGATATGCTGGTCTCGACTAAAACACTGGTTCAGATACCCTCAGGCTGCTTCTAAAAGGATAATTAAATCCCAGTTGTTGTTTTTGTCTTAAACCAAGCCCGGATTTGTATAGCATTCAAGTAAAAACTATAATAAACTTTAGATTTGTAGCTGCTGTGTTCAATTTTAAGGGCGTTTAGACTTTGTTGATATTAACGTCCCAATAACAACGAAAAAAAAGTAATTATAGGTGTCCTTTTGAGAAGGTAGCAGAGAATAGAAAGAAAGTGATTTAATTGTACACTGTTAAAAATTTCTGTAAATTTACAGACTTTTTTTAACTTAAACTTTTTGTATTTTACTTTTAATAGAGATTTTCTGTATCTTTACAGACACTTTGTATTGCTACAATAAAAAAAAAAGGTTGTTTAACATGTATTTTCTGTTTATTTGAAAAACCATTTCTGTCTGCTTTTTTAACCAAACTTTACTGCTTTGTAAAACTTTTTCTGTAAATTTACAGAAATTTTAACAGTATTTTGTATTTTTCTGATTTCACATAAATATACTGTCATTTAACAAACATTCATTTTGTTTTTAAGCTGAAAAAGAAACAAAAATAAGCCCAAACAAACAAACAAATAAGAAAAATTTTCAATATATAACATGCATCGTTCTGCGAAGTTTCAGTTAAAAAAGAAAACATTTTTGGCAAATTTATGGCCCTATTTGAAAATTAACTTACATTTATTATAAAAGCATACTTAGTTATTACGTTCTTAGTTATAAATATCATACAACTGGTGTTTTGTCACACATTTTTAAGTAAAAAGAAATTGTAAGGCCCTAATTTCAGAGCACTGACAATTGGTATACTGATGTCAACTCATCGCCACAGGCACTCATGTACTTGATCGAATTAAAAACGTTTCACAAATTTACTTGAAAGAGTCTGTAAATTTACCACTTTATGACGTATATCTCATTTTGCATAAATGGGTGGAGCTTATTTTGTAGGCATTTTCCTAACAAAAGGATTGCTGTTGCTTTGAATAATATCTTTTTTGGCGTTTTTTAATCAGGAAGTGATAAACTTATTGTTTACCTTGTCTGGAAATGTTTGCAACCAATGTATTTGCATTCTTTGTCATATTTATTTTAAAAACAATTATTATATTGTACAAAAAATGTGACTTTCCAATTACAAAGTTCCTAGAGATAGCAGTCTACTTGACAACAATATGACAACAAAGCATCCTCATTGTGTTTTGATTGAAAACAACTTCGTAACGACACATTACGTTGATAAGCAAATACCTGATCTACGTAATAGTGAAGTGTATGTTACGTAATAACATATGAAAGGAAAAAAAGCGATATTATAATAAATATTAAAACGCCGAGAATGAAAACAGTAGACTGTAAATTCACATCAAATTAAGGTAAAAAAAAAAAAAACAGAACAATTCTGTAATTCGATTTTACAGTAGACATTTGTAAACTAATTTACATGCAAAAACTGTAAAGAAAAAACAAACACTTAATGTTTTTTCATGATTACAGTCTGGCTGTAAAAAAAACATTATTTGGTTGGAAAAAAATTTGCCATAAAAATTATGTAAATTTACAGAGAAATTTTTAACAGTGTAGAGTCTGATATGTTGCTACACCTTGTTCAAATATCAAACTAGAAGCATAGCAAGAGGGGAAGAGGCAAAGTGCCCCCGGAAAAAAGTCAAAAGGTAAAATCGTTGAGACAGTAAAATGAAAGAAACAGATTGCCCCAACTACAGTCTGGATGTTTTACTCCCGCCTCCTGCCTCAAGAGGTCAGATTGCCCCAAACACACAGATATACAGAAATGTTTCGTTATGAAAACGTGTATTTAGTTTTAATGACGGCGCACTTTATTCTACCTCTTTAAAATGTGGAAATAGGAATCTAAAGCAGATCCGTAATCCGTCATTTTTCTGCAAATTGACAATATGCTAAATTTACCACTTGCAATAAGAAAGTAATTCATCAATTTTGTGCAAAAATGTTGAACTGTTGAGATATTGTACGTTTGCATTTTATCATTTTCTGCAAAATGTTAAGATAATAAGACTCATTTCATCATTTTGTCTCAAAATGTTAAGATAATGGGATGACTAAGTTCGTAATTTGATGGCACCTTAACGTTTCCATAGAATTTCGCCCTGAAGGTTCTAACTAGGCGAAATGGCGATTTTCCAAATTTTGCCGTATTGACAAGATGTTTTATCTTGGCAAAATGTCATATTTTCCAAATTTTGCCATTTTGACGATATGTTCTAACTCGGCAAAATGACAAAATTCCAAATTTTGCCATGTTGACGAGATGTTCTAACTCAGCAAAATGACAATTTTCCGAATTTTGCCATTTTGACAACATGTTGTTACTCGGCTAAATTACAATTTTCTGAATTTTGCCTTTCTGACGAGATGTTCTATTTCGGCAAAATAACAATTTTCGGAATTTCGTCATTTTGACGAAATGTTGTTTGGTCGGCAAAATTTCAATTTTCCGAATTTTGCCATTTTTACGAGATGTTTTATCTTGTCAAAATGACAATTTTCCGAATTTTGCCATTTTAAGGAGTCCATTAAGTCGTCAAAATGTCAATTTTACGAAAATTGTCACTTTGCCGAGACAGTTCTTTTTTCTTTTGAATGGCCCTTCTACGCTTCCGTAGTACGTACCAAATCGAGACAATAAACATTGCACTCTTCATTACACTACGTAAGTACATGATATACGAACGCACGTGGTCGCTTGAGCACCGGATCGAACTAGTTTACTGTTGCCTGCATGGTCGACTCACGCAAAGTAAACAAGCAGTGTGCATTGTACTCAAAACTGTTAAGTGTTGCAATGACTACTCTGTGCAGCTTTTAAATACGCATTGAATGAATGTTGTAAGATGTAGGCTGCGCGGCACATCGAGGCTATAACACAGGTTGTACAACCTCCGTTCCGCAATCCGCGGGGAGTACTACGAGTTGCTCCGTTGTACGGCTAGGCAGCAGTTTACCTCTCGGCTGCTTACAGCGCCGGAAAAGTTTACATAGGGAAATTCACAAGACGATCGATCTGTGTGAATTGTGTAGAAGGAAAGGTGGGCAAAAATTCATAGGACATTGGGAAGAATATCGGACGAAAAATGGGTTTTGCGATTAATCGCCAGTAGCTTTGAACTAAACGTTTATTCCACATGCGATCGTTTAGCGATTAATCGCTACACGGTCACAGCCCTATAATTAAAGCTGTGTAGCAATTCACGAAATAGGATGGTCTACCGCCACTGTACTATACTAATTCCAATTGAGGTGACTGCACTCTCTCTTTAAATCTGGAAGATCTTCTTTCATTCGCAAACAGGTACCTTTAGCCTTTTCGTTTTTCTTTTTCTTTTCTTTTTTAATTTGTTTTTTACAACACTTATATTCTGAAAGAAAATGAGAATTGAACTTATCAAATTAGTCAAAAATATTGTCACGTGGTATACTGGGGCTATTCCTGTATTGCGGTTGACTGGGCATATTAATTCATTGGGTGCCACTGCTATGTAGAATTTCTTTCTAACGCTGCCGTCATACTAAATTTTCACATTCTGCATACCTATGGAAATTGGTACGACTTAACACTGACTGCGGTGTGGTAACATGTGCTCAAATTATGTTACAAGACCACGAGATACTAGTGGGGATTTATTGAAGAAAGCACACTGCGATCAAACTGGGAATTAAGAACTAAGGTACTGTAAACGACTTATTCAAGATATATGATATGCACGAAATGCCTTTACTATACAGTCAATAATAACAGTTCCATGAGTATGCATTACTGTAGTTTGACATTCCCAGCCGAGAAGTGTGCCCTTAATTAAGTGTTTCTAGGCGGGGAGTTGCCACTAACTTTTTTAAGTTGAGTTTGATGTAATAGGGTTTTCATATGATTCTGACACAGAAGGAATTGCAAAAGATCGTCATCTTGTGTATAGTGTATGCGTGTCATATAAAGTATGTGTCAACTGTGTTAGTACATTGTGTTTCAGGTTACAACACCATATTTCAAGTTTGTATTCCCTATTGGTGTGTCGTAGAATTCCATCTAACCAACTAACTGTACTGGGCCCTGTTTCACGAAGGTTTACTCTTTCCTTCCTCCACTGACCGACTACATGGTCAAGTGGTAAGAGCACCCAACTTGCTGTCGGGAGCCTGAGGTTGGGAGTTCAAGTCCCGGCCGGGTCATGCCGACTTTAAAAACGGAACCTACGCCATTGTACTCGGTGCTCAGCCAATGGAGTATGATGGAAAAACAAGCAAGTGGGCCACAACGAAAAAAAAAAGGCCGTGGCCGGTTCGACTTGGAAACTGGGCCGTAAAACTCTATCTAACTAAATAACTATAACTTCCTTCCTCCACTATCACTATACATGACAGAACATTGTAATTCTTTACGGAACTTGGCCAAACTGGGTTCACAGGCTATCAGCCTATTTTGATTTTGGCTTCTCTGTTGCAACTCCTTGATTTAACTCGAGTTTTCTACGGTCACGTGATTTACCACGATCACGTGATTTACTCAAAGACAGTCAACCTACAGAGGTCAGAGCTGAGTCCAAAATGGCGAATGACCAGGTCGATGAAGTGAAATCCTGTATTTGGAGTAAAAGTTTCATGTCAAATAAACAGTAGTTTGTCGTTGCTTTAATATATGTATATCATGCTTTCCTTTATTGCCCAAATGCCGTCGTAACGAACAGGAGGAACATCTTACGAGCATTATGTGCATGAGTATTTTATGTTGAGCGAAAAAACACTCAGTTTTGAAAGCGGTAAGGGTCACCTGTAAGGTCACCAGTATAATAACTCTGCAAGCCTTTTATATTTTATAGTGACGCCTAAGGAAAGTGTAACATTGACAGATCTTATACGCCTACCGAGTAAGAAAAACGGTGACAGAATCATTATTTTTTAAATTATCAAGTTACAACTTCCTGGTGTCTTTAAGTAGTTAAGCAAGCCGAACTTTAACTAAATAGCATCCTGTTTTGTCACTCAAAAGGTTCTGCAATGTTGAAATTTTCGGTCATTTTTTACACTGGTCTACGTCATCGCGAATTCGACAATGACTCGTGTAATGGAAATATCTTCCATCCTATCTTCGTGTAAGTGACAATCCTTTACTAAATAGCCCGGATGAGTAGACAAATTTCGTCATTATTGATTCTTGTTTTGTGTATCTTCATCCTCTTTGATCACGATCTGCCTCTCTCACCTTCATCTCTAGTTGGCATCGCCCGCATCCTTCAACTCTTTTGTTTTCAATTATTCAGAGGATTAACTCTCAATCGAATGGGGGCGTTTCAGTTCAATAAGCGGCCTTGTACTAACGACATTAAGAAATCGAAGTTCCTCCCACCGGGGCTCTTGAAGCAAAGTTTGATGAGACAGTCAGTGCGGGTGCATACAAAGTAATTTAAGTACGTACTTCTGCCAAGTTATGAACTATACAATTAAGCTTTCCCAAATGTTAGTTTTACCGAATGACCTAATATTTCCAAATTTTTTTTCTATTCTTTCTTCCGTATCCGAACTTAAGCAACGCACTACTGCAGGCCCGTAGCCAGATAAAGTACTTAATGAGGGCGAACAATTTTCCAGGACCGATTTTTAGAAAGAGCAAATAAAGGCACAAGCAGACTTGAAAATTTCTAGGGAATGAAAATATATCAGGGGGTATTTGTCGCCTCCCTAGGGCTCAAGAATGACGCAATATTTTTGACTCAAATGTAATTTAAAAGTTTATCGTGATTTATCTTTTGCTTCTTTCCATTATTTTTGCAAGCTCGGGTCATCAGGTCATGTGAATTTCTACCCCACGCCTCACTGACTTCGTGCCTGGTTTTACTTCATGTGTACCATTAAACGGTTTAACATCCACCATTGATATGTTTGTAGTTATTGTTATGAAAGAAAGCTCAAGGGCCATTATAAACGAACTTTACGTTTTAACATTCTAACCACCCACACCAATCAGATCAGTCCTTCTAGTGTACCGGTACGACTTATATGATTAGCAGTGATTCGTGGTCAGGGCCCCTTCAAAGTTTTTTTAATCCAACTTTTCAACATCCTGTAAAAGCACGATGTGGCGATTGAGTTGAAATCCAAAAACTGCGAAAGAAGGGAATACGTGTAAAAAACTACCCAACATGAAAGAGAAGGCGAGTGACCATTTCTAGAACAGGGGTTGAACTCGTGTTATCTCTTTAGTACATGATTCAAGGTTATCCGTCGTTTCGGGCTAAACAGACAGCTATGCCACACGCTCGCTGCTCTACAAGTCGAGGATAATTAATGCGATTAAAAAGGCGCGTTACACAGGCCGTTGTACCTTGACCCTCTTTCAGCTAGGTGAACATTTCGTGAAATCTTTCACAGACCCCGAAGAGGAAGGCCACTCATTTTCAAGTGCCCCGATTCAGGCGAAAGAAAGATGATCGCATGACTTGCTATAAAATCTGTAGAAGGAAATTTCCATTATGAACAGAATACATCTCTTCTTCAAAGCATTTATCACGATTGACATTTTTGCATCCAACGGATGGATGGCATCACTTTAATATGCATGATGAATAATGACCATTCCAAAATAAGGGCGGCAGCTGAGCGTTTGTTTTGCAAAAAAAAAAAAAAGGGTTTCTAATAATTAAAAGAGACGAACAACTAATGTTATCTTCTTTAGAGGGGCTCATTGAGTTGATATTGATACCTAAATGAGACATGGCAATGCTTATAGTTAGCATGTTGAATCAAATTTCATATCCAATAGTTATGGAAAAAAGTTAAAATTTTGAATTTTCTGATGTCCTGAAGTCGCAACGGTTTTGTGCATAATTTGAAAAAGCGTCTGGTCACAAATTTTGGAAAATTAAACCGTTAAATACTCACTCATACGACACTTATTCGTGTGAAGGATATGGGGATTCTATTGGTTTGACCATTTATCATTGGTATGTGAAGAAAACTTAACAGGTTTGGAAAAATTTATTGAATTTCAAGAACCAACTCAATGAGTCGCTTAAATTTTCTAACTAACCAGCAGAATGGAAAACGTGTATAAAGACATACATTAACGTCGAACCGACGTCACTCTGAAGTAAGACAAGGAAGAACGTGGCCCGATCGCCAAAAGGCTCACCAAATACGATGATGTTCTAAAAAACACGTTCATGTACTAAAATTACACGTTTATGTACCAAAAATATACGATGATGAACTAACTTCATACGATCATGATGTAAATTTACACCATCATGTACTAAATTGTTACGATGTAAATGTAAAATCACACGTTGTACATGTAAAATCACACGTTGTACATCTAAAAACACACGTTGTACATGTAAAAACGTAAGATCATCATGTTATTATTGTCTCTTCCGCACGCCATACAGAGTGAGCCTTTCGGCGTACCAGAAGTCCGCCAAAAGGCTCACCGATATGCGATGTAGTAAAAGTACACGTTCATGTACTAACTGCTTACGATCATGTACTGATTTCATACGTTCATGTACTGTTTGCTTACGTACATGTACTGATTTCATACGTACATGTACTGATGAACGTATACATTTAGTACATGATCGTATACATGTTATTTATGGATTTAAAGATTACCGTATTAAAAATAAGGCAATCAGAAGACTTCTTTCAAACACAAGTAGAAATTCAGTCATTTGTTGTTTTAAAATAATTTGTTCACCCAAACAAACAAAAACTGAAATGATGCAACTCACCTCTTTGTTGTCATGAAGATGAAACTGTAATGCTTTCTTTACATCTTGAGACCGACTGCTTTATTAATAATAATTATTGGGTTTTTTTTCTGTGAATGACATGGAAGTGCAATTCAAACGTAATGTCTCCCTGAAGAAAATTTGTAATTATTAAGAAGAAGCTGGACGCTGGTTACGTAAGATCACGCACGCTAATTACGATGACCTTCAAATCGCGTGTGTTGTAGTTTATCAGTCGTATGTGTAATTAGAAGACGCAAAACAAGTTTTTCATTGGGAACAAACGTCTTATCCATAGATACGCAAAAACATTCATTTCATCCGAAAAATGCGGTAGTAGAGGAAGATAATGCTTGATGTGTGGCCCTTCATTAGCCTGGGATTGCCAAGTTGCGTCAGTCTAAAAAACAGCTCACGTGAGTACGAAACCATCAGGAAAAAGTGACGGCGCTATTCGAAAATTGGGTTGGACTTTCTCGCTTTTTGATGAGTCATCACTCAAAATAGGTGAAAGACCTCGAATGATCGGTCTCTACCATTTAAGGCGGCATTCCTCACGAGTGCCCCGGGGCTGTCCAGGGTCGTTTAGTCTACGATAAGAGCTCTAGCATCACCAGAATGTGCCGTCTTTTAAAATTAAAAGTAATAATCGTTCTCATAATAGAATAAATACGTCTCTTTCAATTTAAAATTTCAAACGATCTGATAAACCGTTGTTTCGGAAATCAGAATTTTATGTTGTTCTTCAACTATAAAGCGATAGTGAATGTTGTCATAGAGAAAAGAGGATTGTCAGTACAGTATAGGCCTATGCTAATATTTGTTCATTGGATATGAGTAATATCATTCCGACGTCACCATATCATTTATGGCTCATACTTTGTTTCTTAACAACGTTTAATGACGAAAAGTGTACCATCAAAAATACTGTCGGTGGTGACACACGAGGACTGTTCACTATCCCCAGTTATTTTCAATGAAAATGTCCAACACTCTAAAAATATCTAGTCAATTGGGCACGAACCGGAATCTTAGCCGTGTTCCCATTTGATCCAGGGAGGTGGATCTTGATCTACCGAGGTGGATCAACATCAGTTACCTTGATCGAGATCCGCGTTCCCATTTGAGTGAGCGCGGTAGATCAAACGTGTTTTATGAACACATTGCGCAAGCGCGAAAAGGTCACCAATGTTTACAAGTCGGCCTGCCATGCATTTCTTATCGATGTATCACAAAAACATACATGAGTGTAACCGGAGATCCAGGGTCACTTGATCTACCGATGTGTTCCCATTACAAACTTTGATCCAGCGCGGTGGATCTGATCTACCCCGAACGGTCGATCAAAATCGGTGGATCTTGATCTTGAGTGAGTGTTGTTGATCTGCGTTCCCATTAGTGTTTGATCCACCTCGGTAGATCAAGATCCACCTCCCTGGATCAAATGGGAACACGGCTCTTGTCAAATGTTTGAAGAGATTCTTTTCAAAAATGAAACTAATCGTTTCATTTTTGTCAAACATTTGACAAGATTCCGGTTCGTGCCCCCAATTGATTAGATTCTATTCAAATATGACTAGGATTTTTTTTAGAGTGAAACTGCCTCCAATTCTAAAAGTTCAGATTCTAGGATTCAAATTCAAAATTTACGGTTAATTCTAAGATTTAGGAGTGGCTCAGACCCTAATCTTAGAAATACCGGTACCCACCAAAGGAAGAATACTCTAATTTCATAGCTCCTCCATATTTCCTATTTACTTTGACAGTTTGGTAAGGTTATCGCCCTTTCGAACAGATCCATCTTTGTTATTCCTTATTTCCCGCACATAGGCTATCAGTTTCGACGTCTCTGGGATGCCTTCAGTAATAAATTGTGTAGATGACATTCGGGAAGCCCTCTGACTTCTAGATGATTGGCGTGAAAACTCCCCCCATTTATTACATAGCGGAATGTACACCGCTCTTCTACATACCAGTGTCAGTCATTGTATTTATCTTTTCTGCACTTTGAATCACTTTAATCAATTAATAAAAGTTCCACTGCAATGAGTGGGGAAAACAAACCAGTGGGCCCAGAAGAAAAAAGACCTTGGCCGCCCGACTTAAATATGTTTTCTGGTGGCTTTTCACTCCTCAGAAAGACGAAAATATTTCGCACCTTTTCCTCCAAACCCTGACGCAATACCCTTTTCCTAACTCAAGGCATCTCAGTACTGTACATGATGCAGAATGGTAGTTTTTGCGAAAAAATACCGCTAATTTTCAACAAAGCCACATAAAGTTATGTTACGTGGTTAAATTACTGGTTTGTTTTTTCTGTATAACTGAAAGTCCTTTTTGTCATTTTCATTTGATGACACTGTTAGAAATCTTTTCCCGTGGGTCCTATCATTACCCTACACTATATGTAGGGTGTATAACCAATATAATGTTCCCGAATATTCCCTACAGCGACACCAAAATTATAAACGTATTAAATGCAATTTTAAATTGATGTGTCGCAATAACATAACAGATTTCCCATAGTTTACCAAATATCAAGGAAAATGACTTTACTTTAAAAAGCTTGCAGACGCAATTTGCTATTGAGATGCAGTTTTCACCTCATGAAAGATTTTTTTTGGATATTTTGAAGTTCATGAACTTTGTATCCGAAAAATTCCTTTAAACCAATTGGTTAGAAACTGAGCCGTAAAGCTTCATCTTAACTAAGCCTCGATGCAGTAATTGCATACTTCAGTCTTGCAGGCCGTGAAAGTTGCGAGGTGGTAGTACTGCTATATAGTACTGCTAAATTTGTTTTTCAGAGACGACAACAAGTGCTCATACCGTAATTTACATTTTTATTCAATAAAACATATCTCTGGATTCTGACCTAAAACCCGAAGCTCCACAAGAGCACACAATTTTTAAAGCGTGTCCGGCGGCTTAATACCTACAAATTTTGTCATGTTTCCAATCAAAAACCGTCAGAATGACTTCAGGGCCCCAGGCGAAAGACCTTGTACAACCCAAAAACTGTTCTCACGGTCTAGTATGTACTCAAGCACGACCCTCTGGTCGAATATTTTTAATATTTTATATTTTGTACGATAATTTTTCACCCCTATTTGCCACTTCTAGGAGAACCCTACGTTGCGTGATAAGTTTCAGCTCAAGAACCTTCTTAGTGAATAAGCTTACCGAAAAAAATCTCGTTGAGACCAATATTGTAGAAGAAAAACAAACCTGATTACGGAGTGCAAATAAACGAACTGCTCTGAGCGATTGAGCACGGCTTTCAAGTAAATTACTGCACGCATTATTAATATGAAATAGTAAGTATGAATGTAAATTACGAGTCAAGGCTCCTTGTTGGAATTTCGTGGTATCGAACTAGGGTATTTCGGTCGACGCTCAGACTGCCCCATGGCAACAGTGTGGGGCGCCCTCCCTCAAGGCTCAGACGCGAGTCTCCCAGAATTTAGAAGTGTGTAGATGCATATTGTCCGTGTCTACTATCGTGACATGGGTGTCATCGATAGGCTAAGTTACTACGACGTGGTAAAATTCAACTTGAAACTTAAACTTCAAAACCTTGAGTAATCTGTGGGCACAGTCCAATCTTGATTGCTTCTCCAAGGCCCGAGTCCCGGGTGTGAGGTTCACATATATATGCACGAATCCATTGAGTTGTCCATTGGAGTGCAATGCAATTATGCGAATACTAAGCATTAAGTAAATATTTTCTTTATTTTGAAAATCTCACCTAGGTTACTAGCATAGTGTAACATGAAACATGAACCTACATACGTTCACTGAAAAAATAGGTCAATCAATCGATCTTGGAGGAAGGGTTACCAAGGTAGTTGAAGAAGTCCAAAGGCCGAGCCCATATTGTAGACAAGTTATACAATGGGGGGGGGGGATGAAATCTTCCCGGCAAATCATTTTTCATGGGACGGGGCATTCTAACATATTCAAAAGAAAGAGATCCTTTTTTCGAGGGCGAAAGTGTTCCAGGGGGTTTCCCTCTGCCCCATGCTGCACTCCTTTCTTGACTACAGGCTTACCGGGAGATTCAAATATTCACCACACACTCAGACGTGAGCACAGAAATTGTATAATACTGTATATAAAGCGAGTGGATAAAAACCTACGATAATATATTGTGTTTCCCAACAATTTTTCATGTATCCACTTTCTGACCGCGCCAGATGATCAGGGAATCATAGATCATTTAGCCTCAAGTTCGCGATGAGACTGTAGATGTAGCCATTTAGATCTTTGTTTTATTTGTCTGGTTGTTTGTTTTGATTTTGTTCTTCCTTTTTTATTTTATTCATTCATTTATTTATTTCTATTTCATGTTATTTTTGGGGCTTCCTTGATGATTTTTTTTATCCATTTTCTTTCGTTTTTAACGCAGGGATCTGAAGATGGAAAACATTATCTTGGACGAACAGAAGCAACACGTAAAGTTAATTGGTTAGTAATCAGCAACAACTATGTGTGGCGCTCTTTTATAATGTAGTTTTACTGTTTCTGCTAGCAACATTTTTGGTCCTATTACTTTGGCAGTTTGGGGGAAAACGGTGACAGTTCTCACGTGGGATATATCCAGACCGTTGTACCAGCCGTTCATGCGTGCGCAGTCATGCAAACATCACAATATACGCACGCAGGCCTTGCGCGAACTGACTATTTGCCATACCGCCCTCCAGATCCTGGTCAACGAACGACAGCTCCTGCCTTGCCCCGATGGTTCTAAGTGTAACTTCATCTCTCTGTAGTTGAATTGCTGGGTTTTCTACCCAAGTGGCTCTACTCTGATGACCCTATTCTGAAGGCCATACTCTCATGACAAGCCAGTAAACCACATATGGAAAAGAACCATGGCCGGCCCGACTTAAACCAATTGGTTAGAAGTCGAGCCTTAAAATCAAATCCAACTTTAAGTAACTAACTCAAGACCCTTTTTTCTGATGGCCCTACTCTGGTGACCGTTAGAGTCAGATTAGGCTTGGACACCTCCCAGAGTTGATGCCGTACATTCACCCCTTAGAATAATTTTTCTTTCATTTGATCTTCATTTCAAAAAGTTCCTTGTACAACGGACACCGTGCCCTTGTTATATTTTAGGGGTTGCTTGAAGGCTCAGTAACCCTCCCCCCTTGTTCAACACTAGTCTCAATACCAGGGTGAACCATAAAACCTCTGCACCACCATGCCAACTTCAGTATTCCCATGATAGTGAGTGGAGCTTGAGCAGTCCAAAATTATGCTCAGAAAAAAAGTGACATTTGTATTAATATTTCCGTCATAGTTGCCTCAATATAGGGAAGTACGTTTTTAAAGTCACCACTCTGACTGGATCGACTGACAAAATGGAAACTTAAATGCCTAAGTCGATTTGAAATTATTATCCAAACATTCTTGTGTTTTAGACTGTTTTGACAACAGTCAACAATTAAACATATGTTTCATGCACAACCATACATAATTTTAATTTTGCTTCCTCGTTTATGCACCAATTACTACAATCGGCTCCAGAGTTAACAGTTAGCAAGCACATTCGTATCTTTGGGTTTAATATATTGATTCCACCTTGCCAGGGCAGCCTGATTCGACGCCTGCTGTGTAACAGCATATTAGGTGACGTCAGACCTGCGCATTTGACGTCATTTGGCGTATCACGAGGACAAGAAGGCTACAATACTTTAAGTATGATATTGCAAATGGATTGAAGCCAATGTAACTAAATCGTGAATGTATATAGGTTATTTCCTTAGATACACGATGTGTTTCTTTCTGTATACTTGCATTTTATTTATTCATTTGTTTATAATAGGAGACGTGTTTCAAGTATTGACGTCTGCCTAATATTCCCACGACGCTTTTCCAAATTGACTTTCTGTTTCAAATAAAGTCAAGGATAATTTGGATCAGTAAGACCATGGGGAACTTCGCTGTTTGAGCCAGTAACTTTGAAAGCTTTATAGAAAGGAATTAAAAATTTCTTATTTGTATTGCTTGTAACACTTTTTGGTAAGCCGTTTGAATTATTTGTTTACATTGAACTAAGTCCGCCTTTTATGACTCATTTACGTGTCAATTATCGCCAATAATAGTCAATGAATGAAAAATTCTTCAGACAGGAAACCGCGTGTGCAGTGGTAGAAATCAGTTTTATCAATGTCCAGGCTCCATTCCTATTTTTTGTCTGTAATTATTCCTGCCATTGAAACAGGTCGTTCACCAGTGTTTTATTGTGCTATTTACAGGCATCAACTGGCTGGTTTACACACACAATTCGATTTTCGCAAACGGTTAAAAAAAAAGGATTACACACTGAACAGATGATCAGTTACCTCAAGCTGATTTTTAAACAACAGCTAAATCTCACATTTTTTTGTTGAAAACATTTTTCATGATATTCCAGGGCCCCATTGTGACGTCATACGAAAAAGGTCTATGGGAAAGGGAGGGATTAACAAACAATTTTATGGAAAAGCAAAGGAACTTGGGATGAAAATATTACAGAAAGAGTCGACTTCTCCGAACAGAACTCACTGGCAGCTTTTTTTGTTTTAGACGAGTTGCACGACTTCTTGAAAATATTTATAAGTAAAACGATGGACGGACCAATTACCACGATCTTTGAAAGCGGGTGTTCTTCACACAACTCACCATACTACATTGTATTCCGTGATGTAGTGTGAAAAGCGTAATGACACTGCAAGAAGTTCGCTCTCCAATGCACTAGCAAACCAAAACCAACAAATACAAACGGCTGGTTGTTCAACTCATCGGATACGCGTAAATCTTCTACACACGACGTGTTGTGAATTTTACTGCAATAGACCAACCGCTCCGTATATGTTCTACACAAAGTTCACTGGTGCAACCACGCCCGTGTCATTACTATTCCTCAAAAATGACGTCAGCAAGTCTCTAATGCATAAGGTCAACACGCTTTATATTGTATTATTTTACAGATTTCGGTCTCAGTAATACTTACCACACGGATCAACTACTAAAGACACACTGTGGCTCCCCAGAGTATGCAGCCCCAGAATTATTTGTATCAGGTCGAGAATACGGTCCGGAAGTCGATATTTGGAGTTTGTGAGTGTTCCTGTGTGATAATTTATTTCAAGGCCTGATCCTCTCACCTCAAACGGTTGCAATTCTCCTAACCTATACTTACTTAAAGGCCCAGTTCTCTTACCCCAAACAGTACCAATTATCCTAACCTTCTTACTCAAGCCCTTCCCACAATTGTCTGAAATTCATCCTCATCCAGATACAACCTCAGTCTATTGCTTCAAGGTGAGTATAGAAAAACTCAATTTGTATAATCAAAACACTCTCAGTACCGTTCATGCTGTGTAATATAAGCTTTGGTACTCTGCATTGTTTGAATTAGCTGTCAATCAAAGAGCTGAGCCAATTGAGAATTTTGGTACCCCGTGCCAAAATTGTGGTTTGGGGTGAGAGGTTTGGCCCTTTAAGCTCCTCTCCAACTGTCTCAAATTTATCCTCACCCAGACAGACACAATCTCAGTTTATTGCTCTTCAGGACGAGTACACAAGACCCCAATTTGTAATCAAAAATCTCTCAGTACATGCTGTGTAATATGAGCTTTGGTACTCTACATTCTTTGAACTACCTATCAATCAAAGAGCTGAGCCAATTGAGAATTTCTGTAGACTACTACAAAAACTGTAGTTTGTGGGTGAGAGGTATGACCCTTTAGAGGAAGCAGAGGTCAACTTGACGATCAAGCAATGTCCGTTCATTTCCATTAAACTCTTGTATCTTGCACGATTGGTATTTCGCAACATAATGATCTCCGGGTCGTTTCGTACAGTTTGAAGTTGTGTCGAACATGCTATGGGGCGGGCAACTCAAACACTGCCCATGGAGAGCGCCACCATATTTAGCTCTTGGTGTATTTACTATTTGGGAATCTCCGAGGAATTTCCCCCTCCTTCCTGCTGGCGACTACTGCCCTGACGGGATTGGCTTTTTTTCAATTTGTAGCTTAGGCCTACTTGGGGACAAGGGGCAGGAAACCTATTCCTTTATTTGTGTTTTATGTTAATGCTGCTATTTATAAAAGTTGTACGCAAATCTGAGCAAGAAACACTTGCCAACGTATGTTTCCAATATTACTGCCAAACCAAATAATAGTCTTTCACTTGAAATGAATCCCACGCGGCTTTCATGTAACCATTGACTTGCTTTTGAAATACGTAAATATTACGTAAATTAGTTCCATTCATTGTGATAAGTCTGTCACGTTTCTATGTACGTTTATTCCCTTCCAGCGGCGTTATCGTATACGCAATGGTGACGGGTAAACTTCCCTTCACCGCCCCTCATACAGAAAACAGGAGACAAAGACTGCTACAACAGATTAATGCTGGCCTTGTCCTCATCCATGAACGGGACATGCACGCCCTCACAGAAGGTACGCCCCCTTCCTCATTAATGTTATCACCATTCGATGTCAAGGGTTTCGTACTTGAAACATTGGTGCAAATCGCCCTAGCTTTCATCTTCAAGAAGGCGTGTGATATTTTAATATTCGTTGTCAGCTGATAACTATTGCTAGATGAAAAGATAATTAGGCGGCTTTGGGTTGAAGGAGTTAAGGCCGTTAGATGTTATGTCTTAACACAGAATTGTTTTTAATTGCCATGTTTAAAATCGGTGAAGTGCCATAGACAGCAATGTCACTGAGATGGTCACAGTGATGTCTTCTTTTATTTGGGTTAAGTTCGGCATCGACTTGAGAGATTAATTTCATTGTTTTGGAAGGAAAGTCTCTTTTTCTTTCACGTCAAGGATAAAATTTATGTAACTAATGATTTTTGGGCATGGAACATAAAACCTCGAAACAAATTAAAATATGTGTAAACTGAATTGTAGGGTAATCTATGTGTGCGGCAAGTGAAACGCACACTGTTGTGACGAATTAATTTATCAGGGGTTAAACTGGGATGCCTTAAAATGATTAGAAAAACCGGATAGTAAGAAGAAATTTAAATTTAAAAGAAACCTGAGATGCATTGTTTTATTTTTCTTTTATTCTTTTATCGTAGATTGCAAGCATCTTCTTCGTCGTTGTATTGAACCGTCTCATAGGAGGATACATTTGTTAGACATTCTGATTCATCCCTGGATTACTATTAAAGGCAAAGAAATATTTTATACATTCCAGCAACCGCCCAAAGATGCTCAACTGCGGGAAGAAGTAAGTGAAACACGCCCTCATTTATTATAAAACCGTTTCATGGATCATGTACACCGAAAATCAAATATCAAAGACATCGGAGTGTTCCCTGCAATCTCGTTCATTTAAAATAATTTCTTTAGATACTTCATGATTTCATATTTAGCTTTCAAGTTTAACCAAATTCCTATTGGCCTGTGAAAACCTCCTTCCTGCAAATAATGGAAAACCTTAATGGAAAACCTTTTTTTTTCTTCAAAAAAGCGAAAAGTTGTTATGGCCTACCTATCCTTTGACAGGTTCAGTTTTCTTGATGGTGTAGAACATTTGAAAAATAATGAAACTGCGGGTCTGCTATATGAGTTAACTGATGAATTGTGGTATAATTAATGAATGTTGACACGTCATGATTCATCAGAAGTGTGGTCAGTTCATTTACCTTCAAAGCAGGTCGAATATTTAGTTCTCTTTGGTATAACGAGTTCAGTCAATATAGGTACAGAAGTGTTTTGCGTCCGCCGAGCGGGCAATCAACTCATTTCCTTTTCCTCCTTTAGGTTATTTCTAAGATGGCGTCCTTCCTCAATGCAAAGAGGTCAACCTTAGAGGGGAAAGCTCACGAGAATCGCTGCGATGAAGTTGGTGCAATTTACAATCTCATTATGGATGAAGAACTGAGACGGAGGGGCTTGTGGGAAGGGGATCATACGAGAAGGACAAACAAATCCAGACCTGGTACCTCATCAAGTCGACACCCTAGTAGTACACCATCAGCTAAGGATCGCTTGCAAACACCCGATGGTAGGCTTTTAGACAAGCACATGTTTAACTGGCGATAAAAACACTGTTGCCCTTTACCTGTTTTATAGATCAAAATATTGACTTTTCTTAAGTTGGGTCTGTAACCGCATCTTTCTTGAAAATGTAGGTAAGGGTTCTTCCCCACAGAGTGCTATGTTACTGCTTGACAAGGTGATTAGTCGTGACATTTTCGTAGGCGGCATATAAAAATTAAAGGTTTTTTGGTTCCGTAACAGCTCCCTGCCCGAACTAACTCTCTGTTTTTAAGTGATTCCAAATATCTTCATAACTGAACTTGAACTCTATGAATTTATAGAATTCAGAAATACAAAGCTGACTTTCGATAAAGGTCGTTAGTTAGATGAAGTTTAACGGCCTAGTTTCTTACCAGTTGGTTTAAGTAGGCACAGGCACAGCTTTTTAGTTGTGGCTCACTGGGTTGGCTCTCTGCTCCATTGCTTTTGACCTCTGACCTCCATCAAAAGAAAAATAAAAACAAAACGGATCTTCTAACCCAAATGAATGTGAATACAAAGCAAACATCTATCCATTTTACCTATCTATCTGATAACCTTACCTGATATCACTCCAATGTTTTGAGATTTTGACCGCTGGTGATCCCAGGTAAGATCGTGTTAACAAGGTTTTCAAAGTTTGACCTCTAGAAGCCCTAGATTACCATTTTCCTCCATCAAAAGAGAATTGGGATCGCCTTCTGACCGCAAAACACCACCATTCAAAGTTTGACATCTGAGTTTCTTTTCTTCCAACTTCGCGTTAACAAGATTTTCAATTGACCTTGTTGACCCCAGATGACCTCTGACCTCCACCAACACAACGGGGCTCTTCCTCTTCATATGAGGTACGAATGCACCAAAACCGCCAGGTTGCGTTATTGTGTTAAAGAGCAACAGACACATACATAAATACGTACATACGTACATACACGGCACCACATGATTGCATTGGTTTCTTTAATCATCGAAACCAAAAACCTATTTAATTTTTATATGCCTTCTACGAAAATGAGCTGTTACGGAAATAGCTCCCTGGTTCGGACAATCGGAAAATATTATCAAACGAAGACCTGCCCCTTATATTTTTTTCTTCTTTGGGGGGAGGGGACGAAGAAAATATTATGGAGAATGGAATCGTCAATATGTTTATTTGAAAAATACTTTACACTAGCAAGCCTCTCTTTTAATCTCTTCTCAAATGATCCAGACTATTTCCGATTTTATAAATGAAAAATATCTCATGTTTAAACATAATATAGAGAAAAATACCAAAGTATGTAAACGTATAAAAAATACTCTCTTTCAATGTCATTTATGTATTGGTTGATCCGTCACAAATGGTCACCATGGTTACCATATTTTGGAATATGTTACCTGCTTCACGCAAAGCATACAAAATATTTTGTAACAAAAGTTAAAATCATTTAAGTTTCTGCTATGTACACATGTACGTTATTTCCTCTTGCAGACGATGGGCCTATACGATTCCGCACACCTACCGTCGTCGGGATGGTTCGCCCGAGCGATCGTCTCGAAGCTGGAGCTAGTTTACGTTCAGCAGATTTTGAACTCTCTATTGTGGAAAGTGACAGATCAACTCCAGAACGACCGAGAACAGCTGCTGCTTTACCACAGAATTACATCTATGTAAGATTACTTATTCTTTAGATCTCATTACTATGTAATTTCACTGTTTGCAATGGTTACCCTGACGTGTGGCATAGTCATAGGAACATAAGTGGACCATGCCCCTTTACTGATGCCTTTTTGTGGCTTCTACCAATATATTAATTGTTTAAACTCAACTTCAACTTCAACTTGTGGCACCAGAGTGGGTGTAATATCACCTACTTTTCCAAAACCTCCAAAAGAGGACATTATCCCAGACCAGCGATTTCGGAACATATTGCGTGACACCCTCTGTCCTCTAGAGAACTCCCGGTCATTGAACAAACAAGAATGACTCCCTAAAACAAACTTGAAACCGTTCCAATACCGGAAAATAGCTGATTTAAATATTGTCTCCTTTTTAATTCTTGTTAGTAGCATAAATAGTCAGAGGTAACCGCTCTTGAAAAATGGTTTCATCCGTCTGCTTACCAGGCGCGACGGAACGCAACGGGCTGAGTGCTTAACAAGAAAACGGAGCACCACCATCAGTTGGCGCGGAACGTACAAGAAAATTTTGGTTTTACAAGCCACAGATGGCACGGCACGACACGGAAACGACACTTTTCAAGTGTTCTAAGCTGTACGTGGACCCGATCAAGAATATGTTCATGACCCATTTCGATCTTTTTTCTTGGAGCACTTAACTTACCAACCCAATTTTGCAAAAAATGGGAGTGGGACCCACGTTCCCGGTTCCGATGCCACTTGCAGTGAAATTTGATGACGTCACTGTGTCGTCAATAAAGGTCTATTTACCTGCTACATTTCAACAGTAACAGTTGAAGGTTATTTTTGTCTAAACAATTTAAAGGACATTTTCAAATCACTTGTATCAGTCCGTAAAATGTTAAAAAACTTTTACTTTTGTGGTTCGTTCTGGCCTCTTTCAGACGAAACCGATGGGGAACGCCACTACTGTAAACATCATTCTTGCCAGGGAACACTATTTCCCGCGACCCTCTACATCCCCTTGTCGGCCACGGGACCATGGCCACCGACCGGCAATGTTTCTGAAATCAGGTATCAATGATCGGGACGGGCATCTGGTTGCCCCTCACCCTTCTTCGGTTGACTTGCCAGTTAATCCTAAAAGCTCAAGTGGGGCTTCTCAAGAAGGACCTAAAAAACAGAAAGATGGGACAGAAATACCCCCTTCTAAGATAGAGGCGTCTAAAAATAATCGTAGACGTTCTTACGATCATAACAGACGAAGTTCACCACAATCTACTTCACATCGCACTCGAATTCAACAAGATAAACCAAACAAAAGAACTACACAAACAGAACCCGTAAGAAAGACAAATAGCGCCGCCTCAAAAATGGGACGTTCAGATTTTGATCATTTGACAAGTCAAGATAAACCGCAGACAAGATTACAAGTAGTTGATATGGGACGGTATTTTAATGCTAAACACGGTTACCAGGTTTCAGAGACTCCCATAATTGTACAAGCCAACACACCAAGGTCAGTTGATGGCATTTTACGAGAGTCTCGCGATCAACCAGTGAAAAGCCTAGATAAAGAAAACCCGGAACGGAGGGCATCCGTCCAGTTGTGCGAGGGTCACCGTAAACAGGTCCAGGGTGGTGATGATATCCATCGCAATCCTGCCTCTGAAGGTAGACGTCACTCATTACCAACAGAGATTACTGTAACCAATGCAAAACAAAGGACCCCCACTCCAGTTCGTATTCGCCTTCAACATCGCGATGCTAACAAATGCGATACCGAACATTACTTTCAAAGGGAACAACTCTTCCACAAAAAGTCTCCTAGTCCTGGTAAAAAGGCTAATTCAGCACAACGGTACACACCCGAGCTATCCCGGAGACTGTCACAGTCAATGTCGTCTGGAATAGCTAGTTATGTGTCATCAGCGTCTCAAACCCCATCAGGTCCTAATGGGTCCAAAACACCCCTCCGTCCAGCCACTGGTCACTCGTCTAGGACCCCATTGAGGACTCCAGTGGCTTCTGTGGTGTCCAGTGATTCTAACTTGACCAGAAATCGAAGTCAGTCAGAGAAAGTTCCCACGATGGACGAGGTTGCCACTAGTGATGATGGATATCGAACTGGAATGCCTCCAAGACCAGAATGGAAAAGGACTGGATCTCCAGATAGAAAGGTTCATTCGAAATCTTCTCCGAGGAAGTCGAAAGAGAGGGAAGTCCGTCATACTCACAGGAATGGTATACGGCAGATATTACCCGATAAAACGATAAGGTTAGTAGTTATAATGATGATCTATGACGATGGGTTATGAGTTGAAGAGGAGGCGATAAAAGGGGAATCCCCCACCCCTTTTTTCAACGAGGTTATTGTCCTTGCAGTTTTGAATTTTGTTTCAAATTCATGGTCAGGTTTGATTTTAGGCGAGGGTCATGTCAGTAGAGGTTATTTGGCCTGTTTCTCATAAACTGATGTTGTGACTGCAAAACAAAATGGTGGAAAGGCTAACGTTTTGGAATTAGGGGGTAGCCAGTTTTCAAGAAACGGGTTGGTCGATTGGCATAATTTGTCCAAAACCATGTGTGAGTAGATTTTGCCTCCTGTCCGAACACTTTCTGCAAGATGAAGATCTAGGTAAAAGTGTCTTTAACATTCAAGAAGCCAGCTTTCAAAAAGTTTTCATGGAAGATTTTAGCCCGAAATATTATTGGCGCCCTCTGTTGTTAAGAACATCGCAATAATATTATGAACTTGTGCATTACCTCAAGACAAAAACGCTCTTTAGCTTAACTAGTTTTTCGGTAAAGAAAATCATTTTTTAAACATTTTGCCCAAAATCAGTCATCATATATTCGGCTTACAGGATTATTTCACCCACCTCTTCCTATCATTTAAAGGATACATTCAGCTAAAATCAAGAAACGTAGCGATATACCACACCATGGACACGTTCACCACAGTCAAGTAGGTCGCCATGGTGTCAGACTAAGGAAAGAACACGTGACATCATCAAATGGAGAACATCAGAAAATGTTGAAATATGCTGGTAATTATTCATAGTACAATATAATTGTTACATAATATCGTACATGGGTCTGCAAATAATGAATGTCAACTTTCGTTAAGACTGGATTTAAATTTTGTAGATTTTTTTACACCGTGTAGTTACGCGTGTTTAATTAGGTAGGGTAGACAGTTTCCGAGCAGGGGGTCTTATAAAACCGAGCCCATACCGGTGCCCTTCGGTCTTACTCCAGTGATGTTTACACTACTTATAAGGCAAGGTCACTTGGTTAGTCGGAGGATCTTTTACGGCTCAGTTAGTTACCAGCTGGTTTACGTCGGGCCGACCACTTACCTGCGTAGCGCCTCTGTGGCTGCAGCCCCTCAGATTTTTCGTAGCGATGAGCTGGACGAAAAAATTCGTCCGCCCGCGGGCTAGCCGACCACTGGCTCACTGGCTTGCTTTCCCTGCTGAACAACAAACAAGTCCTCAGCATAAACCAGCTAGGAGCTTAACTCCAGATCTTCCGGCTACAACTCGGATACTAGTCTCACCACTGGAGAAAGGCCGTGACCGGCCCGACTTTAGCCTTGGTGAAGGCGTTATTACATTATTTCTCACCAAAATTCAAAACAGAGGGCGGGCTTTAGACTTGACTACTTTGCAGGGAGATTTGCTTAGGTAATATCGGTAGTATTAGGGTCTTGACCAAGACTAGCCCGACTTCAACCAATTCGTTAGAAAGTGTACAACTCCATCTAACTAATTCACCATGCAATCTGTCACTGAATTTAGGGCCAGATCCTGGAGGGGAACAACTGTCTGCATGGCTCAAATGGGATCATGGGCTAGGAGAGATAAATTCTGGTTACAAAAAATGTCTGCTCTTTCAAAATACCGGAGGCTAAGGCCCTTATGACCCTTTAATGTGACCCGCATTGTACTGTCGATTGATATTAGGCTGTTTAGGGGTCGGCTTCATAAGTAGCCTATTGGAAATTTGGGGGGCAGATGATACTGTAAGACCTTCATGTAGTCCTCACTTCCGTACATACAAACGACCGGAATCAGCCTGCTTGACGAGATGTAGCCAACACTTGACCGATTCCGACTCTTTACATTGCCTGTTCAGTTCCGAAGTCAGAATAAAACCAGAGTGCTATACGTCACGTCACAATTGGTAAGCCACGTCTACTGGCGGGCAAAATTTAACAGCGTTTTAGTGCAACGGTCACATGTGTGGGTCGTCAGCTGTTTCTCAGCTAGCTACACTAAATCCGTACTACTCAAAGGGAAGTATGGAACGCCGTTTAATATTAAAATCAGGGATTTCTGGTATCTCGAATTAATTACAGATATCTGAAGTTTTATTTAATTTATTTAATTAGAGACCGTACATAGTTCAACACATTAATGGTCACATGACAGTCAACTAGTTACAGAGCAAGGAAGTTTATGAATGATAGTGAAAAAAAACACCTATCATGTGTTACACTGCTCGGGATTGCTCCAGGTTTGGATACTGGAATCAGAACTGGCGCGGATTCGTTTCTGGACTTGTGAAAGGTCGACTGGATACAGTACTTAATGGTTTGAATTATTTTAGCTTGTTTATATGGTGTTTTTAATTGTAGGACGCACTGAAGATGAAGGAAAGAGGGACCATAAGGAAAAGGATGAAGACGAGACAGAACGGATAGGGGATGTTTCTGGTCAGTTTTCAACGAGAGGTTTGCTAGGAGTAATAATGTCTGGCAATTACCAATCAAAGAAAAATAGCACAAGTGCAGTAAGTATATTCTTCTAAATATTCCAGTCTTTATTTGACATTTACATCGAGCATCGTGCATTAATCAGATAGACCAAGAGGATCCCCATGTCTTTCTCCCAGGACGAAGGGGGGCAAATTCGGTCAATGGAAGAATAATAATCTAGATCACACCCATAATCCCCTCGTTTCTAACCCTTAACTTTACTTTGAAACAAACTGTATTAGAAAAACTGATTCACACGCATCATTGACGTAGTGAAGACACGGGGCCACACCCCCATCGAATTCTGAAATATTTGCTTTGTAATGGAGCAAAACATTGACTTCAAATGATGCTAAATCTTGCATCTGAAGGTATTGTTATGTTCTAGAAATTCTCAAAGGCGAATGGGGTTTGTATTCCTTCCAGGACGGAGTTTAGACCCTGCAGTTGGCCGCCCTCAATCAAAAACCCCTTTTATGGCTCTTTTTTCATGCTTCCTTAGGTATTACAGGAGGAGGAAGGTGAAGAATCATCCCCCAGCTGTAGGGAAACTTCCAGCACGGCTGTTGCACAATGTAAACAAGTTAACAAGATCCCATACAACTTCATCGATAAACGAGAACTAAATAATGAGCAATCTGGTAAGTTGTCATTATTCGTGTTGTAGTTCAGAATCTTTCGACGGTTGTGAAAGCATTGTGTTTAAAGGCCTATAATGAAACAGGTTTTTTCTTGGGATCAATTGCGTTGAGAAATAATAAAAGCCTCCCGCCCCCACGTAAAACCGGTGCCTTTAGAGGAAAAATTATGTTGATTAATTCCAAGGCAGTGTCAATTTACTCTGTTCAAAGTGTACACTGATCATCTAGCAAACCGCTATATACCCTACCCTAAGTAAATTTTTTGAGTCCATGAAAAGTCAACTGTATTGACCTTGCCGTTCACAAGATCTGCCTAAAACTAAATCCAAATCCAAATGTCATAGACGTATTGGTTTTGCATGGATTATTTCAAATTGTATTTTATTTGTAGAACCAATCGACATTCAGAAGGCCCCGACCGTCAAACCTAAAGGACCAAAAGCAGTTCAGGTGTTTGACATCAGAAAAAGCCATGATGTCACTTCCGTTTCCTTGCCCACGTCATCAAGTGCTTCACACAATCCAAGAAACGATATTGTAAGTAATAATGAATGTGTTTTAAAAATCAAAGCAAGAGGGCAATCCGCGGAGTTGCTGATCTGATCGATAGTAAACGCGGGACTTAATTCTGTCAAGCTCCTTTGGGGATTTTAGCTACAAAAACCTCATGCCAAATTTGATGTGCTAAAAACGCGTTCCAGAAGTGTACGCCTGGATGAAAAAATAGAGAAACGCGCAACGCAGTGACGTCGGTACATGGCCTCCGAGAGGAGCTTGCACCAAAGGTCAAATTCAGTGGACGCACTAGTTGTTCTATAAGACATCCCGCCGTGCACCCACCACTTTTCTTTACTTAGCTTCCATGTGTGTTATTTGTCCTCCATAAGGTGGTTGGGTTAGTTGGCTTTTACACGCGTGTAAGCTCCCTATAGTAAGGCCGAGACGAACAAAACGCGTATCATTGCATGTTACACCAACAAATTCAGACAGCTAATTAACCAATCAGATACGCGCGCTTAGCCTACCACACGTGCATTACGAAGTCTACTGCGTGCGGCCACACGCGTCATTAGGGAGCTTTAGATTACACGACGTGGCCAGGGCGACGCGAAGTTTTAGCCCACAGTCCAGGTCTTCGAGCTGACGTCCGCGCCCTGAAAATATTGCGCTTTTGATTTCTACCACGCGGCACGAAATTCGCGTGGTGATATGCGAACTTCGTTTGAGCAGCAGACGCGCAAACCGACCTGTTAATGGTAACAGCATTTCGCGGAAACGTGTTAAGTCAAACGAACTGATTATGTAGGCCTACGTTGGAGAGTGGAAAACCATCGAGTTCGTGAAGCAATTGCAGTGGTTATTGAACTGATATCATGGACGACGAAGAACTTAAGAATTTATGAATTTCGGCTATTAACAGCATTCTATGTAGTGCGTTTTTAGTATAAGCACATTGCCGAATAGAACGACGTCAAATTGTCACTTCCGCGTGCACCGATGTTTGTGAATCCACGAGGCGTTATTTTCCGTCTTATGAAACGGTAACAAATATTGACTCACAATACTTTCAAACCCCATACAATTAAAGGAGAAGATTTCTATACGCAAGACAATTATGGAAAAGGTTTGCTACACCTTGTACCAGGCTCTAACGAGACACATTTTCTCAGTTTGGCGCACATCTTCAACACCTTTAAACAAAAGCCAACAACCACCAGTACATTTGACCTCCCGTTACGCGACTTCAAACCTGAGTTGCCATGGCAACGAAATATTTTGGCAAAATATGTCACTCCTGTTAAACGTTTCATGTCGTTGCAATGTTTTCCCCTGGAATTATGTCCAAAAACGATTTTGACTCAATTTGAACTTTGACCGTCACTTTCAGAGTCTGTTGTCATGGCAACCATATATTTGGATAGTTCTAGTCATCCTCATGACATGTGCGAAGTTTCATGTCACTAAGATGTTTCATTACCGAAATACAGACAAAAGTATGATTTTACCAAAATTTGACCTTTGGCCTCTGACGTTAATCTTCCGGGACTGCGAGACACAAGTTCCGACCCTGGGGTATCTTCCCACTAAGTTTGAAAAGGATCGGTCTAGCCCACTAGGGGGAGTTCGAGTTCAAAGTTTCTGCTTTTTCACTTGAAATAGACACTTCCACTTTCATCACGTGACCTTAAATGTCCGTTGCCATAGTTGTCTGTTGGTAGTTCTAGATATCCTCATGACACGTGCAAAGTTCCTTTACAGAAATATAGTAAAATATATGATTATCACCAAATTTGACCTCTGACCTTTGACCTTCACTTCCGGAAATCTGTGAGACACTAAGTTCTAACCCTGGAGTACCTTCCCACCAAAAGAAAAAGATCGGTCCAATCCAAAAGGAGGAGTAGAGTCACAAATTTCCTCTTTTTTTCGCTTAAAAATAGACACTTCCCCTTCCATCACGTGACCTTTGATACCTATACCTGTTGCCATGGTAACCATATATTTTGGTAGTTCTATATATATTCTCATGACACACACACTCACACATTCACACGGACACTTTTTGACCCCTCACACAGAATTGGAGTTTTGGTTACCTTGGGGGACCCCACCTTAGGTTAGACCCTTGGACTAGTAACTTGGGGGCACCAACCATTACCATGGCAACAGTGCCAATTTCAGCTGGCATTCCCATTTATAGCTCAAAGGGCAAAGTGACTACAATATCTCATCCTCCTCAGGGAGCGATGAGATAAAAACATTAAGTCAAATTCCGCAAAGCAACATTTCCATAGTCAGTGTTGCCAGTTGTAGCCAGTTATAGTAATTTTACCCCAACATTTCACAATTTTATTAATGACACTACATAACACATTCGTGTTGGTGTTTTAAAGACGACATGAGATGATATTATAAAAGTTTTGTAATCTCGGTGACATCACCAAGGTAATCATATTTAAAGGGCAAAAGCAGTCATCCCAAACTGAAGTAGTGTAATAGACTGTCCAGTTTCACGATTGGCTGTTGAGAGTCATGTGACACTGTTTTTTTTTTCTCTTCAAATGTGAAATTTACTGGAAATAACTGCTTGGTTTACCTTCAAAATGCTAATAGTAAAGTCATAAAATGTAATGAAATATACTTTTGTGTTATTTAACTTTTTCTTGGAAATAAGTTTGAAAATAAGTTTACCTTTAACCTTGTGTAAAGAATGAACCATCTTAACTCGTTGGGGCACCCAGTTCACCCAACATTACACTGGTAGGGGCGTTGAAAGCCCCGGGCTTTACTTGTGGACGGACAAGGCAACTAGGGTCTATTTCGCTCTTACTTGCCTTCTATTCACACATGTAAATAGTTTTGGTGACTTCTTAAGTCAGGTACAACATAACATTTCCATGAAGGCATTGTCAAGTGGTTACATCTGACTTTTAGCCGAGAGGTCTGGAGTTCGACTCTTGGCCGGAAAACTTAAAAATGCAACGGGCTTTACTTGTGGACAACTTCACATAGGCCATAATAACAGAGGGTGTTCTTGTCCAACAGTTTCCACGACTGCATTGCCAAGTGGTTACAGCATTCGACTTTTTGCCGGGAGGTCTGGAGATCGACTCTTGGCCGGGTCATACCGGAGATTTTAAAAATAGGACCTTCTGCCTTTGTTTGGTGGGGGGGGTGAAAGCTACCGGAGTAAAAAATCGTGTTCGGACCGACAGCGTAGTTTTGTTTTCCCCGCGTAAATGTTAAAAAAGAGGTACTTTTGTGTAATCGTGGTCGAGCATCTCGGATGTGAGAAGCTAGTAATCTCTGTGAAATAAATGTTGTCAAGGTCTCTTTTTCTTTCTCACTCTAGAATTGGGGGAAGACGTATGCACTGGAACGTAAGATCAGTGACACTCTGAAGGGAGGCCCCGATATAGCAAAGCTTAGAAAGACGCCAGAACCAGTCTTGGTTCGAGACAACTAGTGTGCAGCGGGCCCATCATGAGCGAGCACACACCAGCCCTGTTCGTGCGGAAGAATTCGTGAACGCCCACCGAGAATAAAGCGAATGTCACATTGTGCTTACTTTCTATGCTACATGACAGATGAAAATCTCTTACATACATAAAAGTAAATTCAAATATGTCATTGCCATCGTCTTTCACGTATTTCTGCAAACCTATTGTATCATATTCTCCCTCCCTCCTGTTATTTTATCTTGTACATCCGACTTTTCCATTTCTACACATCTGCATGGTGCTATCAAACTGGTATCCCAACTTAACCTACCGAATTTACAGTCTACATAATGGACTACCCACTGTCCATCCCATCGTCTAATAAGTTTTCAACCCCCCACTCAGGGAGGGTGTATATCCTTTTGTTTTGACCTTGCATTGATTATGCCTTTGGGCTAAGTATTTCAAATTCCATTGCTCAAGATGCAATTACGGCATGAATTATAAATCAGAATTTGAGTTTCATAAAAGTGATGGTAAATTACAAAGACAATGTTGTATCACGCTCTCTCGCTTTCAAGTTCATTCTGTGAAGTAGAAAATTTATCACATTCGCATGTTAATATCTCGAGAATCGAATGAAACTTTCACCAAAATGCTTACAACATGTAAAGAAACGAAACAAAAGTTGGTTTTTGACTGTTCTTTTAACGCTATATCTCTGGGGTGGTTGCCCCTAGATATTGTTCCTACTCTACCCGCTGGCTGGGGTTCGGGCAGTATTCAAAAAAGTTCCATCAAAGTAATTCACACAGTGCTCTATTTTAGAATTGAATAATTCAGTTTCCTAATCTTTGATATTCCAAAGCACTGAGTCATTTACGATTTCACATTATACCTTTGTCAACATATACAACCATTGGGGGCTGCAAAGTACTTCAAATGCGCCATATATTCATCATCATCATGACTGCGATTAGTCATGTAAAATTAATTTTGTTGCATCAACATACATAGTTTTACCTGATTATAAACACCATGCAATTCCTTGGTATCGTACATTTCTATGAAAGGTACTTGGTGTTGCTTTAATTTGACTAGTTTAACATTCATGTAAATATATTTAACATGTACATACTGTATAATGCCATAAAAACCATAAACTTGAAATATCAAATAGCTTAACACAACTCGCATAGCCTATCTATGTTCTGTATAATATATACATTAAAAGTATTTATTAACAAAATATTTCAAGATTTTTTCTTTGATTGTCTAATGCTTAACTTCTCTATAATTCTCTACAATTTTTGATGATGCTAATTTTATTAATTATATATTTATATTTTTGTAGCGCTTAGGACCTGTTGGTCATTGTAAGCGCACGAGAAATGCGGAATAAAAACTTACTGCCGATGGGCGGCGATCATGAAGGAACGGGACATGTTCCCTGATGGATCAGGGCAACTCCCTGGCAACTCCCACCTAATATGGAGGCATGAAGAAAACATGTACCGTCCTGTAGCGTAATCGCATTTTTGTTATAATGTAGGAATGCTGGGCAGGAAGAACACCTGAGGCGGTGCCCCTGTATCCATGGACGATTGCGCAAAGCGTTCGTTTGTACAGTTCCTATCCCCGTTGGGAACCGGTTTTTATCAGTTTTTTATAACATTAAAAGCTTTCACAAGGCTTTGAAATCACAAGTTAAAAACTTGTGATCATTCAGATAGTTAAAATAAGCCATCTGCAGTTTCTCATCAATAATGTTTGCCTATGTTTGTGGCTGCTTGGGTGTAAGTGAATTATTTATTTGGTTGATAGTAGAAACTTGAATCTTGCCGTCTTAAATAAGATTCTTCAAAGCTTTAATTTACTTTTGCTTTTGGTGACAAAGATTGTTTATATTTGATAATTTTGAGAGCACATGAAATATTTTAACTAGCACGAAAAATATAACAGCAAAACGCCATTTGAAGTTTGTTCTTCCTCTTTTCTTGTATGTTGGCATCAATAGTTTCCTTCCAGAGCAGTGAATAAAACTGCTCAAAAAGTACGAACTCCTTTGGAAGAATAACAAACCAACGCCAACAAATACAGACAGATTGGTCAACTGATCGCATATGCGCGTAAATTTGTACGCACGTGATGTGTATAGACCTTGTGCACACGATGTCACAGAGCAAAAGGTACGCCCTCGTTCGGGGGCAAAACAAACCAATACCGACAAATGCAGGCGAGCATTGTCTGTTTTATCCGCGAGCCCACGTGTTCTACACCACATGTTCTTTTGTCCTGTCCGAAGGATGACGTCAGTGTGTCGTCACTGAACAAGGTCTATTCTACGAACACATTAGGTGCGTTCGATTTTGCGGATCGATCCGGCTAAACTGGCTCAACCAGTTTCTTGACTAGACGAAATGTGACGTAAAATAAGTAACTGGCTCAACTAGACCACCTCGGAGGGCTGGTCGTTTTGGCCGGCTCAAGTTGTGTCGTTTTGATGACGTTAAGATCACTTTTCCGAAAGATCGATCACTGGCTGAGCCGGCTCGAGCCGCTAAATCGAACGCACCAGCTATTGTCAATCCTCCCAAAATAACAGTAGTGGTGACGTTCGTGCCTAAGGTCAATATCAAGGGAAGAGCTTTCCGACGGTTGGCGAGAGGGTTCTAAAACCGATAGTTTGGCCTTTATTCACGGTGTAGTTTTATTTTATCCAATCCTTCTGGTCAGAATTACTCATATTTCGAGAGTAGGTGGACAGAAAGTTACCTCCTTTGCTCTTCAAAACTGGCAAGCCGTCCAAGGTATCCACTGACGAAGATGTGAAACTGGACTTCAGACTACTCTCACTGAGTCCATAATTAGTGGATGAGAACCTATTTTTGCCCTCAACGTGACTTGGTTGATTGGTTCTGCCAGGCATGTCTGATATAGTACCATTTGACGTCACCTGCTTTGTCTCGAATTTTAAATTCGACTGTTTAAGATGACCACCATCGTTTGGTTTCCCACTGCTGGCTTTATCATTTAAAGATCCGTTAAGTAACCCTGATCCCGGGTAATTACTCCTGCTTTTGAGTCGATTCATGGACATAGAATCTGATTTTTCCAGAGAAGTTTGAAAACGAGTGGCGTCCTGTGGCATGTTGGAGGTTGTGGCCGCTCACATCAAGGAACAACTGTGTAGAATAAAAATGTAAAATTTAACTAAATATTGTTTACTGTGCTGAGACATTCTATCCCCTTTTTCCATTTCCCTAATATCCTCTTAACCCTAGAAAATTGCCGTTAACTTAAAACATTTTACACACTTCACCTTGAAAATTCCCACCCGCCCAATTTCCGTCGTTCTTTTGTCTGACAGTCAGGAGAAATGGTCAAATGTGATTTCGTGATCTGTTAAGCAGTTAAGTGCTAATAAATGTCATATAAGGGTAAACTATAAGCGCATCATTTTAGTGACCTCGCGCCTGGACATAAGTGTACGAGGCGGGGGATCTGCAGCCGTCCCAGAGGAGGAAAAATGCATATTTCAGGACAAGGGGAAGTGCGGCTGACAGCGACGTTTGTCAACAGGGCAAAATGCTGGCAAAATTTTCAGAACAAAACCCCTCCACCCCCTGGAAAATTGTCTTCCTCTACGCATGCGTGCTTCGGAGGGCAACCTGAATCTTAGCTAAGCGCCAGATGTTGACCACCTCACCCCCAACCCAAAATTGTCTGCTCACGCTCATGATGTGCAGGCATCAAGCGTTTTGTGTAACCATGCTAAAAATATCGGTGGTGTTGATGTTCTTTTTCATCTAAGAACTGAGTGCAGAGGTACAGTATACTAGACTTGCCCCAAGTCTCTCACGTATTCCTTACATCCACCTTTCATTTTATTTCTGTTCCTATTCTTCACGGTGTTTCCATCGCATTGTGCTCCAATGCAACCATTCGGATTACTTCTCACTGCCCGTTTCTGCAACTTTCACGAGCTAGCGCTGTAGAACCTGTTTACAACGGTGCGTGCAGACTTTACACTGCTTACACACTACTAGCCTGCTGAGCGGCCAGTACAAACTTGCAGCTTGCCGTGAGAGACTTGTACCTTTTGCAACTGTTTACGTCATCATTTTTAACTTCTTTATTGTTTTATTCATCCCAGAATTCAGATGAATATATTTCAAGATAGTTTCCTGTATCGTCCAATCGGCTTCTGCATTGTGCGCCTTTTGCTGGATATTCATTTATATCATCGTGTGATGAACATTGCGTCGTTCTGTCTGTTTACATATAGAAAGCTTTTCATTGGCTACAGAGGTAAGTGATTTAAAACCGGACCGCCCAAAATGCTACGTCACCAGTTGCAGAAGCTACAAGTCCCTCGAGCAAGCCAAATCTCCGCTTGTTGATATGTGCACAGCGTATAAACAGGAATCTGCCACGCTCGATCGTTACAATGACTCGGTGCAGAAACGTTCGAAGCGGTGAGTGTGAGGACTTGTTATGCCTCAGTCACATTACTGACGCCGGCCGATGAGTAGAAATTGGCCGATGTCTGACATCGGCCGGGCTCCGGGGGATTTTACCAAATCTCACCGACATCTTTCATGTGGTCACATTGCTCCGGTCGCCGCTCGGGCGCCGCCAGGTGACCGGCCGATGGTTTCTCCATCAATTTCGCCGGGCTCCGGCCGTTGTCCTTTAGGTCACCTGAAGAACACCGGCAGGGCATCTGCAGATGTCCGATGGGACATCGGCCGGCACCCGGCCGATTTGACTCATCTGCCGGTCCCCGGCAGTGCCCTGCCCGGGCGCCCGCAGGGTGCCGACCGGGCATCTGACGGTCGCCCTTCACATCGGGCGATCTCCGGTCGGGTGCCGATATACATACTTTTGCCGACGTCGGCAACTCATCTGCAAATTTTAACTCCGCGCTAAAACTTCACCGGGCGCCGCCCGATGTCAAAAAATCGGCCGGCGAGGCAAATTCGTCGGCCGATCATCTGCATGGCGCCTGCCGATGTCGCCGATGTCTGGCAGATTTAGGTCCTGCCGGCGCCCGACCGGGCGCCTTTTCGGACATCGGCGGTAATGTGACTGTAGCATAATGCGGGCATTACCGGTCTGGCTGTGTTCGTCGATGTTTGTTGGTTGGTTAGCACAGTCCACAGTCTGTATTGGCGTTATAATGAGTCGAAGTGGGAAGAGAGTTTGAGAAGTTGGTTTGTTTGCAAAGGTGCATTAGGAGAGGTCAAAGGGGTGACACTTGACTACGAGACGGAACAGTGACGGGGAGAGTCCTTACAGCTGAGAGGGAACATTTCGAGCGACTTGGGGCAAGTCTATACCCATATACCAGCAGTTTCAGGGGTGACGAGTTGAGATTGGTAAGACCTGAGATGAAAAATTTTGGTTTATGTCTACTCTGTTTTATAATACCGCTGCTCTTGTTATGTTTGGTTTCATGGATAAATCGGGCCTTATAAAACTCCAGATAACACCACAACTTAAATCGCTATAAAACAAGCAGTATTTATTGTCAATTTATTGTTAAAGGAAGGGTAGAAAGATGATGGGGAGATTTTGAATGTGGAATTCAGGCTCTCAGCCAACAAAATACTTATGTGATGTGTCAGAAGTTTCACATCTTCAGTGGTGTAGACACAAAGGAACAGGAGAGATCGCCCACCCTCCCCCTCCCCTCCGGCTCTCAAAATGAAAACTAAAGCACCAATGGTGTAAAAACTCATACCTTCAAAAGAGTCCCTAGGCTGTCTTTACTAGATTAAATGACCTCATTGACATATAACTCTTATTCCCTGAAATCAAATGTTCCAAGCTATCTTCAGTGTAAATTTATTCTTATTGCAATCAAGAAAGTTACAATAGGAATTACAATAGGGAATAGAGCATCAGGTAATTACACCTTAGAAATCATTGATAATGGCCTGCACGAATTAAGATCAAGAAATGATTAGCACTCTAAAGAAGAAATATTACCAATATTCATGACTTGCAATATTATGTTAACAAAATGAGAGGAGCCACAATACTTTTCCCCTTTTAATTCCCCCCTAATTGTGACATTCAATTAATTTCTTGGATTACCATATATATGGAATAATTTAGTCCTGAACTATTCTGAAAGATACGGTACTTTGCAAGCAAACAATAAATTGGAAGAAAATTGTGACAATAGCTGTTGTTTCAAAATACATTGGAAGCAACTGCCAGAGCTGGAAGAAATGTTTATTTCCCTGGAAGAAATAAAAATTTCCCTCAAGTTTTCCATGATGCAGTCTACACATAGTAAGATGAACAAATGAACAAATTTCCTTCCAAATACCATGATTTTATTAAAGCAAGGAACTTCCCAACTTGATGGTTTTTTCCACCCATGGAGAGACTTCTTACACCCTTTAATTGGAAGGACCTGTCATTACAACGAACACATGGGAATCAGTGATTTAATATACTGTTTTCCATAAGTTTTCCATGATGCAGTCTACACATAGTAACATTAATATCCCTCCAATGAACAAATTTCCTTTCAAATACCATGATTTTAAAGCCAGGAACTTCCCAACTTGATGGTTTTTTCCACCCATGGAGAGACTTCTTACACCCTTTAATTGGAAGGAACTGTCATTACAACGAACACATGGGAATCAGTGATTTAATATACTGTAAACATTTTGCCGTTTTTCATATTGGTCATTGATCACCATATGTACAGTTAGCTCAAACATAATGTTGACTTAAGGAGGGTAGTACCTTATGGTAGGTAGTATTTCAAACATACGACCCAGGGACATTGGAGTTCAACTAAATTTGAAACTTTGGTTACATTCAACTTACCTAATACTTTGGTGAAACTATTTCAGTAAGTTTATGTGTAATAACCAACAACTCTCTGACTGACGACTGAAGGAACTTTTAACCAGACTATGCATAATACTAACTTGATACACAATGTGCTCAAAGATATCCCTTGTACATTTTGTCAATAACCAGAGGATAAATGACAAAGCCAACAATAACAGCTTACAGATGATTCTCAAGGAAGACTTGCAATTCCACCACTTGCCCTGTTCACTGTTTCTACAGGGAGTTTCTACAAAAATAAAGTTTGGTCAGCAATTAACCAATTGTTAAGTCATTTGCCCATATATTCTCTGTCTGTGCCAATACAATTAGCACTGAAAAGTCTGAAGGATTTACTCATGTAAGAAATGTAAGACCTGAAAATTTGGATGAGTTTAGGGAAAAGTTAGCAGATTACTTGGTTTGAAGTTTTTAATAAATCTGGTGTTAATGAGGCATACTCTTGCTTTTTAAGTTTTTAAAGCTGTTTGATCCCTGCTGTCCTGTCGAGAGAAGGACTAATATGAAAAAGCTTAAGCCATGGTTAACCAAAGGGCTGGTAAATGCATGTAAAAAGAAGAACACATTATACAGGAAGTTTCTAAGAGAAAAGACTGTTAAAAATGAAGACACGTATAAGCTTTATAAAAACACCTTGACTAGAATCGGCGGAAATGTAAGAAAAATTATTTTGATAAGTTGCTCTTGGATTGTAAAGGGGATACAAAGAATACATGGAAGACATTGAATGAATTTAGAAGAAAAAACAAGTTCATACTTGAGTTTCTACATAAAGGCAATTTATTAAATGATAACCAGAAAGCCAAAAGGCTTAGTGATTCCTTGCCATCAAATTGACATTTTCGGTGTTTTCGCAATTTTACCGCTGGTGACCTCAAATGACCTTTGACCTCTCCCAAAAACAATAGGGTTCTTCCTCTAAACATTACAAATTATATACCAAGTATGAAAAGTGTCGGTCACTCCTATCTGAAGATATCGTGTTTAAAAGCCATTTTCGGCGTTTTCGCAATATTACTGCTGGTGACCTCAAATGACCTTTGACCTCTACCAAAAACAAAAGGGTTCTTCCTCTCTACATGACAAGTCTATATATTTTAAGTATGAAAAGTGTCGGTCACTCCTATCTGAAGATATCATGTTTACAAGCCATTTTCGGTGTTTTCGAAATTTTATCGCTGGTGAGCTCAAATGACAATACGGTTCTTCCTCTCTACATGACAATTCTATATTCCAGTATGAAAAGTGTCGGTCACTCCTATCTGAAGATATCGTGTTTGCAAACTATTTTCGGTGTTTTCGCAATTTTACCGCTGGTGACCTCAAATGACATTTGACAATCGGGTTCTTCCTCTCAACATGACAAATCTTTATACCAAATATGAAAAGTGTCGGACATTCCTACCTTGAGATATCGTGTTTACAAGCAAGTGTCACAAACACACACACACACATACAAACACACGACATCACCATCGCATAGATTCCTTGCCTGCCTATGGCAAGTAGTCAAAAAGGATGTTGCAACGAGTTTTTTTTTTTTTTTGTAAATGTTGGTGTTGATCTTGCTAAGTGTATTCCGGATGTTACCGATAAATTTTTTAATAATTATCTGGGCATAAGAAATGAATGTGCTATGTTTATTAACTGCGTGTTGGAAGATAAAGTTCCAAAAAGTCAAAAGATTTCAATGATTTAAACATGTATTGTATAAAGTATGTTATTGATGTGATAGCCAAACCTTTGTCCTATATTTGTAACCAGTCTTTTTTAACAGGTGTATTTCCAGAGAAAATGAAAAGAGCAAAAGTAATACCCCTTTTCCAAGCAGGTGAAAAAATAGGTTTAACAATTATAGACCTGTTTCGATCCTCCCCCAATTCTCCAAAATTTTAGAAAAGTTATTCGAGAAAAGGCTTTGTAAATTTTGCGATAAATATAAATTATTAGTTGATAGTACGGTTTTAGAGCTGGTCGCTCAACTGCCATGGCCCTTACTGAGCTTCTAGATGACGTTACAACTGCCATCGATAAAAGAATGCATGCTATTGGTGCTTTCATAGATCTCAAAAAACCTTTGATACAATTAGCAACACGTTATTGTTACAAAAACTGGAAAATTATGGTAAAAGAGGAATTGTCAACAGGTGGATTTCTAGCTATCTTTCCAATGGGCAACAGCATGTTCAAATTGATAATTGCTCCTCAGATCTGTCAAGTATTAAGTATGGTGTTCCTCAAGGATCTATCTTAGGGCCTAAACTATTTATCTTATTCATTAATGACATTTGTAATTTGTCTAACGTGTTTAAATTTACTATTTTTGCTGATGATACTAATATACTCTGCTCTGGTAAAGATATGCAGCAATTAAGTTTACGTTTATGTGAAGTCTTAGATAAGTTGAGGATATGGTGTATGGTAAACAAACTATCTTTAAATGTTTACAAAACCAATTTTATGGTGTTAACAAAACGTAAGTGTGATAAGGATATTTCTATTAAAATTGACAATTGCATTAAAGAAAGGGTTTTCACCACCAAATTTCTCAGGGTGTTTATTGACTGCGACTTATACTGGAAGGAGCAGATTAAAAAGGTTAACTCTAAAGTGGCCAAAAGTCTTGCGATTATGTATAATTTAAGAGATTTATTGATCTCCAGCTTAATGAAGATCTTTTACATTTTTTTAGTTTCTCCTTACATAAATTACAGTCTAGAAGGGTGGCCGGGAAATACATACAAAAGTAATATCCACTCTGTCTATGTAATACAAAAGAAAGCTCTCAGATTGGTTTATAAAGCTAAATTAAATGAACACACAAATGCATTTTTTATTGACATGAAAATTTTAAAGCTCGGAAATCTTGTGATATTTAAGACAGCCGTCTTACTGTTTAAAGCTAAAATAGTACATTACCTCATTCAAAGGTTATTTATTAAAAAAGGAACTAAATTACTCACTCGTCAAAAAGATGATTATTATCAACTTTCTGTCCGTACAACATTTAAAGCTATGAGCCTATCAGTGTGTGGTGTAACAGTGTGAATAATAGTAATATTGACATTAGGAACTCTAAAAGTGAACGTGTTTTCAAACCTAAGTTAAAATCAGAATTCATAGATAAGTATAAAGAACAGGTTTGATTGTGCAACAAGTAACATAGCGATTTTCATTTGAAAAACCGTGACAGAAATATGCTGCTCTGAAATTTATTTTATACATCTTTTGGGGGAGAGATTCATATAAGTTTTACTAAACTTCTTCTTTCTCCTTTTCCATCTCGTGTTCTGTTTTGTCTAATCGTTAATTGGACGTTTTTTCTTATTTTTCTTTGTTGTCACTCTTTATGTTGTTGTTTAAAAGCTGCTTTGTAATGTATGGAAATAAACTGAGCAAACAAACAATTGGGCTCTGACAAGAAATGAAAACTAAAACCGACCTACGTGAACACAGTTAGAGACATATGATCCACACATTGCTTCCACAGGCAGATACCAGTTTGTAGCAATCAACTCTCTGTAGCAATGCAGCAGAAAATTTACCTCAGGGCCACGTCTTGGGCCTTAAACCGAGACTTTTTGTATACAATGAAGTTGCCAACAACTGAGTGTCATAAAAAGCATCAAAGTTGTGCAAGGCAATTTGTAGGAGGTGCAGAGTTTCATAAAAAGGGTCAAAGGGCCGTAATGGGACCTTGGACCAAAATTCTTATATGCCATACCCACATATCACATCTTATTACAAACTGTCAACTCTTTTAACAATAATTTGAGGGGAGGCTTAAACCGTTGTATTTCTCTTTTTTAATACAATGAACCTTAGGGCCACATCTCGGGCCTTGGATCCAAACCTCCTGTACACGACGAAGGTAATAACAACTGAGTTTCAATATAGACAAGCATCAAAGTTGCACAAGACAATTTGTATGAGGTGGAGCATTTTGCAGAATTTCATAAAACGGTCTAAAGGGCATTGGACCTAAAATTCCAACACACTATCAAGATCACTAACCAAGCATCCTTATTACCGACTGTCAACTCTTTTAACAATGTTTCGAAGGCAGGCTTAAGCATTTTGTAATATTTCACAAAATGGACCCTAGAAGCCATCCTGGACCTTAAATCCAAAATTCGTGAACACCCCAAAAAGAACACTTCCAGAGTATTAAACCACAAGAGTATGAAAGATTATCTGTTGGAGAAGAGGCATTTTGTAGAATTTAATAAAAAAAAAAATGGGCCAAAGGGCCCTACATGGGACCTTGGGACCGAAGATAACCCCAGATAGACCCAAAGAACATTTATGTCTAGGTATCAAACAAATTCAAGAAAGCATGTGGGACAAATTGTGTCCAGACAGCAGGCAGGCAGACAGACAAACGGGACAGACAGGTCGATAGATAGAGTGACGCTTCGTGATCACAATATCTCCCACCAGCATGCTGCTGTAATTTGAAACACCCATACCATATGTCACATACAGTATATGGTGGCGGCGCTGTGGCGGAGCGGCATGAGGAGCAAAGATATCATAGAAGAATCCGATTAGCGCTTTTTGTAGTGACTGTATGCCGCCGTTAGTGGGGTCCATCAGCCTAAAACCGTCTTTATTTATTGTTTACATGAATTTCAAACTCTCATAAGTTAGTCAACTTGGAGAATTTAAGATACAAGTTAGTGTACAACCATCCATGATAGAGGTGAGGAAGGAGATCGAAAGATTTAAAGGTAATAGACCTCAGTTATGGCTAGCTGAAATCACACCATCACTTGCTGTCCGGATTCGTGCATTATGCATAGATACCAAACTTAAAATGGCACGGTGACTCCTCACGGTGGCCGAATCGGAGGGGCGGAAGTGCTGATCACTGATCAGTCGTTTTGGAAGCTAACAGTCAATTGATATCTTCCGGTAGTATGAATACGTGTGATTTTAAAACATTGAAATTCTTGCAAACATCGTTCTTCAATAAATGTCACTAACATGAAACAGTTTTAGTATTCTTACGCGCTTACAACACACAAATCAACTACTGCGTTCTGTTTCTCAGCACTCGGAAGTACGCGTCAATTATTCCGTACTTCACACGGAGAAATGCATTGTGCGCGTCCAAAGCTCGCTTTGAAAATGCACGCACGTCATTGCGTCATTGTGCACGCATATAACCGAGTAGAACTGTGCGCATGTTAAATGAACATTTCCGCCCCTCTGATTGATCCTCCGTGAGGAGTCAGCGCGTCCAACAGTGTAGAAATGCCATTGTCAACTTGAGTACTTTAGTGCAACTTGAAAACTTCCATTGGTCATCAGTTCGAAATTGCGGCACACCTGAAATATCGCGTTTGACAATCTCATACACGGTATTTCGAGGAACGAACAATCCGGTATTGAACTTGTATGATTAATCGAGTTTCATATCCGATAGCTACAAAAAATTTTTTTTTGAATTTTGTTGTGTCCTGATTTGTAACGGTTTTGTGCATAATCTGAAAAAGTGTCTGGTCGTGAATTTTTATGAACCAAATAAAACAAACAAACAGATAAATAAAACAGTTACTTAAGTAGGATATGGGGATTGCTTAGTTTGACCATTTGTCATTGATATGTGAAAAAAAATTAACAGCTTTGGGAAAAAATGTTGAATTTCATGAACCAACACAATAAGCCTCTTGAGTTGCACACTTCCAACATAAAGTGATCTTAAAGCAAGCACAAATGACATCATCATCATTGACGCACTTCTTTTTTAAACTTTAACAAATAATTGCCTCCCCAATTTTCCAAGTTATCGAATGTGATTTTACGGACGGAAATCTTACAAACTGTTAATATCTAGGGGTCCTGTTCCTCTCAATGTCAAGATCAACCCAACCGACCGAAAAGCAAACGAAATAAAGTATTTCGTATACATGTGAAGATCTGAAATAACAGTATCACCTCTGCTGCCTCAACCACACAATGAACCACAAATCATGGTGCCTTTTTTTGCTGAAACCATAAGTACTACATGTCCTATTTGAATTGAATGGAAGTTTCTCCACATTGCTCAGTTAGTTACTTTTATAGCATATGAAGATTAATAAATGATTTGCTGAACTCTCAGTTTAAGCACCGTATATTTAAAGACAGAACAGGAATTAGGGACACGGACTGCCAGTGAAAACCTTTTCAATATTTCTTTAGCTTAGTGGGTATAATTGAACCAGATTTAAAACTAAAAGTTGATCAATGCGTTTATTTTTAGCCAAATATTACAAAGATTCCGACTCATACCTTACCGCATCAGAATATGTTTAGGATGTTTCAAAATGTGCTGCTTTTGGACAGTTTTCTCCCTATAGACCTATTTCCAAATAGCAATTACAATGAATTGTGGGATAGAGTTTTGGGTGTGCTTCAATTTTCACCACAGTAAAAAAGCCATTGACAAAAATGACAAACACTTAAACTCTATCCCACAATCCTTTGTAATTGCTATTTGGAAATAGGTCTATAGGCTCTCCCTGTAGGCTATAACCTAACAAGTTCAACGCCATTTACATTTTTGTTCCATCGAATCTACTAAATTTAAAGAGGGGTACGTTTAGAAGAAATTTTAAGAAAGATTTCACCCTTTTGACACTGTGCAACATATAGTAAAAACTTTACTAACCACGAGTTTTAGAGCTTATCCTATAAGTTTCATTTGTGCTAAGCTTTATCCCCTGATGAAGAAGATAAAATGAATTACAGAACAGCAGTCACATTACATATGTTTATATATAGGAAAGAGGTTATACTTACATTAATATTGAACAGTCTGCATACTTTTTACCAAAACTTTCCCAGATTTCTTGTCTTCCACACGAAATTATGAAGTGCTTTTCCCAGTTTCCTTCGGAACCACAATAATCCCTGCTATATCATACAGCGGTAAACTGGTAAACAGGTCTGTACCCTATGGTAAATATCAGCACGCATTGTTTGTGACAGCTTTCTACATTCTGCCAATTATGGATTGGACGAGTCTATTACGAAGAGGGTTTATTTTAAGAATTCTTATCATTTATAAAACAGAGGAAACTCCTAGCTCGAATTTCATTTTCACTTAGCATTTTTTACAATTATCACTGTGTCAATGAGCAAGATAATTTTAGATTTCATTTTGGAAGGCTGATCAAAAATTTGTTTTACTACCGTTGTACAATATCGTTTCTCCATCTACATACCCGTATCAACTCGTAAGCATTGTTAACATTTTACAGAGGATTATTGATTCGAAATTAAGCCTACAATAAAAAGAGGGAATGTATCGATTGAGCTCTTAAAGCCTGATACAAATACACTTAAAGATCTCTTCAGATTCTTCAGATTTTTTTACAATGACTTTTCAAGGCGATAAACCCTCTCTCTCTGTTTTTATTTGTTTCAAGAGTCGGAGAAGAGATTTAAGCCTTGGATTGGTATTATGGAGGCTTTCGATTGACCACCTCTGTTGTATTGTTACACTTCTGAAGTGCCTGGAAGCAGTTGGAACTGGAGGCAAGAATTTTAGACTTGCTAAAGTCTTGCTTTAGGCGAAGTGCACCATGATACAGTACTCCCTCGTTGCGACGTTCTGTGGAATTAGAATTTATTCCAAATACAAGGCTATTCGTTCACTCTTATGTTTTTTGTGATACCTTGGTTTTTAATTGATGTCACTGTTTTACTGCATTAAGGCTCCCGTTTTCCTTATAATAAACCCAGAGCCGCCTGAGACAGGGCTGCATTTTTAAATGTTGCATTGCTTGCTATACTGGGAAGTAGGAATGGAGTAAGAATCTGGTATTTTTGTACTAGGTTTTCGTTGTCTTTGTCTTCATTTTAAACAAGTTAAAATGAACTAGAAAAAATTGGACAGTTCATCATTTCAAAGGGTCAAATCAGGCCACTGATTAGTCTTTGATCTCATTTCTATTCCCTCTCAACTCTATCAACCTCATTCCCCACCTCACCCCTCTTCCATCTTTCCCCCCTCTCCTCATAGTTGGATTAAAAAGGGTATCTCAGTCTTATGGTTTTTTAAATTAAACTGAGCATAGACAGGAGCTGGAAGCCATATCAAACGGTTTTGCTATGTGTTTGAATTATCCGTGAACAATCTTCAAATTTTCACATTAGATAGCTTGGGAAATGTTCACAAGTAATAGGATGGGTGAAAATTGAAAAAAGGGCCAAACCTCTTACCTCAAACTACAATTTTGGTTCCCGAGTACCAAAATTCTCAATTGGCTCAGCTCTTTGATTGGCAGCTAATTCAAACAATGCAGAATACCAAAGCTTGTTTTACACAGCATGAACGGTACTGAGAGTGTTTTGATTGCATAAATTGTGTTTTTCTATACCCCCTTGAAGCAATAAACTGAGATTGTATCGGGATGAAGATGAATTTCAGACAATTGTGGGAGGGGCTTAAGTAAGAAGGTAAGGAGAATTGGTACTGTTTGGGGTGAGAGAACTGGGCCTTTAAGTAGTATCGCTCTCTTCGCGGCAGGTGTCCTCTTTTGTACCAATCCGAAATTACAGCTATACACTCTAAAAATTATCCGGTGAAATTTCACCAGATTCCGTGTCAGTATAGCCCCCAAACAATCCTGGTTAATTTAACCAGGAAATTTATTAAATGAACGACGAAACTGGTTTAAAGCTAGAAGAACAGCCAACTTTAAAATAACCAGGATTGTGTAAGTGCTATGTCAACACGGACCTGGTGAAATTTCACCAGACGTATTTTAGAGTGTACCAATGCATGTTGTACCGATGGTGCATGTATAATGATCTCCTCCGAGAGATCACGTGTAATTTTGAGCGTGCACCGCATGTCAGACGGTTGTCAGGGTACATTTGACCTTGTAACCTAGCCCGAAGTGCTAAATTCTCCAACTTGTGTGCGATAAAAAATTTGAAAACTTGATTCATACAAAACTTGTATTGATGCTAATGAGCATTAGATTTCTTCAACATTTAATATTCACATATAAATGTATTTCACAGCTTATGACGTCATGTTTTTACAAAAGGAAGAATTCTTCAAGTATATAGGCTTACAGAAAGATAAAAATGCCTTTTAATCAAACAAAAAAGCGAACAGTGTCGTTGAATAATAGAAACTTTGAGTAATGTAATTGATCCCATGCCACCGTCTGAATTCTCAGTTCTCCAATACAAAGAAGGTAAAACACGGTCTTATATCATTTCATATCCCTTTAAGGTTGTAGACATCATTTTCCGGAGCTGGCTATGAGAGATACCTCCTTTCAAGGAAGTGATTAAAGTTATACAACAAATATATGTCAAGCCTGTGGTTTCTTGATTGTTCAATACGCTGCTTTAACAAAATGAAACAATATCCCAGCCGGAGGGGGTCAACATTCCCCTAAAAAATCTCAAGTTGTGATTGTAGACATCATTTTCCGGAGTTGGCTATGAGAGATACCTGCCTTCAAGGAAGTGATTAAAGTTATACAACAAATATATGTTATTCCTGTGGTTTCTTGATTGTTCAATACGCTGCTTTAACAAAATGAAACAATCTCCCAGCCGGAGGGGGTCAACATTTCCCTAAAAAATCTCAAGTTGTGATTGGCTTAATGCTTTTAAAAAAACATGTAGCCTACTCCCTAAACACAAAACTACCCCCTCCCCTTTCTTTTCCTCCCCACCCCTCAGTATCTTCTCAGTATTTTACATGGTCTTCTTGATCTACCAAAGCGTGTTTAGCAATTGAACATGTATTTCCCACTATTTTGTTTGTACTTTTAAATCCTAAACATATTTAGCGATTAAACACTGAATGTTTTATCAGCTTAAACAGTAAATTCAAGTATTGTTTCCTTTCCGTTTCACTCAAGATGAAATATTTACATATTCAGATGAGATGAGGTAGTCGTCTACCGAGCAAATGATCGATTTCTGCATGGGGCACACACCACAGAACTTCTTTTTTAATTCGATCAGATTCAAATGTCATGAGTATTACGAGTCAGGGTCATAACCTGAACCAAAACAAACAGTATCTATATAGAGCGCCGCCATCATTTAACACGTGGTGCATGCACAATTTGAAAATCACAGGACATGCGCATTAGTCCCGTATCATCTCCCACTTGCGTACAGGATAACTCGGTCATTTGAGAACTTTTGTATATATGCCCCTCATGAGGAATTTTTCCTCAACAGATTTGTTTAACTCCTTGGTTTAATTGGTTGAAAATCGATAACCTAGTGAAGCTATCAGGAAAAAGATAATATGATGATGAATTATAAAAAAAGTAAAAACGACACAGACCTTATAAAAATACCCTGACTTTGCCTAGATAGAAATGCTCAGGTTTATTTTCAGTTACAAATAAAGTACTCTATCCCCACCATAACTAAGCATTTGATCCCCACCCTCTTGCCATGCCTTAACGTCAGCAAGAACAGTTAAACTTCTTCTTTTCTGGTATATTTTTGTGTCCATTCGCTATTTGGTCCATTAGTCCGAGGACAGTGTCCCTCCGTTTCTAACAAGAAAGAAAAAGAAGATCGATTTTAGGTATAAAACTAAGTTTTGATTCAAAATCTATAAGGCAAAAGGGTACATTACTTTTTCCAAAGTCCCCCAGACTCTCTGGCAAGAGCCGTTCGGTGAAACCAAACTTTGATCTGCTTCCCCAAGAAGCCTTACGTCCACAGAAGGACAACACTGTCTTGACCAACCTCACGGCCCTTAGACCATTTGCATCGTTGGTCTGTATTGGACCGCTCCATTCTTGACTGGCTGAAAAAAACAGATACTACACATGACCTTATCCAAAGGGCCTATAGAAGCGGTAAGGGTACATTTCAAAAAGACGTCACTCCTACAAAGACACTTCATTCTCTGTATGTGCCCTATATTATCTAAACCAATGCCCGAAATTAGCGCAAATTTGAGTCAGGTGGAAACCGACGTAAATACTTGGGTCAACAAATGGACCAAATTAAGCAACATTTGATTCAATTTGAGTGACAATTTACGTAAGATGATGGATTTCGTTCGTGACCAAATATTTTTATGGTGTAAAGACCCTTAAAGCGGTTCATTGAGTTGGTTCATGAAATTCAACAAATTTTTCAAAACGTATAAAGTTTTCTTCACAAACTAATGGCAAATGGTCAAACTTAGATAAACCCCATATCCTACATACAAGTAACTGTTTTATGAGTGAGTACATATCGGTTTAATTCGGTTTTCAAAAATTCGTGAACAGAAACATTTTCAAATTAGGTCATACACAAAACCATTACAAGTTAGGACACTACAAATTCAAAATTGTAACTTTTTTCCGTAACTATTGGATAGGAAGATTGACTCATTATGCTAACCTTACGCAATGTCATTTGATAGTGACCCTTTAACAATCTCGTTAAGTGATCGATATCAATTCAATGAACCTTCAACACTTATCGTCCACAAACTAATATAAGCATCGGAACAGATACTAGTGACTGGGACTCAACTGACGGTTGAGTCCCAGATCCTAGTGGGGACTGAGGGATGAGCACCAGATCCCAGTGGAAACTGACGGATGAGTCCCAGATCCCAGTGGGAACTGAGGGATGAGTCCCAGATCCTAGTGGGAACTGAGGGATGAGTCCTTACAAATTTTTTTAGTGTTGGAGAGAGGACATATCGTGTCCCAACCAAGTTGTCCTGACCAAACGCTATAATCCTGTATTGAAATCTTGTTCTGATTGACACAGCAATGTGTAAATTAATTGCTCTCAATTCACAGTTGTTAAATGTAGGATGGAAATCACATTTGCGGAAATTTTAATTGTTTTGTGGAAGAAGAACCCAAACTTATCGCACACTAAACCTGGCTACTCGGATTATTGGTCCCCTGATTTTGATTGGTTGATTGATTACCCCAATTTGGCACTGAATTTTAGGGTGTAGACAATACATTAAGGACTATTTAAGAGTAATGGATTTAAGGGTAATGGGCCCCACTAATGGCCGATTCTACTAGCTCTCCAGATTTGTTCGTAGTAGGTTATGGGGAAAAGACACGTTTCCCCCACCATATTCCAAGACAAATCTGCGTTCATGGTGGAAGGGACCAATGACGATTCCAGGGGAGGGGTTGCACTCTTTTAGACAGGTCTCACTTAAAAGATGGCTTTGATTTGACAAGAACCGTGAACGCCATTTTGACAATCGTCATTTTCTACTCATAAAGTACGTTCTTGCATTTCCCGAAAACGCATTCAAACATTTTCAACAAAAGAAAGGTCATTCATGGAATCAGGGGACTGGCTGATCCACCGGGACCCCACGCTTTTTGGAAAGATAAAATAGCAGCAAAATTAAAAAAAATCGATAATTTTAAACTATTCGTTTTGACGCACAAATATTTAACCATTCACACCGGAGACTTGAAACATTTTCATCGCCTCCCACTTTGACACGCACCTTAAACCCCTACCATGACACAACCATGGCTACGTGCCTGACAACGTCTGATTTCGTTTCTTTATTCCGATGTACGGAACACAACTGGTGAAAGAGCAGTAAAGAGAGACTGGAAGCAATCCAGTACTTACTAGTACATTTCCAGTACTGGAAAATATAGGATGAAACCCCTAGTTTTGTGCAATTAGGTTAGCCTCGAATAGTTGTACGCCTAACGACATAGGAACGTAATGCGCAGACAGAGTGACTGCGCAGTATACGCAAGAATTGAAAGCCAACTATTTTCTTACTAAGATACTCGTGGCATTGTACAGTTGTAGGGTACGATGAGTCGATCACCAAAGGCTTATTGGGGGAAAAAATATACAAAACTTTGCGCTGAGCGCTGATCCTATTCATGTGGTATAATATGGTGTTGCTTGAACTGAGTATTCCTTTGAAGATGACAGTATATGTCTAACACAAGGTCTGACACAAGGATACCTTAGTCGCAACAGAAAAAGAACAGCTAAAATTTTAGTAACTGCAATTAAAGAATTGTAATGTAAACTATTAGAACAAAGAGAATGATGTCGATTTGTTAAACTTTTGAATGATACCTTTAATGAAGACATTTTGGTCACCACATTTAGGTTACTATTTTCAGTTTTCTAGTTCATTCAATTGGAAAAGTTCGAAACTAAACTATTCCCATTTAAAATAGAAAACAACTAGTTAAACAGTTGTTTTTGACATTGTTTTTAAGTATGCACTTCGGTTTGCGCCTTTGTTGTATTCAAACCATGTGTACCCTCCTTACCCGTAGTGCCCACCTATTCTTCTGTTAACTTACCCTTTCTCTGGATGATACAATTTCCGCTAATTTCTCAAAAGCCTCTAATATATTCATATTTTCAACTGCACTCGTCTCGTAGTAAAGCATACCGCATTGTCTGGCAAACTGCAATGATAATTTATCAAAGTTGTGTTCAGATATCAAAGGCCGAGATTTTTTCTCAACATTTGGAAGGAAGTGTGCCCCAGCCCCCCCCCCCCTTCCGATCGCCACCCATGTCAAATGTATACAAGAAAACAACGGTCTCACTATTTGTAACAATAGTAAAAAGTATGAAGTGATCTGAAAATGTTAGTTAACTAATTTCTTGTTATTTTTGCCTCTTATTTATTTTGTCATTTAACTTTTTTTTGTCTTTTCTCTGTACCTGGGGTCATTCATTTGAGCTGACTTAAAATTTGTTTACCGTCCAAAATCCAGTAAAAATAAATTTACCTCTTCGCCTGCCTCTTTGCTGATGATACGATCTTCGGCGAGATCAACTTTATTAGCAAGAAGAACCACCTCGACATCTTCTGGGGCGTGCTTAAGGAAAAAGGTTAAACAATTTTCTAGAAGATGATATACAATGGAATACATAGTGGCTTAAGGTATAATTTAAACGTTTAAACTAAACTTTTGCTCGTGGGGGCCTCCCTGAAGGAGCCACGCCCCGAAAGGACACAAATTAAACTACCCCACCGCACCCCATGGTAATATGGTTACTCTTTACCATGTGACCAGAATGTTCTTACTCCCCTCCAGAATTTTCCAAAATGAGGTTTTGGACCTAAGAATGAAGAGTAAGTATTAGCCCAATAAATGATCACAAATTGTTCTTTAAGATTATTCCTGTCAAAGTAAAATAATTCACACCATTTGCACGTACACTGTGAAATGTCTGTGAAGTTACAGACCAAAAAATAAAACAAAGAAATGCAAAGAGATCACAGAGAAAGTGCTACCAAGATTTGTTGGAAACTTAGCTGCAAGCATTTTTTTTTTCAATTTTTATATACTCCTTTATCTTGTGTTCTGTAAATTTACAGCAATTCTTACAAAGCAGGTAGCTTGAAAAGGCAAAAATATCTCATCCTTTATAGACGCTCCCAGGTCCAGGAGACTCTCATTTTGTACCCCTAAATTTGTAGGTCTGGCTACGGACCTGCTTTGGAGGTAAGGCATACTAGACAAGAAATCCAAGCGGAAGTTTTATTCAATAATACTACTATAATATTATATATATATATATATATATATATATATATATATATATATATATATATATATATATATATATATATATATATATATATATATATATATATATATAAGTAAAAATGGAAAACAGAGTGTGCATATAGATCCAACGAATGATTTATTGAAACAGAAATTTTCGCCGCCTCCTGGCGGCTTTGTCAACTGTGTTAGGAAATCAACCGTTACATACAAACAAGATAGAGTTGAATGCGTACAGTACCGCGTAATATTAAAATAAGTTTGAAAAGTTGTAAAGTGACGTCATAATGATGATGATCGAAAAGTACGTAGTTACAAAGAACGCACGTTCTCACATAGTAATTAATACAAAGCGCGAACATCATAACCATGGCAAGCTTGATTAGCCAAAATAATGTAAAGTGCCGAGACAATCTTAAAATTGTAGTGTGCGTACCTAATTTCGTTGTTTGAATGGAAGCGTATGCACATATTCAAAACTCCATGGTAACTAAACAGTTTATCAAAGCGACAAAGATGCGAGTGCGTGAGATATTTTCAAATAATAAAACTGTCTTAGTGACAAATAAAAACTGTTCATATCTACTTAAAAAATAAAGCACTAAATTGTACATTACAAGTAATATTAAATAACAAAGCATCCGAGTTTAAAAAAAAAAAAAAAAAAAAAACAATTGGTGTAACTTTACAGAATGTGAGATGCTATATTAAATAGTAAAAAATTGAAGAAGCGGGAGTAAATGACAAGGTAGCACAGTTGTACAAAAGAAGGAAACAGAATTACTGAATTACTTGAAGAAACTGTATCCTGATAAATAAGAAAAATCTCTATTAAGACCTTGCCTGTGGCTATTAAGACGTAAAATTAGTTTGAGTTCGTGGCGCTTACGGTCTTCACTGCATCGGAACCTACCGAGGGCAATGGTAAACCTCAAGTCGTCACCTGTGTGCCCGCTACTCTGGAAATGTTCCGCAACTGGGAATCCGTTGGGATTCGCGTTACGAATGCTTTGTTTATGATTATTGAATCTCAATCTAAATTTCGTACTGGTTTCTCCAACGTAGCACACAGTCGGGCATTTGCTGCATGAGATAATATACACTACGTTGGAGGAATCGCAATTGTAAGGACCAGGGTGGACAGTTATACCATTAAAAGTAAGGGAGGCACCGGTCAACATGTGTTGACAAACCTGACAACGCGGCTTCTTACATAGAGTATTACCCTGTTGGGTATTAGTAGATCTTAATCTAGAACGTACAAGTAACGATCTGAGGTTGGGGGGTTGTTTGGTAGCAATAATAGGGGTTGTGCGAAAAGTTCAGCAAGTGAATCATTTTCATGGAGTATTTTCCAAGAAGACTTTATGTGTTTCCGAAAGTTTTCTAGTGGTAGGATGATGTTTCACCACAAACGGGATGCGATTGCCACTGTTAGTTTTGCGATTGTACGAAAGAAGTGATTCGCGTGTAGCTCGGCGAGCCCTACCAATTTGTTTTTTGACTAGGCTCAAAGGATACCCCCTGTCGGTGAAACTAAGGGTGAGGTTGTGGACGTGATGCTCAAAGTCCACCGGATCTGAGCAAATACGTTTTAAGCGGATAGCCTGACTATAAATTAAGGAAGATTTGATGTGGTGTGGATGAAAGCTTCCGTAACGAAGGTAAGTGTGAGTGTCTGTAGGCTTAGAATAGACAGACGTGCATAATTTGCCATTTCTGAGCGAGACGAGAACATCTAGGAAAGGAATTGCTTCACGCGAGTATTCCTTTGTGAATTTGATTTTCGCATGAGTATTGTTAGCTAGATCAACGAATCTGAGTAATTCTTCTTCGCTATGAGTCCATATAAAGAAAATGTCGTCTATATATAGAAGAGATTTTTCTTATTTATCAGGATACAGTTTCTTCAAGTAATTCAGTAATTCTGTTTCCTTCTTTTGTACAACTGTGCTACCTTGTCATTTACTCCCGCTTCTTCAATTTTTTACTATTTAATATAGCATCTCACATTCTGTAAAGTTACGCCAATTTTTTTTTTTCTTCTTTTTTTTTTTTTTTTTTTTTTTAAACTCGGATGCTTTGTTATTTAATATTATTTGTAATGTACAATTTAGTGCTTTATTTTTTAAGTAGATATGAACAGTTTTTATTTGTCAGTAAGACAGTTTTATTATTTGAAAATATCTCACGCACTCGCATCTTGTCGCTTTGATAAACTGTTTAGTTACCATGGAGTTTTGAATATGTGCATACGCTTCCATTCAAACAACGAAATTAGGTACGCACACTACAATTTTAGATTGTCTCGTCACTTTACATTATTTTGGCTAATCAAGCTTGCCATGGTTATGATGTTCGCGCTTTGTATTAATTACTATGTGAGAACGTGCGTTCTTTGTAACTACGTACTTTTCGATCATCATCATTATGACGTCACTTTACAACTTTTCAAACTTATTTTAATATTACGCGGTACTGTACGCATTCAACTCTATCTTGTTTGTATGTAACGGTTGATTTCCATAACACAGTTGACAAAGCCGCCAGGAGGCGGCGAAAATTTCTGTTTCAATAAATCATTCGTTGGATCTATATGCACACTCTGTTTTCCATTTTTCCTTATTTATTACGTCCAACACACGGAATTAATTAATGCTATATATATATATATATATATATTATATATGTATGTTAATACCATAGGCAGGCCATCTGTGTGAATCATCTTTATGCTTTGTCCTAGTTAATGGTTTTCGGGAGTAGGTTTCTTCTTTCTTTCTTTCTTTCTTTCTTTCTTTCTTTCTTTCTTTCTTTCTTTCTTTCTTTCTTTCTTTCTTTCTTTCTTTCTTTCTTTCTTTCTTTCTTTCTTTCTTTCTTTCTTTCTTTCTTTCTTTCTTTCTTTCTTTCTTTCTTTCTTTCTTTCTTTCTTTCTTTCTTTCTTTCTTTCTTTCTTTCTTTCTTTCTTTCTTTCTTTCTTTCTTTCTTTCTTTCTTTCTTTCTTTCTTTCTTTCTTTCTTTCTTTCTTTCTTTCTTTCTTTCTTTCTTTCTTTCTTTCTTTCTTTCTTTCTTTCTTTCTTTCTTTCTTTCTTTCTTTCTTTCTTTCTTTCTTTCTTTCTTTCTTTCTTTCTTTCTTTCTTTCTTTCTTTTTTTCTTTTTTTTCTTTTTCTTTCGTTTTCGTGTTTTCCTTTGTTTTCTTTGCTTGTTGTGTCTCTTTCTTAAAAGTTTCGTCTTTAAGTTTGTTTTGATTTCTGTTGACTGTGTTTTGTAAAGGACCCAACCGGGGGATTACCCCTAGCCCCCTGGGTGCTATTTGTTCTTGAAATGGGGCAAATAAAAAAATAAAAAGTAAAAAAATAATAATACTAGATTAAGATGCCCTGGCACCACTGTGGAAAATCCGTTAAGAGTATTTGATTAAAGAGATTCTTCCTGGCTCGTGATTTTTCTTGGGCGGCAAACTAGACGCTGTCAACTCCTTTCACCGTCACGCGTGTTTAAATGCTTTGAAATATACCATATGGAGCACACATTCTTACACAGTGCTCTTTTGGAAGCCAAAGGGGGAGGGGCGAGGAACTCCACGTCCTTATACACATCCCTCAGGACAGGAATCAATTACCTTGCAATCCTTGAAACAGTTTCTAGACACCCGACTAAATGCGCCACTGAACTTTTCAACTTAAATGAACCATTTCTAAGATTTCTCATTAGCACCCAGTTCATAATGTTAGGGAAAGGTTATGAGGTACTCAATATTGCTCAACGTCTATATTTCATTTGTTGATCCTGTATTAATTATCTTTTCATTCTTTACCAGTTGGTTTCTAGGTTGATTTATCGCTGATATTTTAAAGTAATAAACAGGCAAGTGATAAAGGCATACTTCCGAAACAATTGCCCTTTAAGTGAAGTCTAAACAAACAAAAGACATCATAATATACACCTAAAAATTATCCCTCTTACGTCACAAATTTACAAATGTAGTTAATGTTTTTTCATGGTTTGGTGTGAAGCATTTAATTCCTAAAAACGTGATCATGTTCCAAAGTTCTTAATAGAAATTGTGATTTTTTTTTTATTTTTTCCCGGTTTTCACATACGGGCAAACAGATGTGATAATAACATGTTTTCAGATCTGGTCAAGGTTAAAAGGATTCTCCTTAAAACTACGACGGGGTTAATCTTACCAGCACGGGAAAAATCTTCGCCGTTCTTTGCCCAATTCTTACTTGACAAGAAACAGGATGAAAAGTAGCAAGTTACATTTTGCTATCGCGACAACTGGCATTGAGCTATTAATGAATTATGTGTTTTATATTACTAAAGAAATGTTCTCCTCTTTTCGTTATTTTAAGTGTTTTTGATGTTTTCTTTTCAATCAATTATTCCTCCACGACGAATTACTTGAAATAATAGTTCAGGCTGTCAGGAGGTTACCGCTTTCCAGGGAAAATTTTGGGGAAAATTTTGCCCGATTGAATCATGAATTTTCCCGACCAATTTCTTTCTACTTATTCACAGTCGTTGATTAGTATATAGACCCACAAAAAGTACAGTCCTATACAGCGAAACCAAGGGAACCCTCAAGAAAGTGTTACCGTACACAGGTGTCTGTATACACGATTCTCTTGCATATACATTTATGAGCTAGTGGGAAACAATCTGCAAAACGTACAGCTGGATCGAGTCTTTTAATTAATCTTGGGACGAAAAAGGAAAAATTTACAGTATCTCATGGGTGGTGAACTACCATGATATATCCAGCTTTTTGTTCTTTTGGCAACAGTGTTAACTTTCTAAATTTACCAAAATTCTTTCACATAGAATCAAAAGAAATTTGCATTTTGTGTTTAAACTTCGTCTTTGTTAAATTGGAGAGATAGGATCGCAATGCATCATGGGAGAAAATTCAAAAATGACGTCTCTCATTGCAATACTATCCTCCGACCCAAAAGTGGTTGTTTCCCAAACTGGATCACACATAGTAGATATTCAGTGGATGTCTCACTTTCTTTATCAAAGCTAAAAAGTTCAAAGGCTTACGTGTTTAATGTCTGTCAACCAAGTTGATAATGACGTCATTGTATTCTCGTCCGTGACATCATATACAAGCAGAATTCCAGCTGCACCCCTGTAATAGGACTGGGTCATCGAACGAAACCTTTCTTGACCGGATGTGTCCCATAATTGTAGTTTGACGAGTTTCTCGCCGACACGTATAGATTTGATCCTAAAATCCAAACCTACAACGAAAAATATCAGAACGGCGTTCGCAGATAATTGACGTGATGATGGGAGTGACGAATGCACTTGTTTTGAATTCAGACTGAGGACCTAAACAATAAATTTCAGGTCCTTTGAAGGAAATTCAATAAATTTCTTGAGTGCTCTCCTATTTGATCAATAGTCTATTGTTAAGGTTAGGGTTAAGGGAGCAGGAACAAAGGAATAAAACATTGAGATCCTCACACTGCATAAGAAATAACTGTACACTGTAAAAATTGTCTGTACATTTAAAACAAAAGAATACATAAAAAGTGCTGTCAACTCATTGACAGCACTTTTTATGCATTCCTTTTGTATTGCTTTATTTCTTCTTCTGTAATGGTACAAAAATTATGTAACATTACAAACATTTTTTACAGTGTACGTGTGTGTGTGTGTGTGTGTGTTTGTGTGTGTGTGTGTGATATTGTGTGTATGCGTGCTAAACCATGTATGTCAACCTGGCACTACTGTACAGTCGTACACCATGCAATGACCGTACCAAGAAAGACAAACTTGAAGACAATCTTCAGAGGGTTCTAGCTTTCCTACCATTTCAAAACCTAATTTGTGTCCTACACATTTCCCAGGTGACGTTTTGTATGAACAACGGAGTCGCAATAACCGTGAGCCCTCATGGAGTTGGGAACGCTAAAGGGGTCACTGTTTCACTACATCTGCTCAAATAATATCCTGTCTTCGCAGATAGTTTAACACAACTTTGATATTACATCTTTTATATTGTTGCTACTATGGTATCAAAGACATCCTTATCGTACACATCTCACTATCTCTGAGCATATAGTCGTTTAAAGGGCAGCTTATTTGATGACGATTCCCCAGTCAACATGCCCAGTTGGGCCTCGACTGGGCTCAAGCTGGGTAACTTGCTGGGCTCCAGTTGGGACCCATTCGTGTTTGTCAGGTGTTCCCACGTGGGGTCCAACTGGGTTAGCTTCTATCAGCTGGAGCCCAGCTAGGCTTTATTTGTTGAAGCTGGGCCCAGGTGGTCTTCAACTGTGCATCAGCTGGGAAAGGCTAGCCCAGTCGGGCCCCACGTGGAAACACCTGACCAACACGAATGGGCCAGCTGAAGGCCAGCTGGAGCCCAGTCTGGGCCCAACTGGGCATGTTGGCTGGGTCTCGAGTTCCTTATTCACTAAAGCCCATGTAAGCTACTTTTCCACCTCCTGACCACTTACTTGGGTGAATTAATGATATAGTACTTTCTTTTACCGACACGGCGATACCTCCCTGTTGCAAGTGAAACACGTCATAATTTGCCGTTACGTTCATGTCTTACCGCATGGTGATGCATCATTCGTTATTACTGCTTCGATGGCACTTGAAGTTATTATATTCCTTGGACCTTGGATTGATACTGTGTGCTAAACGTATCACATGCATTTTGCAGGATGAAGTATTTGACTTCGAAAGTATTTTGATGCCTTCGGATGCATCACAAAAATATGACAGGTGAGCTTGGACCAGGAAATACATTTTTCGGATGCATTATTCCTGATACAGGGTAGCCTAAAGTGGTCAAAATATCTGAGCATGAAGCAAAGTATCTGCGCAGAAGGTAAATAACATGAACAGACGTCGATTAGTGTGACCCTTTTGGCGTTCAATATTGGAGGGAACGTTCGCTGCAATTTCCGTGAGGAAATATGGGGTAAGAGTGTGATCTTGCACACTGAGCTTCCGGGTTGGTTCTGGGTTTTTGTGCACGCCGGACCCCTGGAAATGGTCCAATCAGTCTTCTCCGTTTGGGTTATGTATATTCACTGAGAAGTACTTGTACCTTATGAGAACACCAGAAAACACCACAGGTACCTGGAAAGTCTGTTATACAATTTTAAAGATATATTGCTGCATACTATTAAATGTGGTGAGGTGGTATACTTAATGAAATGGGGTTACGAAAAGTCCCAAAGGTGGGAACCACTGGTTTAAACTATCATTAACCTCCTAAAGGGATATTCGGAAAGAAATTTGCGAAGACATTCCGTTAGTCTGATAAGAGCTATGGTACTCACACGTTCGGAAGTAAAACAAATTATCAACAAATTCCTTGAATAATTAACTTAACGTGCGTTATTTGTTTTTCGGCAAAATTAAGATAAGAAAATAAACAACAATTAGATGCTACGAGTTTGACGTTATAGGATTGGCCGATGTCCAAAGATAATCTAATCAACGAAAATCTCAATGAGATCGTGGTCAAAAGTTTAAGCTATCTCCAGGAGAAAACCTGACCGAAACCGCTCAAAAAAGTAGTTGGTGCCACGGAGATGCGAGACTTAAATGATTTAGCATGAGCAAATATTAAGTTTTGTCGGGTGTAAGAAAATTAAAATAAAAAGGAATGGCCCTTTAACTTGCATATATATTGCATGTAGCTTTTATAATCTGACCTGACCACAGACTGAAACATAAAACATTGATCATCGAAAGTCAAAGTCTGGAGAAGAAATATTTCTTGCTTAATTGAAGTTTACCGCAGTTGAAAAGAATATTGTGGCAAAGTTGACGGACGTTTTAATAGGAGAAAAAACCAGGACGACTTTCTGAATTAGGCAGTGGAAACCCCTTGCAGTTAGAAGATACTAATTTTGAAAAAAAAAAAAATGTTTTTTAGCTTCCATAGTCCATGCTGTGTTTATATTTTCATCTAGATCAGGACTGAATATTTACTATAAAAAGGTGAGAATTACTGATCTCGATTAAAAATTTTCATTCCATTTTAAACTTGTTCCCAATTTCACTTTTTATGGAAAAACAGGGCACAATCAATTTTAAGGAATACCAAAAGACAAAGTGCCCTATCGGTGTCACATTTTGTGACCTTGAGTAAATGTGGAGGTAAATCTTGACAAATGTGACTAATTTTCAAAACGTGTTATTGTGAATAAGAAGGAAACATTGGTACGAGATTTATGTCGGTAATCATAACAATCATTTTGTTGGGGCCACATCAATGTAAGAGATACACCAACTTAAAGAGAGTCCCCTCTCCTTTGGAAAATTGTTCCTTTTTTCAAGGATCCTAACACACAAAATGATGGGGGAATTTTGTCTTTTAAAGAAATATTATTGAAGACCTTGTTTTGATGGGCGGTAATATTTTTATCCTTCAGTAAAAGACTTTTTGTTGGAAAAATTGGGCATAGGGGAACGTACACCCTCGTGCCCCCTCCCCGAAGTCACTTGCCTTGTGGGATTTGTATGACACGCACGGCTGTGGCCAGGATGATTTATTTTTTCCTTTTATTTTTGTGGTAGTCAACTGGTCAATTACATCTTGAGGGCCTGATTCAATTTCTCGGTCTGGGACGGGGTCAAAGAAATGTGAAATATATTTTAATATTTAAGTACACTCTTAAAACATCCTGGTCAAAATTTACCTTGGATTGTGGTCACCAATTTTCCATGCACTTCCTGGTAAAAAATGACCAGGAGTTTCTGGTCATTTTAACCAGGATATGTATGGAGTCCCGGTTATCAAACTTTTCCTGGTTAAAATTACAAGGATTTTCCCATTACAAAAATACATTTACAGACCGGTTGACAGCCCTCTCTTCAGCTCTGGCTACACCATTGATGATTTTTAGTGAAAGATTTCTCTTTCTTGAAAGATGTGTATAAAAATGTCTTAAGACAACGGAGTAATTTAGTCTGTTAATATCTCGGGAGCTACACCCACTAATTCACAGGGGACCTCGACAGAATTTTTTACAACGTTTTTTTCCTTTCCGTTTTCTTTTGAATATCAACACTTTACCGAGTGCACCTCAGACAGATTTGAATTAATGCAAACAAGGGCTACCTATCAAGTTAACAAGTTAACTGTTCGTGGAAGGACAGTTTACGAAGATTATATTATGTTGATTCATTAGTAGATAACGTGATAACACCGATGTTTAATTAAGATAATCCTACCATAAGTACACCCTAATACGTGTACACTGGTAGCCAATCAACGTATTTTTAATGTATAATAGGGGTTGTTCACTAGAACTTTGAATGATAACTCAAAGATAGCCAAAGTACTTCATTGGTACAATTCGCTAACCGATGAGGAGGGGAGTTTTGTAATATTTTGTACCAATTTTAAGAACATACTTACTTGGATGATATGTTTATTGGCATGATTTATTGTGTATCATTTGGATGAGGTGAAAACGTAAGTTATGGGACAAATTTGCTGTGTACCATTCTTATCATTGCCGCATCACACACACTGAAGTAAGAGTGGTAGTCATGATGTACGTATCTGCGAAGGGAATGGTCTAATACGGTATCAAATTTATGTCAATGAGAAATCTTACAACAATCTCATCTAAGCTAATTTCTTTCTTGTTTCAGTTCATATACTGACTACCACCAGACCAGTAACGTAGATACAGGGGGGGGGGGGGGGCAGGGGACGATTGTCCGACTGGCTCTGAAACGTGAAAAATTCGGAAATTTGTCATTTGTGACAATAGTCAACTAAACAGTGTTGTTTTCCCAACTCTTCTTTCATGAAATTCCGAATTCTCTTCAATAAAAGCCCCATTTTTGTAATTGGTTGTTTCAAAAATGCAATTTTTGGCTCGCTTTGCGCGCAACACTATGTAGTTACTATTGCAGTCGTGTTCTTGTATGAACCAGTTTCGTAACTTTTCCTAACTCTGGAAATATCGAAATTACCAGATCATCAAGTAATATCGACAACTTCAGTGCTATTTCATGAATTTTCTTTCAATAAATTCCAAATTTTCTTCAATAGGCCTACAAGCTCTTGACCCTTAAAATGTCGTCGGAGAGCCTCAATTTGTAGGTCTTAGAAAACATTGTGAGGAAACAACGATCTTTTGTCGCCATTCTGTCTCAGACTTACCAATAAGAAATGCAGATTCTTCAGAAACTTCCCAACTTTTCGCGTTTCCTAACATAGGAGACCCAGAATCCAAAATTTTCTACAGGCTCCATATTTTCAAAAATTTGCTTAAAAGGGGCAAAATTTTCGGACCGCTCAATTCGCGCGCCCCAAATTACATCTCAAGAGAAGTGGTGTACTTACTTAAAAAGTTTGGGTGCTTGCCGTACCCCCCCCCCCACGGAAAAAAATGTGTAGCTACGGCAATGTATATAACATCTCTACCTCTAAAAGAACTTGAAATGTATGCTTACAGTATCACTTTGATAACCTAATGTTTTCATTTTGCAATTTGTTCAAACATAACGTATGGAAACTGATGCTTTATTACTTAATCATCCCTCTTAGCAACTTGTTATTTTTGGCAGGAGTTGGTCAAGACAAAAAGAAAAAACATGACCCTCAAAAAGAGGCGTGGCCTGCAGTGGTCGAAAAATAGCATTGGTTTTGCCCAAATATATGGATTTTTCAGTCAGAAATGTCAGACGCACTTCTTTGTAATGAAGCCATAGCCTAAATAGTTAATGTCACACGCAGCTATATACGGAAGATGCTGACTTTCATCATTTCGTGCCTGAATCATCTTTTCATACTTGCCACTGATCATAAATAATATAAAGTAACAATGTAAAAAGGTATCATTCCGGCTGTTGTTAAAATTATAGTCCTATGTTGCTTCACTATATGTTGTACCAGGGAGTTGTTATTTGCAGCTCCCTGGTTGTACTATGAAGTATTTACTGTGTTGTATAGCATATGCAAATTTAAAGATGGGACAGTGATTCAACCGATTTATTTTTCACTTCTGGCCAGACGCGTGCAGGCAAAGGGGGTGTTGTCGGAACGCCCCCATGACTGAAGCTTAGAAAATTATAGCAGAATCACAAATTGTCTCTATAAGCGTCGTACGTTTAAGGCATCACTTCTCACCTGGAGACCTGGAAAATTCGATTGTCTCCAAAGGTAAGACCCCCTTTAGACCACCCACCCACGTCGCACACTAATAAACCCTCCTACGACAAAGTCATGTCCAGTGGCGTAACCAGGGGAGGGGGGGCAGGGGACAAAAAAACGCGAAGGAAAGAAAAAACGGGAAGGGAAGAGAAACGGGAAGGGAAGGAAAAACGGGAAGGGAAGGAAGGGAAGGAAAAAAAGGAAAAAGAGGAAAAAAGAGGGAAGAAGAGAAAAGGAAAAAGAAAAAGGAGGGGAAGGAAAGGGAAGAAAGGCAGAAGAAAAAAGAAAAACGGAAAGAAAGAGGAAAGGAAAAAAGAGAAAAATGAGAAAAGAAAGAAAGTGGGCCAACTACCACATCAAAAGCAAGATTGATCTGCATTCATGGAACACTGTTTTGATCAATATATGAACATTCATTTAGAAAAATTTATGAACATTCATTTAGTCGCCTAAAGTTAACAAAATAATATCTGAGGTCCACTTTATCGGAGGAAAGACTTTCCTCTCTTGCTCTTTGCTAGACAGTCGGGAGGACTTTAGAAAAGCAGTCATTCTCAGATTTTCCACCAATATTTGAAGGAAGTACAGAGTCTTCAGAAATCCCCTCAACTCTTTAAAGTTCCTCACAGGAAACTCAGAATCCAAAGCTTTCTGCAATATAAGCTCCATATCAACAAATAGTCTCAAAAGGGCAGAAATTTCGGCGCGCTTTGCGCGCTGAAAAACATCCCTAGTACAGTAGTGTTTACATTTGCAAGAAAACTAGGAAAACTTAGCTACTACTTACAAGCCCGGGACATGCCATTTCCGGCTGTCTGAGGGGTCGCGGTTTTTCAAAATTTTCTGTACGCTACGCGCCAACTGAAGATAGTCTTTCTAGCAAGACTTCATATTCTAGCCAGGGGAAACATTGGCCTACTGTACTCAAATGCTCTCATACACACCTGTCATTAGATACCTTTCAACCCTGTCAGTTGTGAAGTCTTTGTAGATGGATTCTTTAGTTGTTGAAGTGTCTACATTTTATCAATGTTCAATGTTGCAGGGCAGTGGCGTAGCTAGAGGAGGCAGGGGCGATTGCGTCCTTGCTCGAAAAAGTGAAAAATTCGAAAATTTGCCATGTGAGACACTAGTGAAATACAGTACGGTTTCCCCAAGTTTTCCTTCATAAAATAATAAAAGTTCCATATATGAAATTATTAGCTTTAAAAAGCCAAAATTTTCCGCGCGCTTCGAGCGCCTTAAAGTGCAAGCCTTAAAGCTGTAAGTGATTGCTCATAGAGCAGTCAGAGGATAATTTGTCCTAGCTGCTACAGTGCCGTTCCCCTGAAATTCTGTTCAATATAGTCTTTCATTTTTGTCTAAACAAGGCACTAAAGTTTCGCGAGTTTTTTAATGTCGCCCAGGAGCCTTAATCCTCACTCCATAGATAACACGATCTTCAGTCGACATGCTGTCTCAGATAAATGCTAATAGGAAACGCAGATTCTTCGATAGTCCCCCAAATATGCAAATTTCCTTACAGGAAACATTGAATCTAATCTATTTTCTGCAATAGCCTACAAGCTCCATATTTACAATGTGTAAAAGGAGCCAAATTTTTCGGTACGTACCTTATACATTAATTTTCTTACTTAGGATAAAAAAAATCAGATTTAATTAGAAAAAAAGTTGTTCTTGCTCGTAGAAAAAGCAAAAAAATTAGCATAAAGATGTACCTTTTGGTCAATGGGGTAGGGTGAGTTGCGTGGTCTAAATTTGCCCCCCCCCCCCACACACACACACACACACTTCCCTTAAGGCCCTAAGACACCCACAAACTAACACAGCTTAACTAGTACAAACTCGGGAAACCTCTATGCTATTGCCTTCCCGGACAGTCGGGTCTGGTTACGCCACTGGTCATGTCTACAATTAGCGAACTAGGAATTAAGAGAGATTCCTCTCAGGAGATGTTACCCTAAAAAAGTAATACCGAAAAAAATTTAAGACGACAAATTGATAATGCTATCCCAGGATACAGTATGTTCCCTTTGACATGTTTGCGTGATTTCCACGATATCACATTTCCACGTTATCAGTGATCAAATCAGGATTCAAGCTACAGCATATGTACCTGGTGATAGCTGGTCTACAAGGCGAGCCGTTAAGAAGGAGTAGGGTGAGGAGGTAACGTGTCCTCCTTGAGAAAATTGTGTTTTACGGGGGAGGGGGTTAGATTCAAAATGGTGCTACCTTTTGCATTTGGCCTAGTTACGAAATTCAAGTTTCAGTCAGCTTTTTAGTTGATGCTTAATTATTTGCTATATAGCCTTGGTATGTTTCCCGGTGTTAGTTAATGTTTTCTGAATGCAACGATCATCTTGCTGTAACTTACTGGCTGGCAGCCTAGCTGACAGCACAGTGAATACCAGTGAATAATACCGTGCATTCCGTGTGTCTCTTACAGCCTATAGCAAAGTAGAAACTCGTGTCTTAGGAATTTGATTAAAATACCTCAATTTCGGCAATGTTTCACTTTTACTTGAGAAAATCTGGGACAAACCGGCCAGGCGCCGCTCACCGTAGTTAGATTTCTACTTTCTGGAATTAGTTGTAAAATTGTAATGACACGTCATCCCACTCAAGTCATGTTCTTATTCTTTCCCAGCGTGAGAGTTAAAAAAAAATTCTTACCCAAAGTTGCTTTACTTTTAGATGGAAATTCCCCGTCGACAAATCTTTTAAGAATACAGGTCTTCCCTACACCGGTGCCTCCAACAAGGAGTGCTTTATGCGTTACATTATCTGAATGCGAGTTGCCGTTCATGGAAAAGCTACGACGTGTGTCTCGTACTGTCGACTCCTTGTCGTCGCCCATACTGTGTATTATGCTATTGAGTGTAGTCCGAACATAGATGAAAGATGTCTGATGATAAAGACGATAAGACTAGATCTAGGCTACATCGAAAGTAGTGTTAACAGGAAGTTAACCCAAGTCCCACTTTCGACCACCGCCGGCAGTCGTATAAATCGTAGCCTGCTAGTGTAATAGCTGGAAAGTTGGAAACAGTAGTAAATTCATGTAGGAATGTTTTCCTTCCAGAGAAGTGGAGTTTAAGTATATATCTTTCAGCAATTTTGAGTAACCAACGTCATTCAAAAAAGGATGGAATCCTCCCAAACACCATTTTTGAGAAAAATCATCCAGCCACAAGGTAAATCTTCCAACAAACTCTCCTGCTCGTTGGTTTTATTTTATTATATGTTGATTAAAGAAGGCTATGGTTCTGTACACTCGCAATGCTGGTAACAGTCAGAATGTCACATATCTTCTAATTTCAATCGGTGGCAGTTATTAGGCTACATTGGACATAACGTTCAAGTAATACAATACAAAATTCTGGCTGGAAGTTAGCCTCAAATGACATCTTAAGTACACGACACTAAGAACGGAACTTCTTTGGTCGACGTACAAACTGTGCTTCCAGGCTCCCCTACTACTAATCCAAGCCTACTCTACACCGTACTGATTATTTACCTTCCATCTTATCGACAGTGAATTCTTCTACACAAACGATCTTTGTACTCATTATCACATATTGAATGAAGGTCTCACAACTTGAACTACCCTCGGTCGGGTAAACACATACTCTCTCTAAAGACCCATTTGGTTGGCGCGTGGACCATTCGGGCCAAACGCACTCGCTGAAAGATTCTTTCAAGTCTGTGTACTTGCTCCACGCGTCTTCATCGTGTGCCGCACGGAAGCAGGGTTTGTGTTTGTAAAGGGTGTGAACAAATTACTTCCGTGTCTTCTATCGGTCAAGCTCAGATGCGTTTTCATTAAATCAGTGGCAGGAAAGAGACAGTTGAGTTGATGAACCTGTAACCAACTTGCCTGATAAGTAATCGGTTCGGTCAATGTATCGCCTCACAGGTTGGTCGGGGATCACGCTCAAGTTATCCCACCAACAGGTTCACCTTACAGCCATATGGACACACATGATTGAACACTGAAAGACAGAGGTTTTAAAAAAACTATGGCAGTATATTACAAGAGGGAAATCATGGCCTACGTTCATAACAGATGTCGAAAATAAATAATGATAAGACCTTACAATTCCTGTTCCTTTTAGTTTCTTCATTTAAGGAAGCAAAAAAAAAAGAAGGAATTATTTTATATCTGCAAATCCTTCGAGAAATTAATCTTTTTTTTCTTTTTTTTTTGGAGCGATAAATTTTTAACGGAGGATTTTCCAAACTAGTCAGCTAGTAGAGAAAGGCCTACACGTACAGCAGCTTAAAATTTTTAAGAAAAAGAAACGTTTCTTAGAGTTGCCCTTTTAGGTCGTATCATCAACTTGACTCCAGGACCTCTTTTAATGAACATACTCTAACAATGTAGGTGCGTTCGCATTGCAGATCTGTCAATCGTGCAAAATCCCAGGTTGACGAGGTTTTTGCCAAGACCGTAACAGACAACTGGATGCGGATATAATAGGCTTTTAGCAGGGGGAGGGGAATATATTACTCAAATTTTGTTATGGGGGTCACCAAGTGCTTCCTGGCAGGGCCTTACGCATGTTTCTATGTACATTCCATTGCAACCTTAGGATCCCCCGTGTGGGGTCAGAAAAGTTGTTTTCAAGGGTTACTGACTCATCGTGCGCCACCACCTAAAGTTTCGCCCGGACTGCATGTTTGTGGTTATACCATGTGGGAAGTTGTTATGAAAAAGTCAACGTAAAATCGAGATAGAAAAATGACAAACTACTTTGATACATCTGGTATGAGGGTACATCACGCTTCCTAGGCACTGATGCCTTACAAGGCACTACAGTGGTGCGAATTTTCAGTCAAAAATACCAGACGCACTTCTCTGGTGGGTTAGGTAATTAGTTTGACGGAGTACTAAGGTGGGTAGATGTGTGAAAATGAAATAAGTCAGAAGTAACTTTTTAGGGCAGAAAATCATTGGGGCAGTTCGTACTCCTACGGGACTCGTACCTGCGCAGCAGAATGAGGTTCACTTCATTCCATATAATTCAGTTTCGAAACGTGGTATTTAAGAAATATTTGAAGAAATCGGGACTTAATATGCAATTTCTGATTTTGAAAAGTAATAATTTATACCAGATACAGCTTAGCCTATATTTAAGCCCCTTTTTAACCTTCATTTAAATGACACCTACATTTCTGGTATTTCTGAGGCCGTAGTCAGGGAGCACACTCTAAGAATATATTGGTTAGATTTAACTAGTATCTTGATCACAGATTAACCAACCTTTCTGTATTTAAAAAAAAGGAAATACAGGTCAAAATTAACATGAAATTGGTAAAGTTGATAAATTATTTGAAATTGTGGTCAAATATTAACTTTTTCTGGTAAATTTTTACCAGTCTTTTCGGTTACTTTAACCTGGAAGTGGTTGGATAATCTGACCACAATACTGGTTAAATCAAACCAGGGTGTTTTTAGAGTGCAGGGTCCTGGATAAATCTTAGGGAAATATTGAAATTTTTTGCAAGCAGTACTTAGCTTTTGTAATAGATGCACAAAGTATGTTGAAAGACATGACCATTCCAAGAAATTCTGCATTTTTGAAAACGAGAACGTTTGGACAATATTTACTCAAATGCCTCAATTTTAGTTATTTAGAATAATCCTAGGGCACCCCGGCTGTTCCTAGTGAAAGGTTGACTACAGAACGCTCGTCAAGCAAGCCTAAAATTACTAAACCATATAGTTTAGATCTCGGTCCACCCCAACGGGAGTTTATCCATCACACAGTACTTTAAAATTGACCTTGCCACAAGTGTATCTTTTAAAGCATAATTGATGTATTTCAGCACTATAAAAGGGTGTTGGTTTGTTCAGTTTTCCAGAATTCGTCATTCATTTTGATTTGCAGTTGATTATAAGTAACAACCACATTTTACAATACCTTTCAGCAGGGAACTATTAGGGCTGCTCCCTTGCTTTAAAACGGGTTTCAAAGGTAATATTAAGTTTTAATATATTGTCGAAGTACTTATCCTAAATATTTCAGTGAAATTTACCTTGAAATCCGATGTGTGGTTCTCAAGATATTAGCCAGTTAAGTTATCACAATTCCAATAAAAAGAAACCTTGAAGCAGGCACACATGAAATCATATCCTCACATTAATAGTTAGCCTTTTGCTTCACTTTAAACTTTACAAACAATTTTCTCCTCAACAATCCTATGTTACCAGCATGTGAATGCATAATTGTCATGAGGCCCTGAAAAACTTTGCATTCCCCACAGGTTGGTCCTATCCCTATTAACTTCAAGGTTAATACAACAGTCTGAAGAACAAAGGGAAACAAAGCACACCGTGTCAATGTGAGGATATAAACACTGCTGCCCTCAAACTCACTTTGGAATACAAATCACCAGTAATCAAGTAACTTCGTTATGAAAGTTTCACCACGCTGTCTTGACTTGGTCCCTCCTCCATATATGAAAATTTAATTTTTGCTTAAACTTCCCCTTTAAAAAGTTAGTCTCCAGTCCGTAATTTGAAATGTTTTCCAACGCTTGTTAAAGACTAGCTTAGACCATTGGCGTCAAAAATATTACGGTGGACGCTGTCTTATGATAAATGATGAGCTGCAGTAAGCTCAGACTGACAGATGACCAGGGGGTTACTTGACAACTTCCTGGTCTGACAGTCTCAAAATGGCAATTCTGGGCATATGCAATAATAAGAAACCTCTAGAGGCATTTTTTACACGTGCACAAAAATGCCCTGTCTTTTTTTTCAATGATTAGCTCGCTTTTCCTTGCCATTTCTTCTAATGTTAGCGGTACATTTTTTCTGGCAGACCTAACTTTTAGATCATTTTGCAATTTGTCTACTATTTTATTTTACTGAAGTGAAATTGACGATTGCTTCAGTTTCCCTTACAACGCTGGAGATGCTTGTTGGTCACGTTTTTCAAAATTTTGTGTACGCTCCGCGCCATTCATTGGCGACATTCCGCTTAGATAATATTTGGACAGACACCACTTCCCATGGGCCCCCAAAATTTATTTTCGCACGGCGCCCCCTGCTGTCATGAAGTCGGTCATACTATAACACATGATTTAAAGTATGGCTAATATTTTGCACAAATCAGTAATGATATGCCATGGAAAAAATGCACTTTTCTCTAACAAAATAAATTATTGCTATAGTGGACCTATAGGTATAATATCAAATTCAATCCTTTTTCATGCAGCAAATGGACAAATTCTATAACGAAATAAAGTGCCATTTTGCATCTAAAAAACATCCGTGTAGGGTTAACAAACACATCACTTCTGGTATACCTTGAGAACAATTAAGAAACTATCACAATTTCCCAAACACCTTATCCAATGGTTGAGTTTTACAAGGTCAATTGCATACAGGCCTTTTAGGCCTAACCGCATAAAATGTGATTATTGTCGGTCATTTTCCTCCCGGAAATTACACGATTGGCGAACGATTGCTCTATGAAAATTTTTTAATGGTACATTGCTGCAGTGACGAAGCCAGAATTACTTTTGAGGAGGGTGTGCAATATGTTGTATGGCCACACTCTTAAAAAGTTGGGCAAACTTTTGACGCAACACTGGGTACCTATATGTCCAACCAACTGTTGGTTCAAAGGTGTCCAACAGTCTGGGTGTTAAAATGCGTTGTGCTTGTGGAAAGACCAAATGATGGGCACTTTTTAACTAAGAATTAGTTTGTTTTTTCAGAGTCCAACTAAGGGGTACGCTTTAATCAATAGTTGGTTGGACACATACGGTAGCTGCCCAGTGGTGGTCAAAACTGTTCAACTTTTTGAGGATGTAGGGAGGAGTCTAGGGGGTGTCTTTGGAAATTTTTGAAAACGTACCGTAGTTGTCCCTTGTATGGTAAAATTTTCGTTAAAATATTGTACGTATTTTTAGAAATTAAAATTTTTTGGCATCAGTGAGGGACTACATGGTCCGATGCTCAATATCCCCAGCTACCGGTTTCATATTAGTGTACAGGGAGAATATGTCTCATTCAAATAGATTTTATCCGTTTTTCATTCGATTTGTGAACGTGAAATTTCAAGTAAACACAGTACGAATGAAATTTCAATAAGTTACGCATATTAAGATAATTCGGTTTAAAGTTATCAGCTAGACTGATTTTGGAAGTCTAACTGTATAAGTCTATAGCTGTATAAATATTTTTGCATGTCAAATGTCCTAATTCCAGCCCCTATGTGTGCTTCGGAACCAAATCATCAAGCATACCCAGTATAGCAAACCTATCAGGGTGAATTCATGCGTTGCATTTAACTTGTGTATCCAAGTTTCATTAGGGACTGCCCATGGTTGGAACTTCTTGGAAAATAATTTGACTATGACGTATAAATCTTGGGACAAAATGAAAATTTAGGTTTGAGATGTCTGACAAGATACTGCGGGAATTAATATATCCGTAGGTGTAGGGAAAGACACTTAGTAGGTTTAGGGCGGGGGTGTCGAACTATTATCAGATATTGACATGGGACAGCTTTATCGTGAAATCAATTGATTCGTTTCGGGGAGGTCGATCTCACTTGTGAGTACGCAGGCTGCTCTAACGGGATAGCAAAAGCTCTTGGCCCACTATTTGCTGCAAAAGGAAGTTATAATTGGGTTGTGTTTGGTTTTCTGCAGGGCTTCTTTATCGTGGTTGAGTTGTCAAGTCATCATGTGAAGGCAGATACATTTGGTGTTATGTCGATTCTATAGTGAGATGAGTCGAACAAATGTACACGGTTTGACAAGGATAGCAAAATACCCCCGATCCAACATGCCCAACATAGCTTCCTTCCAAATTGTCTCATTCTTTAAAGGTAAAGAGCAGTTCCCCCAAACTTATTTTGAAGAAAAAGCCAGATAACTCCATTTTCATCTTATTTCTCTTTAGAGTGTCTTTAATTACATTTTATGACGTTACTATTGCATATTGAAGGTAAACCAAGCAGTTATTTCTGGTAAATTTTACAATTGAAGAGAAAAAACATTGTCACATGACTTCTAACAGCCAATCATGAAACTGGACAGCCCACTACTTTTCTTCAATTTGGGATGACTTCTCCTGCCCTTCAAACTGGCTTTATCCATCGCCAACTACGGTCGTAGCCCCCTCCCTCCTCCACTCCTAAATGATAACAAGAAGTTCCTATCTATTCTCTGATATCGGAATCAATAATTCATACGTCACCAAGTCACGTGATTTCTTTATTTTATCATTTTGAAGAGACACTATGTACACGACAGTATAACATTCAATTGGTAAGACATAAAAACAGCTTTAATTTTCTCGATTTGATTGAAAAGAATCATGCATATATGTTCTACACGAAATCATGAATATTCAATAGCCTTTGTTGGTTACAGTACATCACAATATTTTGCGTGGAGGATATCACCTCCTGGCTGAATTTGTTCGTCATTAAATTGCACTCTTCATACGATGAAATGAAGTGAAGAAAAACATTACAGAAGTTAAACACCAGGACGGTCTGAGCCTCCCGTTAGGCACTACTATTAGTAACATTGTTTTCCTTATTCTTATCACAACAGAAACATTGTGTTCATTATTTTTATTACAACAGATTGAGTTCGATAGAAAGTTATTTGCAGAGTCATTTTAAACACCCTCTTATTTTAGGTCGACTTCATCTCCACATCACCAGGACCCCGCCCATCCCAAAGTATGAATACATTACGTCTTCCTGTGTCAGAAAACAAATTCACACATTGGTTTCTCATAGACGGAAAACAAAGCGAAAACAATTGGAAAACTGATCATGCTGTGCTACTGACCTCATTGCGGAAGAAGTTTTACTCTTGTGCGAATAACAAGTGCATTTAGCTCAACGGTTAAGAGACAGTTTGAAAAAATGCAAGACTTATTCTTTTACTATCTTACATTTACATTACGTTATGTCTTTCACTTCCTTTGAAGACGAATATTCATAAAAAAAACAAACCCACAATCCTGCAATTTTCAACCTTTTAATTATTTTGCTTCATCTATTACTGGTTTTTCACTAATTATGGAAGTATTTATACCAAAACTGTTCACCGCAGACCTGGTTTAGGTGGCTTTGCTTGTTGTTACCTCGGTGGCAGATCCGGGCGGGCGCATGCAACAGGATCGAGCGCCCCCCCCCCCCCCCATTGACAGTTGTATATATTAAATGTTTTCAAAATGTGGCAAATATAGCACCATGTTGTATGTGAGTCCTCTTCCTAAAGAAAAACGTCCAAAGGGGAAGGGTGACCTCCTTCCCTAGATCTCCTTTAGTTAAGGGACCAACCAAACCTTGCATCCCTCCCCCCGCTTCCTGAATAGGTCCATGCACCTTATAATCTGATTCATGTTTGATGTTCATTTGTAGAGACCCTTATTATGTTGCCAAACCAATTAACGGGGTCTAAAATTTCTAGTAAACTAAGTCAATTGGTCAATTGGTCCAAAACACTCAAATGTTGCATCAACGTGAGTAGTCATTTCAGACACATTTTTGACTATTGTGTTTACAAGAATACACATACTGATATAACATGGGTTACATTACCGCACCTTGCAAATTTGCCATCAGCATTTCAAATATTCCACAATGTTTTAAACACTTGTGTAGGGATTTTACATCTTTTCGTGAAATGGAAACCCCATGCTGCTGACATAAATACCCCGATAAATCATGGTTATTTGGCCATTTAGATATGAAAAATGTTGTATTATTATGTGCTAATCACGATAGACCTATATTTTAGCTCATTCCGCGCTTTATCCTATTTAGTGATAAACTACTTGTAGAAAAATCTGATAAATAACTACGAACAGTTTGTATGGAAAAGACTATATAGGTAAATCGTTGCACTAAAAGTGAGCATAAACTGGATGGATTGACTATATATATATATATGTAAGTAATGGCGCCATTCTTCTTACCTTATAGGAAAGTTAACAAAGACCGAGTCGTTTTTCATTCAATCAGGGAACTGCAACTACTGTACTCCACAAAGAAAGGCATAGGCAGGAAACTTTAGTCCCTGGTAAAGGCTTAACAAACTTCGTAAATTTTCAAATGGTAACGGTACCGGTATAGTTGCTTTCATGTATTTACCACCGTCAAGGCTGAATTCATATCAATAGAGTAGGCCTATATACACACCAGCACGAAACAATTACAACACACTTCAATTTGTACTGCATACTGCATAGAATGCATTTTTTAGACCTGAAAAACTACAGGTCAAGTCCCTTTGTATTCGTGTAAAACCGAAACTTGATCAGGTAGATTATTTACTTACCCTTTTCATTGGCTTAATAAATAAAAAGAAGAAATATCAATATACCGATATTGGCCCAAACAGACTGCATAGCGATAGCCCGCTTTATACCGGTACATGGCATCCGCGATGTACGGTATAATGACATGGCATTGGGACGTCTAAACAACATTGTGATAAATGGTGACAAACCGTGGTAAATGGGGTTCGATGGATAGTGTTATATACATTACGTTATAGCGCACAATCGAAGTTCGATTATAAGACAATTTCTTGTAAGGCAAAACAAGCGTTTCGGTGCTATGTGTACTTACAATCGATATATAGATGCATCTTTCATCGCACAAGTGAGACCACAGGAATAATCCTGCAAGTCTCTATGTCTCTAATTTCTTTGGCCAGACAATGTAATAAAGGGGGCACAGCTCCCAAGACCGAAGATTTCCTGCGAGGAGACGCACTGAAATGCTTAATGGCAACGTTTGTTTTGAATATTCTATGAGGCGAACAAATTCCCTATCGTCGCTATCTTGTTTATAAACTTGCTTGTTCGTGAACCGAAAATGAGAGCAGTCCCACAAGCCTGAATGAATACAGGTCACCGTGTTTTTAATGTCTCTCTCGCGAACTTTTTCCCATTTTCGGTCTCGGGGACCCTATTTTCTTTTTAGTCCCGCGAATCTTTGGTCTCGTGAACTCCTTTTCGGTGATTTTTCGGTCTCATGGGCTGTAACCGCTTCTCCAAATTGTACAAGTTTTGACATTAATTACGTCAGAAAGCATGCTTAACGTGGACATTGGAACATAAAAGGATCTTATTAATTGTATGAAAAATAAATATTACAAAAAGTTTGATAAAAAACATTTTCGACATGCAAGTGACTTACCCATGGGAGCTTTGCGCAAATGTACTTAAACTGTCAAAAGTTTCTATTCTCGAAAAAGGGCCCGAAATACAAATTGGCAGTCCATGACTCTTGTATCTAGCAAAAGTTTCAATTACTTAACGCTAAAAGATTCAATTTAGCTGCTGGGACAGTTCGTGTACATTAAAAAAGTTAGAACCTACGGTATTGAGTAAAATTTAATCCAAAGTGGGTCAGGACTCAGGAAGTATCCAAGTAAAATTTATGGGTCAAATGATGACCCAGATAAGACTACGAATGACCAAAATTTGGATAACATTTGACCCAAAGTTTTGGCATTGTTGCCTCCAGCTCCAGTTGTTTTTAGATTGTATGTGGACTTAATATCTGGCAACCTAGGCAGTCACAAGCCCTATACTAACCCGACCATGGGTACGTCATGGCCTAAAATTGCCAATGGAATAAAACAATTCAACAGGGAGCTGTAATTTGGTAAGTAACAGCTACCTAGTTCAACAGTGTATATATGTTGGTGTTTGGTGTATAAAAATCATCTAATAAGGAGATGAATATATTTCTTACAAGTCAAGGGTGAAATTATTTTAATATTACTCTATCCAGTAAAGGAGATATGACATACTATATACGAAAATCTGACATTGTATAAGATAATTAAAAAGTGGAAACAAATATGTAAGTCAGAGTAACCGTTACAATAACATGTCAGGTATATATACGAACATCATCTGACTTGCATGCATACATAATAAGATTGTGTAAAAAGTATGTGACAATAATCTTTCAGTTATTTCATTACAACATTCCAGTCTTAACCGTTTAATAATCCAAAGGTAGAGTGTTTCAGTTACGTGACAAGCCCAACCCTTTTGACGGGAAAAATCCAATATAGTACGCCTTTCGTGTAGCTTGCTGAGAAGCAGACCCACGTGTGAATGTTGCACCAAAACAATGTTAAATTTTGCCCGGAAGTGTGTGGGGGGGGGGGGGGGCTTGCCAATTGAAACGTAAAATAAAAGCACTCTGTAAAATGTTTTATTGACGTCACAAACCCTTTCCCCTTACTTGATGCCTTGCAAAAACTGATGTGTAGAACGTATATACCTATAGCTAGTTGAAAACCATTCCCTCCCTACTCCATGCAACTGATGATAGACATTTTTGGCCGGCAGTGGGTGTGGTTAACCAATTATGACGTAATATGAGAACACTGAATTTTAACATAGTGTATAGGGCTAGGCAGAAGGCCGGGTCTATGGATTGAAAATAGAACAATCACATTAAGCCAGATTACATGCAGGAATAAATACATACCAGGAAGGATTTGCACTTTGCTGTACAGATTTTAGAAAACATTCAGTTGTGTCATCAGGATTTCTTTCAAAGGGATGTGGAGGTATGCAGTGTGTTGAGTGATCTTCTACCTGGTGGGGGGTGGCCCGCTTTGAATATTTGTTTATAAATGAGATGTACTTACATGTAGTTAGGTGCCACATAGGTCTGTGTTACCCTTTGAAGTAATATTTGTGTTCAAATATTTTACGTATTTTCAGGAACTTTGGACGTTTCAGTAAGGGGTTCTGAATAATTTCCCCAGGATACGCTGATGAAAATAGCTACAGTAGTTTTTATAGCATAACACTGGCGAAGAAATTGTGGACTTTAACAGAGGCCAATGATCGTCAATAACTGGTTTATTACAAAATCGTTAGGGGTAGTCACACTAGGGAGGTGTGATTAGTTACACCTCCCTGGTCACACAGACTGCAGTTCTCTTGAGAGGACATGTTGAATAAGTTGCACCGTAATTTTTAGTCACTGCATAAAGGTATACCACACCTGGCTAATTCCAGAGGAATCCTGGCAGAGAATGTCAACCTGCAAATTTAATCGTATATAGGCCAATTTTGTTGAGGTGATGTGTGTGCATCAGAAGGCAATTCGTGTGGGCATTTGGTACCTGAAGCGAGGCATTGAAATGCTAACCATGCAAAAATAGAAAAAAAAAAGAAACTGAGGGTATTTAAAGCTCTGTTTTGCATGATATCCTTTCGCATATCCGAATCTCTATAAAATCATTTGTTATATTTGTTGGTATAGGTCTGAGTGATACGCGCTTGTCTGCACTGGCGGAGCACTTTCTTCTCAGCGACGTCATATGCATATGTTTAATTTGTACAACAAGATTTTTGGCATGTATCGTAATTGTGATGTATATAGATATGACCCACAATGTTAACGTTAAGGTATCCATTACTAACATGTGCCTGTGTATGAAAGGTGGGCCTATAATATAATGGGTATACATTTATGGTTATACAGAAACGTACAAGTATATGCATAACCTAGTCGAGTGTATATCACAACTTGTATCGGATGCGGCCATGCCAATTTGATAACAGATGCTTGGATATTTACAGTAATTTTAACGGTGTAGCAAACACTTCCAGCGATTATAGGCTTAGCGGTACGTATAAAAAATTGCAAAACGTTAGGCCCAATTTGACCAAAAAATGAGAAGTATTTCCTCAACAAACCAAATAATTTGGGGGAATATTCTCACCGATTATCGAATTCCTTGGTTGTACCAACCAACTCATTGATATCCTTGGCTGTTCTACAGTATGCTCCACTGCCGTTATAAATTGCCGTTCTTTTTTCTTGGAACTGGGAGGGAATTGAGTTTTAGCTGGAAGGGGAATGTGTCGTAACTGAGGGTGGCGTTGGGGTGGGAAGGGTCTAATTGGGAGGGGTTAGCGTTGCAGTAGGGGTAGGTGGTGTTTGCAAAACTTCAAACACTGACACTCAATGGTGGATGATGACGGATGATATATTTTTGTTTTAGGTGGACCGTCCGAAACTTATCGGCGAAAATCTTTGTATGAACATGTTTTATATTTTAAGGTACAAAATGGTATGTTCAAGTTAAAAACCATAAAACTTATGTCTACAAATATATGTTTAACGTCTCATATCTTATCGTCTCTTACCAGATTACAAAAACTAATTTCTTTTACGTTGTTCCATCATTTTTTTACATCCTTCGCTGATAATATTCTTTACTAACTACTCGTTTCCGTCAAGCTCCAACTGCATCAAGCTCCTCCTGCAATAGACAGAATCTGTCCTCTAACCTCTCCTCTTTCGTGTCCAATCTCCACCTCATCCAACTCACAGAACATTATCATTTGCCTCTGCTAATCGCTGTATTTGTGTCGACAGCTTTCTTCAGCTCTTCCTTCTGATATTTTCCAACCAAGGGTCTAAGGAGGTTTGGAATGGCCATGGTTATTCGGGCAGGAATCTCCTTCGCTTTGAGACACACGTCCGAGTGATAAATGCTGCCTATTGCACCAATGCCATAAAATATACAATATCAGTCCTAAGCTGTTAACAGATATCACCTGATCACGTGCCGTATCACGTGCCACTACTACAACACTTTCTTTCAGGGGTACCATTCTCCCTTTCATCCAGCTTTCGAGTACTAGTACTAAGTCCATGGGCTTGAATCCACCTTGGATACTGCAACAAAGTACATAATATTCCTATCATTTATGACATTTACTTTGAGTGTTTATAGAAGCTTCTTAAACACTACACAAACATGAAAAAAATTATTTTATGACATCTCTGCGAACTTCCATTAGAGTGTTTGCACTGACGTCACCAGACCCGCCCTTTTTGCCGGACAAAAACTACTTTACGATAGGTATGGGGAAGCAGCTGACAACCGACATGCTATGTGCTGTTTCGGTAGTGGGCGTGAATTCCTACATATATGACGTCACACGAAAACACTGTGTAGGTTAAACTTAAAGGGCAAACCTTCTCATTCCAGGCAGTTCCAATTCTCTCAACTATGTCAAAGCTTCCAATCCCTCCTACGAAGCATTCTCCTTATTGTACAAATTCAAGGACGGTTTTAGACCTTGAAGACATAGGACCTATCTTACTGAATATTCAAGGGCCAAAGTGTTATCAGATTGCGGTCTGTGCATGAGAGCTACTCTGCGTCTTTTGAATTTGATGCCACTCAAAAAGCAATTAACAATTGAGATCTTTACTTTCCCCAATTAGGCAAATGTGTAGTTTGTTGATGATGTCTTTCTATGTGCTAGTCTTGCTACCAGGCTGATACCAGGAGGGTGAACAAATTTTTAAATTGTTACAAAAAACATTACTTATTTAATTATTGTTCAAGTTGGGAGATGGATTTCCCCTGGTACCTCTTTTTCATTGACCTGTACCAGATTTTACAAAAAGAGGATAAATCAGTGACACAGCTACAGTAGGCGGTGCCCCCAGGCTCTGAAAAGGGAAAAATTCGGAAACTTGCCGTATGAGACACCGGTCAACGACAGCGCGGTTTTCCCACCTTTTCCTTCATAAAATTCCGAATTCTTTCCAATAAATGCTCCATTGGCCTATTTGTAATTATTTGTGTAAAAGAGTTTCCGCGTGCTTCCCTCGCACCAAATTGCAACCTCTACTGCAGTAAGTGCTCGCTCATAAATCAACGTGGTGAACTTTTTCGAGCCGCTATATGTCCACAGTGCCGTTTTCCTAAATTTTCTTCAAATATACGCTCTTAATTTTGAAATATTATGTCTAAAAAGGGCAACAAAGTGTCAGAAACTTTTTATATATCGCCAGGAAGCTTCAACCCGCCGGCCTAAGATAACAGTATAACAACAACGATCTCTAGTCACCATTCAATTTCGTACTATATGCTAATAGATAACACAGGAAAACACATAATCCTCGAAACTCTCTTACAGGGAACCAAGAATCTGTTAACTTTTCTGCAATAAAAGCTTCATATCAAAAAATATCTGCTTGGAAGAATCCAAATTTTCGGCGCACTCCGATAGCTGCAAATTAAGTCTCTAATACAGTAGTATTCACATCTGAAAAAAAAAAATCGGAAAATTTGGGTGCCCCCCCCCCCGGAAAAAATTCTAGCTACGCCATTGGGATAGATTCTGTAAAAGATCTGACGAGCGAAATATATCCCTTTAGAAGATATTATTAGGGACTATCAAAGCGACTACCAAATACTCACCAAAAACTCAAGTGCCGATTTAATGATCAGCATGGGACAACATGAACATTCCAATGAAGAAATGTAAATTATTAATTTTCCTAAAATTAAGCAAAATCTGTACTTTGGTACTTGACCTTTAGCAATATGACGTATTTACGAGAAGAATTTTGTCACCATGGTTACTTACAGAATCATTGAGAATATCTCCTGCAAATGATACAAAAGACTCGTACACTCCTTGATTCTCACGAGCGCTGACTTCAAAGAAAGAACAACCTAGTTGCTTAGCGAGCTGCAAAAGAATTTCAGTAAAATAATTGTTAAATATAAGAAAAGATGAAAAACGTGAAATCAGTGAAGCACATTTACACAGCTAGAATAATTGCTTCTGTAGTTTGGAAGGTGCATTGTTTACTTATATAATTAGTACAATTATATTACTTCTGATATGTACAAGGGTACGTGCAGCGGAAGGGGTGTATAGCTACTCCGTGTTTATATTCCCCTGACTCTGTTTTTCAGCTTCCAAACCACCATAACTTAACAAGGAATGTGCCGTACAGCCTGCCACGCAGGAAAGGTTTATAGCTGTTGTTCTAGTCTAGCTGGAACTACAAAAAATAACTGTTTGCTGCTACCAGCCTATGAAAGAGTTCAGCCAACGTCCCAAAAGTCCCGGCATAAACACACAACTCCATTCGTTCTGAGACGAAAGGGTGCGCTATAGTACAGAAAATATCAGCTGTCTTCTCAAAACGTGTGACATTTTGCTTAAAGGGCAAGAGCAGTCATCCCAACTTGAAGTAGTGCAGTAGACTGTCCTGTTTCATGATTGGCTGATGAGAGTCACGTGACAACATTTTTTACTTGAAGCAACTGCTCGGTTTACCTTGCATGGGCAATACCGAAGTCATAAAATATGATGGAAGATACCTTGAAGAGAAGTAAGAGAAAAATTGTGATATTTAGCTTTTGCTTTAAAAATAGGTTTGGGAGGACTGCTCTTGAACTTTAAACTTTTGATCAAAAGTGATCAGGACGTACAGTCAAGAAGGGACCCTGCCGAAAACATCCTGCATGCTATGTCTTGTGCGTATCCACTTGTGTTTTTGACTTTCTGCTTGATTTTTATCTGACTCTAAATGTCCCACAGGGCTACAACAAACTATGAATTCAGAGGCCTGCGGTTACAAACATTTTTGTATCATCTCATATGTCAAATCAGAAAATATTTTACCTTTTTTTCTAAGAGCTTGATGCCTCCCTGATCTAGGTTATATTTACACCTTGCTACTCAGTATGTTGTTGGAAAATTCGATATCGAAGAACACCGTTGCGAATTTCAATAATTTACACGCTGTGAGTATACGTTAGTGGAAGTACAAGTAGCTTTATTTCTTTAATTGTGTTATTTTTAATTTCTTTTTGAAAAAGAAAATGATCACACGTATGCTTGACGCACTTATGGTGTGACATGAAATTATAGGACCTGGCACGTACCTTGAAAGCCACTTAAGGAAGACTTTTTGGGTAGCTTTTTCTTAAACTTTTTCAGAAAAAATAAACAACACGAAATGACCCTACTTCGGCGCTGAAATTTCCGAGGCTGTCAGTTCGTCCCTGGAGTCCACTCGTCTACCCCCCTCCCCATTACAACCGTTTTAGAAATGAATGGCATCTGTGGCAACTCTCGGAAACCACAGTTGTATAACCAGGGAGTTGCCACAAATATTTAAACTCTAGTGGCAGCGTCTTGGTCGAGTCATTAGTAAATTTTCACAGGCACGAGAGCGCCATCTATTCTTAACTACATTGTGTCCGACGTAGCTTAGCTTGAGATTACGCCGCAATGCAAGACTGTCAGGTTGAACGCCTGAGAACTGACAGCCATAAGGACAACCCACAGCAAATGAAAGTAACTAATCATGCTAGTAGTGTTAAATTAGCTTTATTTTTCAAAAAAAAAAAACTTCGCATATACCTCGACATGTTAAGGTTTTGAAATGCATGTTCGGCAAAATTTTATGACACCCTCGAAAAAATTGTGGTGGCGACCTCAGGTCCTTGAATGGGGACTACAACGGGCCCTTAAATGGGCATGACGCCTCTGCTAAAAACCGGACCTAACGAGGAATTTCGCTGTTGACCTCAATATACTGTATATATATTCCAACTTATAAAGATATACTATTGAAATGTTTTCCACTCAGTATATCAACAATACTCATGGTTTGCGGTAACGTATACTGACCACTGTTTCTTGTTCCAGACAAAAAGCAAAAGCCGACATAATGTAGCTTGAGGTTATGACGTTACAGTACGTACAAACCATAGAAATAATGAAACCAATTATATGATTCCCTACAGCAAAGGTAGTCATAGACATTGATTATTACTGCCAAAGATAGCCTTGCGTCCACAGGAAAAATCCAATTACTTCGCTGTGATTCGTATATACTGCGTAACGGATGACGGGTCTTCTATCAGTAGCAGCATGTATCTACCGTGATAAAGTGTATATGCATAGTATATATAACTAACACGTTGCATGCATGATACACCTACCTTTTCGCCTCGTTCTGTGCTTACTTGTCGCCAGTCTTCTAAATCAACTTTATTTCCTAATAACAGCCAGACAGAATCAGGATGGGCAAACTACAGGACAAAATATAAGTATAAAGAACTCTTTGTGAGAATGTGATCGGACATAGGCCTTGTAACTGAATATTTTTTGGATGAAGAGCGAAAACAGTTAAGCCTATAAGGACACAGTTTTATCAAATTGTATCAGTAGTAAAATTTTAAAATAAATTTGACATTGTCTGTGCACACTGTATTTAGAGAGAACCATTTATGTCTGTTGCATTATACAACGAACCCATAAAATTCAATCACACGGTGTGTAATCTTATATAGCCTACGTCATAAATGACGACTAAAATAGCAGTTCGCACGGAATACCGTTAAACTGCAGTTTTACCAGGGAGTTGTAATTTTTCAACCCTTCACTGGTTTTACTAAAAATTTACAGTTTTCGCATTCAAAACCAAGTTAATTCAGATATTACATCCCTTCTGATCCCGACATTAATGAACTCAAATTCCGGGTGGTTCCGTGCTCTTTGTGTGCCACTGGGTAAAAACTACTCGATTCGTTAAGCACAAATTTGGACACCTTAGCAAATTTAATATTTAATTTTTGATAAATTTGCTAACTCAGTGAGTCTGTGTTGTGTCGTATAGAAACAGGAATGTGAGCAGTGTACATACATAACCGTAGCAGTTGTTTTAGTATATACAGCACGGCAAAACGTAGGTCTCACTAAGCCAAAAAATGAACATAGAATTAAAAAATCAAACTGTTAAAGGAGAAATGTTGTTTGTTTGATAAAACTACGTGGCAATATTTTCATTGAATTTTTTTATTTCATCAGTTTTATACAAAATTAAGACAGGAAATGTAGACTCGTTAGTATGATTTGCAAGGTGTGAGACCCCAGGAAAGTGGCCGTGAAGATACACAACGAGGGAGGCTAGGGAGGGGGAAGCTACCAGCCATGGTCCAGAAGGGGACATTTTCGGTTACGGGCTTGATGGAAACCTACAATAAGTCCTTTCATGTTCATTACTGCATTGCATTTTCACTTCGGTTCAAGTCTTCCACACACAAGAATGTGTTGTGTTCATCGAATGTTTCATTTTTGAAATCAATCAAACTGAATTCACATAAGTCCCCAACCCCTGGAGTATTGAATGTAAAATGAACTTCCCGACTGACCGTGACCTTGTGACTGAGAATATGTGTAGTGTTTGTTCTTTTCAGTCAGCATGAAACGGGTTCAAACATTAGAAAGTCCCTCTTGTAGAGGTATTAAGGTCAATAAGGGTGGTAGGCTTCGGTCTCCCAAGTTGTTCCCTGAGGATGTCCCGAAACCCTTTGGTTCAGCACAAAGTTCTATGTATGGAGCTAAACGTTTAGTTTCGAAGGGCGAAAATCATCTCCCCAAAGAGTTTTACCCCAAAACTCTCCCCCAGGAATTATGCCCCACCCTTTCCGCTGAAAAGAAGATGTTGTGGTAATACACAAGCAGCTCTCAAAGCCTCGTCTCGATTCTTTGTAAAAGGCTCAATTAAGGGGAGAAAAGCCAACTGATTTTTTATCAAACTTGGTTTGCTTTCCATGAAAACTAATTTGCCGAAAGGACGGAAAAATAATGGTCCTCTTCTAGACTGTACAGTCTGTACTGAAAGAAATAGTCTATCAGATGCTACACATGATTGTTAAAGATGAGAAGCGATCTTAACCGGAAGGCCGTGAATCAGCGTATATCTTATTTTCAATTAACCATATTTCGTTTTACTGCAGTAAAATAAGTGACAGTCTAGTCATATTACACCGAAATATTAATTATTGAAAGAGTAGTTTCTGTAATTTCGGTGTTACTTCTCCGAAAACCGTTTAATTAATCTGATGCGATTAATATCAGCCAATGGGCCCGGTGTCGATTTTGATAACAAAGCTGCTTATCTCTGCAACAACTTATTCATGTCCAGTAGCGTAGCCAGGATCGTTTCATGGGGGTGGCGTTGGTGCCATGGGGGTTGGTGTCATGGGAGGGGGTTTGGAGGCACGACATGGGGGAAAATTCAAGGACACAGAGAAAACACCGCTTTTTAAGGTGTTTTTTTTTTTTTGCATTACAAGGTTGGGTCATGTGGGATCAAACTCCCCGTGGCTATGCCACTGTTCATGTCAGTAATAACATCGTATCGTTGTGTTACGTGTATAGCTGCAGTTTACGGTACCTCTTTAGCAGTCTCTATCCAAAACTTTGATAGGTTGAGGAAGGTCTTCTCTTTTGTGACGTCATAGACGAGAACAACACCCATTGCTCTTCTATAATATGAAGTAGTTATTGCCCGGTATTTCTCCTGCCCGGCCGTATCCCAAAGCTGGAATCGCATTTCTAATCCATTAAGCTTGAATTTAGCTATACTAAAATCTATTCCTGTGAGAAAAAGAAAAGTATCTTTAGTTGGCAACTAATCTAAAACACTTTAGTATGACTCACCGTTGACTAGATGACACGTGCCGAAATGTGTGTATTATTGCACACTATAATGATAAATGTCTGCATTAAGAAGGAAATAAGTCTGTATTATACACTAACGTATCCGCAAACATACTCAAGTTTCCCTCTAATTCCCACAGGATCGTAATGGTCTCTAACAATATATGGAGTGTGAAAAATTGGGAATAAAACACCACTGGGTTACCAATAACATTGTTTCTTGAAAAAATTGAACGAAAATTTTCACCACATTTTGCAGCATAGCTAAAAACTGCAAAGAGCTATATGTGGATTTTTTTACTTGTTCAACTGCTTCTTTTTCAGTTCAAAAATTGTACAGTTAATGAAGAAATTTAGCAACTGAGGGAACACGTCGGGGTATTTTCCATTTTTAGTTTCATAAAATATATTTATTTATTTATTTATTTATTTATTTATTTATTTATTTATTTATTTATTTATTTATTAACTTTTGTTTTCCTGAAAACAGCATCACGATCACACTGAGAATGTTTTGTTTTAATGTATTAATTCAAAACTTTTGACGTTATTTTGAGCCAGAATACACCTGAATTCTCGTTACTTTATTTCTCAACTATTCTTCGAACTGCGGACAGAAGTGACGTAGGAATTGCTTTGCCGTATCATTTCCGGGAAGCCAAATCTTTGTCAGTTTGTTATGAAGTTGTTAGTCACTCATGCAATCCAATTAGTATCTTTAACTGTCTCAGAAACATATTTAATGTGATTAATTTTGATAAACCATTTCTCACTTGAAGGCCCAGTTCTCTCACCCCAAACAGTACCAATTCTCTTAACCTTCTTACCTAAGCCCCTCCCACAATTGTCTTAAATTCATGCTCATCCATGCAGATACAATCTCAGTTTATTGCTTCAAGGTGAGTAAAGAAAAAATTTTATGAACAAAACACTCACAGTACTGTTCATGCTGTGTAACGTAAGCTTTGGTACACTGCTGGGTTTGAATTAGCTGTCAATCAAAGAGCTGAGCCAATTGAGAATTTTGGTACCCCCGTACCAAAACTGTAGTTTGGGGTGAGAGGTTTGGCCCTTTAAGTGTACCTAAGCATAATTTACTAATAACTGTTGAATTTGCCTATTTTCTGTCTGCCTCTGTAATCATTCAATATTTACTAATTCTTAAACTTATTAGTTTTTCCCAAAGTAAGCCATGTGACGTCATCTGTGGTTTTGACGAGACACAGCTATACACATCCACAAATCTCATCTTTCAGGAAAACATACAGGTCAATGTGTGTTTTTTTTTCTTTCTTTTTTTGTGCGGCAGAACACCCTTTCCGCTTTCGCCACTCCCATTCATCATAACAGGAACAGATTCGAAAAATATCAAATCCGAACAGAAATCACCGGCAAGAAAAAGCACTGATGCCTCCAGAGGCATTGTCAAACTCCCTTTGATATTCCTATACGCAGGTACAACTTTACATGAGTAGGCAAATTTTATAGCCTTACTCTAGCCTTCAAATTTTATAGCCTTCAGCATATTGTGCGCTTCTCCCCCTACCGGAATATAAAAAAAAAAGTTCGTTCTCAGAGTCCTGTGATTCAGACGTTAGCACTAAAATGACTTATTCCCAGTTTACTTTTTGTTATAAAATAATTGTAGCAACATTTCTTGAATATTGTTCATCACTGCTTTTAGAAGAGGACTTAGCTCATCGCCCACTAACAGACTAATACAAAAATAATGCCAACTTGACGTCGTCACTTCTGGATACAACCCTCAAGCGACCATCCGATATGTCTTCCGATAAAATTACATTCTTTGTTCATTGACACCTCGAACTTGCTCCCGCAGAAAGTAATAAATGTTTCAAACCTATTTTAAAGGGCATGAGCAGTTGTCCCAGACATATTTTGAAGCTACAGCTAAATCCAAGTTTTCTTATTATTTCTCTTCAAAGTACCCTGGTATCTCTCATAATATTTTTGGACTTTAATAAAGAATATTCAAGGTAAACCAAGCACTTAATCCCGGTAAATTACACATTTGAGGAGAAAAACACTGCCACATGACTCTCAAGCGCCAATCATGAAACAGTACAGTGTTGGTGCTACATTACGTCAAGTTTGGGCGACTGCTCTTTCCCCCTTTAAGACTGTAAGACTGAAGTGAGACGCTCACAATATCCGATAAAAAACACAATGCGGGGAAAATGAGAAGGATACACATAGAACAGATTATCCTGACAAGAAGAGTTTATCAAATTAAAAGAAATCCTGTGACAATTTAAATGATGTATGTACAACTGTTCTCATTTTTTCTTCTGAAGGCTAAAGAAATTATTGAGCGACAACTGTTGTAGATTTTTAGGGATCCAAGTCAGGTCGCGACCGTAGTGACCTAGTCTGGCCGGGCCTGACAAGGACGATGCCGGTTAGCAACTGAAGTTGGGGAAGATATTCCACCTTTCACCCCAAACTACAGTTTTGGTACGGGGGTGAAATTCTCCATTGGCTCAGCTCCTTGATTGACAGCTAATTCAAACAATGCAGAGTACCAAAGCTTATATTACACAGCATGAACGGTGCTGGGAGTATTTTGATTATATAAATTGAGTTTTTCTATACTCACCTTGAAGCAATAAACCAAGATTGTATCTGGATGAGGAAGAATTTCAGACAATTGTGGGAGGGGCTTCGGTAAGAAGGTTAGGAGAATTGGTATTGTTTGGATGAGAGAACTGGGCCTTAAAGGCAATGTTTTTCAGGGAACCAAATGAGCAAACATGAATTTCGTTAACAACAAACTGTAAACTCTCAAGGAGCGAAATAAATTTCAATTTATCCAGTCTTTACCCCCCCCCCCCCCCCCCCGTCTTCTGAGGTGAGCTTGTCAATAGAATCTTAGATGCAACGTACGTAAAAATCGAAAGATGAGTTATACTGTCACTCACCCGGGGATGTACGACTTTGTTTTGAACAGTGAATTGCAACCTCATCGACCAGTGTTTCCACAACCCTGTACTTACCTATCGTTAACCTCGGGGGATCCGTACATTCACCCTCCGCAAAACGCGCCACTAACGCAGACTTTCCAGTTCCTGCGTCGCCAATTAAAATGGCGGATATTTGCACTTCTTTACTGTTATTATTTTGCATTTCTTCTATAAGCTTTGCCGCAGTTTCACCCGCGGCTTTTGGGTCTCTTGCACTAAAATTGAACTCTGGTATATCATTGTCTCCATCACTCATTCCGTGCGACCAAATCCACTCAACTCACACAAACCGTTGACAGTTGACAATGACTAGCGAGTAAAACGAACTTCGCAATACTGCTGTGTGACAACCGTCAAGCTCTTCAAATGCTGTTACACTTAGAAACTTAAATAATTTTCTTCCGAAAAACTGTTTAACAGTTTCGTATCTAACTATCCCAGAAGAAAATTCAGTATGTGAAACTCATCCAAAACATGCAGAACTCAGAAAACTTGTGGTATTCGCACTCACGAAGTACACAGGTATGTGTCACAGTTTTCTCTGTAGGCCCAATTTGACCTGTAAATTCAATTCTGCTTGGTTTCCGCTTTCAATTGGTAACTACCGCTAGTCCTGGACGAGGTTGCTGAAATTTCGAGTATCTTTCACAATGAAATATCACTTATCTGAACAGAACTATGGCTGTTTAACTTGGAATACTTCGTTAGTTGATCTGAGAACTGAATATGCGGTGTTTGATATGAATAACAATCGTTGTTTTTCAGGAACTGTAAACCTTTGCCCAGCTTTGCAGGCGACAGGAACTTGATTCACTGCAGTCTGTTTCCGTCGAAGCTAATGTAGAAATAGTTCCACGGTTTGGAGCTGGTTAAGTTTGATTCACGCTGATCTCAGGCTGTAGAAACAAATGAAAATAATTGCCAACACTGCTACTAGAAAAAACTAATGAAAATTACACAATCTTCTTGCATTACAGGCCGACCATTGATACACAGAAAAAAACGAACGTGATCATATATATGCTGTCACACCTAATTAGATATGACAGGTATGTTATTGCGTTTTTAACATGAATGAATGCTGCATGCTGCAGTTATTGGCCATTGCTTATTAGGAAGACAAACGAGGATAATACTGTTTGAGCTTGTATAGGGTTCACATTGTTAAAAGAATAGCCCAGAGCCGGCAAGTTTGTGTTTGATTTGCTGAAGGAGAATATATTCTTAGAAGTGTGGTAAAATTTTTACTCATTCCCTATGTTCGGTTCTCGAGATACAAGCAATTGAAGTTGAAACATTTTCTTTAAAAAGTGAACTTGAAGCAAGCAGGTTGTGATGTCATGGATTCCAATTGTTGGCCAATGTTTTGTTCTTTTTTATTTTTCATCCAATTACTCTAAACTTGAATTGATAAGGGGTGCTATCTTGCCCCTAAGGCGGTTAAAGGTTTTCAAAATTCCATTGCCCAGGATGCACCAATGGTATCAATATATCAGAGTTTAGTAGCATAAAATCGGATTGGTATATTATACATAAAACGACACAAAGGCCAACAACGCGAATCCATGAAATCACGTCTGCTTGTTTCAAGTTTATTCTATGTAAAAAATTTGCCACATTAGATTGCTAATATATCGAGAACCGAACATGGGAAAAATAATAAATATTTCACCAGAACGCTATACATATTAAAACAAATTTGGCTCTGGACATTTTTTTTTAAAGAGCAATTCTCGTCATCCCAAACAGTTCCGATTCTCCCAGTTGTGAAGTTTCAGTTGTACCTCCTCCTATAACAAAGCACCTACATGTGCAGACACAAATCTATGTTATTGTTTAAAGGGCAAGAACTGTTGCCCCAAGCTCGTTTTGGCGTAACAGCTAATGCTCACAATTTTCCTCATATTTATCTTCAAAGTATGCCTATCTTCTATAATGTTTTTGACTTCAATGTTTCATATTCAAGGTAAACCAAACAGTTGCCCCTAGTGAAATTCGCATTGATGAGATAGGGCTGTCTATTACACTTCTTCAATTTGGGGTGACTGGGTGAACTTTGAACTCAAGTTTTGCATATTTAGATCATTAATAGGTTTCACTAGTAACACAAACATGGCTGCGGAAGATATGAGTAAGAAATTGTCTCCAACATCTTGCCAGTCATTATGACATGTTATTCTCTGTAAGCATCAAGTGAACAAAAAGTGCATGTGAACTTTTCAGTCAGTCAAATGTATTATATGGTTACAACATCGACAGTCTCTATGGCAAATTCATATGTACGACACTGCTAAGTACATTCTTTCAATATTGTTGTATGAACTCTATAAAGTATGTTGGCTGAAGATGTACAGTATATTGAAACTAAAATTACATGTGTAAAATGAAATAATCAAAATCGATCCTCTTCAATCCCCTGACAACTCACTCAACCTATCTACCCGACCCTCCAAAAACTCTCAGCTTGATCGCTCCTCAACATACAATACGGCTTTCGATTCAGGGCGGTAGACAGCAACAGGGCGGTGAGTTTAACGCCCGGCAAGCGGCGTTCCGTCCTGGCGTTAAGGTGTTTCGGTTTTGAAGACGACAGTAAGAGGGATGGTATGAGGGAAATGACCATGACAACCAATTTACCTTCCTGTTTCTAGACCGAACATTAAATCGGCCGACGACCGTTCTGAAAACCAACAGGACGGAGTGATGTTCGCTTCTCCTAATGCGCAGTCTGTTTTTTTTTCTTTGCTGCGCGTTCCGTCCTCTTTGTCGGCCGTCCTGAAATTGAAAAGTCCCAGCTAATTTTCCCTCGACGAATGTCACACATCAAACTATTCTGGATATGAAAGTTGCCACAGGGGAAATTTTTTCATATGAGTGGGTGATTTTCCGAGAAATTGTCGAATGAGAATTATCCAGGAGGGTTGCTTAGTTCCGATTAATTTCAGATGATTTTTTTTTTCCAGTTTTTATCTGTGTACATTTGATGAACATTTGCAGAACTTCCAGCAGATGATAAGAATATGGGTTTACAGGCAAAGACCCTTATGGAGACTACTACGTCTGCTACGAATTTGTACCATATAGTGGCGATCACTCGGGCCAGAGAGCCCACACAGATACTGGCCACACTCATTCGGAAATTTTAATGAAATTGGAAAGTTCGGAGATCAAGGGGAATAATCAATCGGAAATACGACATAATACGAAGATTGGGAAATTTTATGTGGGATAGGTTGTGGCCATTTTTAGGAGTATCGGTGAGGAAAAGTTGATTCATTTTGGAAAGGAGGAGGGCTCCATACCCATTTTCCCGGGATCCAGTTCATTGCCAGTCCGCCCCTCTGGCACATCCACACCCTCTCTGAATGAAGGGATGCACATATCTTGAACTGAACGACATGAATCACCTTTTGCAAACTCACCTCACTACTAATTCCTACATACTTATCAATATATTCGGACAGAATGTATTTCAATTTACAATTTTAAAAATGTCCCCCGCCTTAATTGATTTTGTCTTACTATCCCAATGACACACCAACTAACAGATCGATAATCACGACCGTCCAACTTATAAAAAGACTTGAATATTTTGAAATCAACCGAGGGCGACTCCATTTTGGACTCGATGAAATCTTCCTCGTACAATTTATTGCTATACTTTTCGAATGCCATAGAAACCAGTCTTCATTTCCTCATAGAGAAATTGGTCAATAAAGCCGACCAAGCTACCATTCAAGTAAACTTTTTAGGAGCAGCTCATAAAATACCCAAGGGCATTACTAGGGTCATCCGCATACAATATTTGAACTATCGAAAGATCATTTTGAGGAAAAATCACCATCAGGCGTCTATGCGGTGACAATGAATGTACTTTACGTATTGATGTAAGGGCTAGCAAAACACTTCCAATTAGACATTATTGCAATTGTGACCAGCAAGTAGGAAAAGTGTCAATTAATCGGCCACATAACTGAGAGATTGGATTTAGTTTGTCAAGTCGTTCCGTTCGTGATATCGAGTGGCTACTGTATATGATGTTAGACCAGGGAGGTGATACCAGACCTCCCTGGTTAGCCAAGGTTTGAAAGAGAGGCATTTTAAGGTAAAAAGCAGTACCCCAAAACTTATTTTGAAGAAAAAGCTAAAAAGCACAATTTTCTTCTTCTCTTCAAAGTATCTTTCATTACATTTTATGACTTTACTATTGCATATTCACAGTAAACCAAGCAGTTATTTCTGGTAAATTTCACATTTGAAGAGAAAAAACATTGTCACATGACTCCCAACAGCCAATCATGAAACTGGTCAGTCTACTACACTTCTTCAATTTGGGATGACTGCTCCTGCCCTTTAAGGAACTTGTTACGAAAACGTCTCGTTGAAGTATACAATAACGCCACTTTGACAATTCAGATCGGATTCCGATCCGATTTTGGGGAGTTTTTATTGAAAAAAAACCCCCAAACCATCCCTGGTCCGGAAGAACCCCAAATTTGCAAACCTGTGCAAGAGTATGATTCACACCGCAGGACTACGATAATTAAATTTTCCGGTATACGAATTATTTCGTGACATCACATTAAGAGGAAGCTTTGTTTGATACAATTTGTCTGTCGGTGTGACGTCAGGAATAATCAGTTAACATTTCATTTTCATAGATATATGATGCGAATTAAATGCTTACTCTGGTTATCATTTTTTTTTTTTTTTTTTTGAGGTTTTCTTGAAGGAAGAATTTCATTTTCCTCCTGAAAGTATACTAACACAAGTAAAAGAATAAATAGATTTACAAGTTTTTTACGAGTAATTTCAGGTATTTACAGTTTTGATTAATTGATCAAATTGATCAAGTTTTTTTTCTTTTCCCCAAACGACAGAACGATTGGAAAAGTTTTGATAGGAATTCAGCAAAATTGGATGGTTATCAGATGAGAATTCGCTTCTTTCCTCACACAACCCTCTTTCATAAGGAGTTACGCTCGATATCAAGTAAGACGAGTGCTTTGTCAGAGCGTTGACAACTCCTGGGTTAGACTTAAATAGGAATATAGAATTTAAGACCTTAAGCTGTTAAGATCAATCTTAAAGGGCATGCAGTCACACAAACTTATTTTGAAACTACAGCCAGATAACACAGATTTCCTCTTAGCTTTGCTCTAAAGTATCTTTCGTACACTGTAAACACGAAGTATTCAAGTGGTGCCTGAATTGACTAACCACGTTGGTCACTCATATTTGACTAACTTGTGATGATATCTGACTAATTTCTTAGCAATGGACTAAAGAATATCGGTCAAAACTTAGTCAAGGAGGCTTAATATTTGTTAGAAACTTATTCAACTAGATCAAATGTTAGCAATATATTAGTCAATATTTTTGACTAACGTGATTGGTCGATTCAGGCACTGTTTGACTAATTTATGTATACAGTGTATCTCAGGATTTACAACATCGTATACTTATTCAAGGTAAACCAATAAGTTACCCTTCATATTTCATAATTTCATGAGAAAAAAATGTTGTCACATGACTCTCCAGAACCAATCATGCAAGGGGAAAGATTGCATTAATCCAAATAGGGGTTGCATTAATCCAAATAGGGGTTAGTACATTTCCTCTTTAAATCTTAATGTAACCTACGACTCGTACTTCTACAAAGTAAACGTTAGTTTACTGACACGTTGCTGGTATTCTTTGAAGTAATATCCTGTTAGACACACAAGTTCCATATAGTTAATGAGGGTTCTTTCTGTGCGTCGTCCGATCAGTGAGATTCTCTTCATCTTTGGAATTTTCAAGTTAAAGGCCAATCAAAGAGCAGTCACAAACTGAGAATTTAAATAACTCTAAAACTGGAGCCCAATTGAGATAGCCCTACTTGGGCTAAAAGTGTACGTCTTAAGGTATGGAACTCTGCTAGAAAGTCAAAGTACGAAATGCACAGCATGTAGCATTTGCAAGACAATGTGCAATCTTACGGATATCAGCAACTTCATGATAAGATGAGGTTTTACGGCTACGAGAAGTGTACCTTTTGCATTGCCCCTTTTGGACTCTACAGTTAAGTGGTGTTGATTTTTTTAGTTCTCACCTTGTAACTACTGCCAGCAATGTTTTTCTATTTAAATTTGCTTGTCACGAATGTCGAAAGCCCGTGGAAAAGCCATTGTTTGGCTGGAAGTAAATGGTACTCGATAAAATGTGCACATGCATACTAATGAGGGGGCACTCGCGAAATGAAGGTTGCAATTGGCTACCAGGAAATGTTGGAATAAGCGTAAAGATTGTTGAAAATTCAGTAAAACAAATACATGTCTTAGGTCTAGGGGGGTTACGTAGGAAACATTTACCGTTTTTGGTTCTTAAATTTTCTTGTGGTGTGAGAAGGGTTATTGGGAGATAACGAAAACAATTAATTAGAGGTACCAACCAAAAAGTTAGAAACCACAGCTGACAGTTTGCAATTGAGTGAAATTTATTTCATTGTTTAGCTACTTACTGCTTAGATGATCACTTCCATTTAAGGGTCCAGTAAAACTTACAGGTTTCGTAAGGTAAATGACGTAATAATTCATTGACCAATACCTTCGATAGACGATGTTGACATAGTTCCTCTCAAGTATCACGAAATAGCAAATATGTTTACTTAATTCCAGAGAGATATTTTATTAGGGTAGCACAAATTAGACTGACCCGTCCAATTACTAAAATAAAGACAGTTACAACAGCAGACGGTTTATAGCTATAAGTAATCCTGGTGTTCTAAAGCAAGAAGCAGGATTCTCAAGTTCATCACTTGCTTTTGAAGCTAAATACATTCCGTTTCACTTATGTTCCAAAATTCGGAACTTATGTATGTCGCTTCTTTATTAATTATTACATTGCGATGTTTCAGTTTATAGCCTATACTAATTTGGCAAAAGGAAGTACAAGTATTGTCAGAACGTGATAGGCCCAAACACAAAATAACAGTACGTCTACACGATGTATCACACTGACCAACATTTTTGGCGACAAAATTCATTGACTTCAAAATATGCAGAACAATTTCTTTCTGCCAGGGGAAAACTGCATCTCAATAGCATACAGCGTTCGGAAAATACTTATTGACAAAGAAATGCAATATTCAAGAAATTTAGTGCATTATGGGAAATCTGTGATGTCATCGGGGCACATTTAATTTACAAATTTGATGCCGCTACATGCAGGGAATACTAAGCAACATTGTTTGCGTTACGCTTCGTATGGTGTAGTGTAATGCCAGATCAACAGGAAAAGGTATTTAAACATTCCAACAATACCAAAATTCAAGGACAAACAGGAAATGTATTATAAAGAAAATCAAAAGGGATCTGGCGTAATGTGTCCACATTGTATAACTTTCCATAGCTTTGTTGAAAAGTGGAGGTATTTTTAGCAAAAATAAGCAATATCAAGTTGAAAGAGAGGATCAGGCCTTAAAGGTCAAATCAAGTTTTGTTTGAGGCGTACTGATTCTAAGCATTTCGGTGAAATTTACATTGAAATCTGATGTATGGTTCTGAAGATGTGAACAGGTAAAGCTGTCACAATTTCAACAGAAAGTGATGGACTTAAAGGGGCTCATTGAGTTGATATCGATAACTTCATGAAAGTGTTAAAGGGTCACTGCTACATTGAAATACTTACAGTCAACATAATGAGTCAAGTTTTATATCCAAGAGTTATGGAAAAAATTAAAATCCTGAATTCTGTGGTGCCCTGACTTGTAACGGTTATGATCATAATTTGAAAAAGTGTTTGGTCAAGAATTTTTGAAAACGGAATTGAACTGTTTAGTACTCACACATAAAACAGTTATTTGTTTGTAGGATATGGGGATTGTCTAAGTTTGATCATTTGTCATTGGTATGTGAAGAAAACTTGACAGGTTTGGAAAAATTTGTTGAATTTCTTGAACCTACTCAATGAGCCTCTTTAAAGCAAGGGCATATCCTGACATTGGTGGTCAGTCTTTTGTTTTCCTTCAAACTTTACAACTAATTTTGTTTCAAAAACCCTTGTTATCAGAATGTGATTGCATGAGTGGCATGAGGATTTTACATTCCCCGGAGGGAAGTCCTATTCCTAACAACTTTATCACGTTTAAGGTCAACAAAACAGTCTGAAAAACAAAGGAAAACAAAGCATTTATTGACAATGTGAGGAAGTTATGTAACATTTACTGCCCTCAAATTCACTTTGGAACACAAATCCAGCGACTTCATTCACTGATGTCTCGAGATATACATGTCCGATTTGAAAGGAACTTTCATTTCATTTCATTTCAATTATTTGTTTCATCCCATTACATATGACAATATGATGTGAAAGGAAGTCATCCAGAAAACCAAAATTGGCTTAACAAAGTGGATGACTCCCTTAAACTAAGAAAAAATTTCACCATGTGAAGATTTTGTTTTCTTCTACATATAAAATAAAAATTAAACTTTTGCTTAAACTTCCTTAAGAGAAGCGCCTTCGTCACATGGAAAACCTCATTTGAAAAATTATCTATTGGGAAGCATTCCGATCCGATCATTAATATCACTTCTCGGGAGGATGTAGCATTCTGTTTAAAATACCTTATCACGTAACCGTCATATCGATAAATGAAACCGTCGTGTAATCTAGACGTGTTCCTTTTCTGATATCCTTAAATTTTGCACACTCGACATTTTCTGGCTTCTAGAGAAAATTTTAGCCACATCAATTTTAAACACAAAAAAGAAAAAAAAACACATTTCATTGACCTTGTTAAGTGGAAAGTCCTGATCCTAAATGTACCGTCAGTTCTCATGTGCATTCTAGTAGCCTATGATGAAAATAATCTGAAGTTGACGTCGCCAGGTAGCAAGCACATGTTACAGCTACATGTAAAAAAGATTAACTTTCCACTGTCTCAATAACATTTTGCAGAACATGACTTCTTGATCAACGACATATTCCAATTTCAAGTAGTTCGAAACTTATTTTTGAAGCTTCGTCACTTTTTTGTCCAAAGTCAACCATTGGGAATTTAATTCAGTGTGGTCAAAGCTAACTCTTTGTATTAACGTTAACAGTATTGCAATGCCGTATTGATATTATCATACTTTGTATTCGATATCCTTCAAAGCTAAGATTAAACCAAAAGACTGAAACCCTGGAACGTAGCTTTCCATTTTTAAATTATTTAGACTGTCACCATTCATTCTATACTGATCCATGACTAATAAACCCTGCGGCACTAGATTAACCAATTCCCAGAAAGCAGAAGATGGAATTATCAAACGCTTGATTTCATTAGTTAAATAATACATGTGATGAAATGAAGGAGATATTACAAGCTACTCTACAGTATAGTAACATCCGGAAGACTTCTTTCAAGATCATCCAATCTTGTCCTTTATCAAAGTGGAAATATTAAGTACAGAATGAACCAAAGCCGATAGGTCATTCTAATACAACGGTAAAAGAAACAGAAAATTTACATAGAGTTTTGTTAATCTAGTATGCTCTTACCTTTTCAAGAAGGCGAGTTAATCCACATGTAAATATCCCTCACCAGTAACGTGGTAGTATATCCAACCTAGGCTATTCCTACAACGTCTTGGCTGTATGATAATGCAACAACACGACCACCCAAACAAATATATGCTGAACACACGTTATACGTGTTTAAGCTTTAGGGGGAAAGGAATAATGACATTGACTGTTTCCTCACACGAGCAGCAGAGGCAGAATCAGATCTAATTGAGAAACAGATGAGTAAGGGTCGTAGAAGATGAGTCATAGGACAGATGGAGACGGAAGTACTGAGAGACAGTGCTTTATCTACGTGTGATGAATCTCTACTGCTGGCATTCTTAGTTACGCGCAACTACGTCAATAACTACAAGCTCGTTGTGGTGGTAAACAGAACAAATGATAATTTAGCCAGAAACACTTTTCCGAAGAAAAAAATCGATTTGTACGTCACAAAGATCACACTGACATTTAGAATGGCCTTCAGATTCCATGTATGGGTAAAGTAATTTATGACGAAAACATTTTTGTTTCGTTTCATTTTTTTTTAACAACAGTTTAATGACAGAATGATAGGTTCCAAGGATCATTTATACGGATTAAATTTCTGTTTTAAATGTCTCTGGAAAGTGAAATTTCATGGCTACCTGTGTTACTTTGAATTCGTATGAGGTAGAATCTGAGGTAAACCACTATACTTCACAAAGGTTTATGAGACTTTTTGTGAAATATGATAAATGTATATGTAAGTATATACTGGAAGACCTAACTACAAACTGTTCACTCAAGGTGTTCGCACACAAACGTTCTTAAATTACTGAAACGAGTATAGGCCTATACAATATAATAATAAGTAATTAAAGAGGCGTATTAAGTAGATATCGATCACTTAAGAGGCTTAAGGGAATATCTAAATAAACGTGAACGATAAAAGCCGTCTGTTGGTGTAACGTCACGAAAACAGTTACATTTCATTTCCATAGACCTCTGATGCAAATCATTTATTTACACTGGTTGGCAAATTTCCAACCAGGTATGGAGTAGACTAATAAAAACTCACAAAAATCGGATCGGAATCCGATCGGAATCCGATCCGAATCCGTTGTAGTGTGACCGCGGCTCATGACTTGATAAGTGCTGAACTTAAAAATCCGCATGAAATCAAATGTGACCCAAAAGTGAACACATTTGGCCCTAAACAGAAGACGATTCCAGGCAGGTACACAAGAATGACTTACAAGAAGATTTCTGAAGATTTAGTTTCCGTTGGTGATGGGGAGTTTGAACAGTGTTCAAAGTGTAAATCCATTTACACTAACCTGCTAACTGTGCCACACATCAAGTTTGAAATAAACAGCAATTTGACTTGATTTCTGGCTAGAAATTTTTGACATCGGAATCGAAACTGCTTCAAAACCGGGTTTACTGGTACTTCGACATTCCCAGCTTGCTTGTACAGATAAGACAATCACAAATGTGCATATGGCTTAATGGCATAGAAAGGGTTAAAATTCTATCCCATTCCTTTCTGAGAGTCCATTACACGTTAAAAATTTCTTGAGGAAAAATTCCATGTGACCTAGTTGTGAACGATATTGTATGTTATTTTCTAAATTTTAATTTCATAAACAAGGAAAATAAAGTGTAGTATAATACAATTAGACAGATTATGACCTACTAACCTTTGCCACAATCTGAAACGAAGGATTCTGATTTGAACCACTTGAGGTTCTTATCTAAATCTGGCGAAAAATTAACTAGTTTTGATCCATATTTGAATCAACGTGGTTTAATTTTGAAATAATTATAATCAAACATATGAATGAATGTTTATATGAATATATCCCGTAAACTTATCTAGGCGGTCCATGGTTAATGCCAACTTGAACCGACCATTTATAGACATATAAGCCTACTACTCGTTGTAGAAACCATCGCCTAGTTAATTCGATACTCGAAAACATTCTGAGCCTACCCCAACAGTTTCCATGTTTTTACTTTTTATGACCAGAAATTTTCCTAAAAGCTTTGCCTCAGCGTGATTTTTACAAAGTGGCTGAGTTAACGTCACAAATGAAATTAAAAGTCCCTGAAGCATGACATTGACCGAATTCTGCGAAAAAATGCACGAGAGAGCAAATCAAGCGTCCGGACTAGCTATAGCGATTTTATATGCTGATGGCTTCTTTGATAATTTAAAAATAGGAGGCGCTTTCCCACAAATACAATCAAAGATGTTGTAATCTCTATGGCCTTACCCGCCAATAATTTCCCCATTTGACTTACACACTATATTAGCTTATTTCCGAGACCCATGCAGCTTGCCAAAGTTCCCAGCTATTTCGAGACACCCATCACTTGAAAGCTGAAAAGTTTACCCATCATGGCACCACAAAATTTCATGACCGCTTAGATTTTAGCTAGAAGGAGTTAAAGTTTGTGTATGGTGCACCCATCACTAACCTCTTCAGCAAAACCTTCGCCAATTGACAGCAGTTGTTCAAACAGTCTAAATCACCATCACTCTTAACCAAATTGTCAAAATTCACACTCTAGCAAGTCGTCTTTCATGTTCATGGTCTCTCATTATCCAACTGGCTGGTTATCCTGAGAATATTTGGTTTAAACCAGAGTTAAAAGAACTACTTCTTTGAGGGTGTGCACTTGACGCTGTAGAAAGCTGCCCTAATGGCTCAATGGCGGATAAATCTTATCCACCAGAAATTTGGGTTCAATAAATTGAAAGTATAATCCGCCTATGAAGGAGGTGGTAATCTTACAAAGAATACCAGTGACAATTAACAATTGTCATTTAGTGTCAGTGGTTCTACATAAAAATTTAGATGGACATTAGGTTTTTAACTCATGGACAGTTGTCAATGATGTCACGGTTTATAAATGGCTCAACTACTAACACGTTGATTCAGTTGTGACTTCGGGGTGGGGGTGGGGGCTGTAGGGAAAGCGAAATGATAGCACACGACAGGTTTGGAATAATTGATGTCATATGATAACAATTACACATGGGCATTTGTATGTATGGTGTCAATTAGCCTGCTTAGCTCGCCTTTCTATCTTTCCTAGTTCATCGGTTTTATGTTTTTCTTCAATATAACTTTTATTGTGAAGGCTTAGCAGGAATTAGCATAATTCAGCATGCAAGCAATATATAATGCTCGACTTCACGCACTTTAAAGATAAGAGAAGTTTACGGTTGTATACATAAAATTTTCTTGCATTCACACTGGTACACTCCTATATAAACAAATGTGCATAAACTTAACAAATTGTAGGCATGCAGTGTAGGCTGTACTTATTATCACAATGACTGAATTTTCGTTAGCTTTTAGAGGGTTTGCACATTACACAAGTGGTTTTACAAGTAGAAATTAGAATTTCAGTGCCGTGGACGACACTGAATGAGAAGGTTTAGAAGATGGAAGCACAAAACCTGAAAACCCTAAAAGCAAACCAATCCAACTTAAACCACTGGCGTACGCGGGTTGGGGGTATTGAGCCATGTCCCCTCCCCCTCACCAAAATCAATTTTTAGATCCTAAAATTACGTACTTGAGTTATACAAATTTTACTTCAGAAAGTAGCGTATGTGGGTGGCACCAGATTGCATGTAAGGACACTCAATTTCTCAAAAAATTTTCAAAGGGGAGGGATTGTCTCCTCAATTCCCCCTCAGTAATGCTACTTTTTAACTCATAAACGCAGTTTTTTCAAATTCCAAATTGTCATTAAACGTAGCACCTATGACACCAGATTGCCTGTAAGGACATTTGTTTTTTCTAAATTTCAAATGCGAGGGGCCCATCCCTTTGGTTCGTTCCCCGGTGCGGATAGTCCTACGAGACGGGGCAGGAACGGAGGTCAGGTGTGTCGGCAATAGTTTGCCATTTATCATGCAAAAGATGCTACTAAGAGTAAGATCATTTACAGTCGTAAGTTGGGGCATTCACATAGTCAATTTCATTCATTCAAATTTAGCCAAGAGTCACAATAGAGAAACATTAGCATATTTTCAATTTCTTTGTATAGTTGTCGTTTTCCCGCCAAAAGATTCAAGACCATTTCGTCTAATAGTAGTGGTACATTCAATGTGGTAATTTTCTGATCACTTAGCACTGAGGTTGCTAATTTTTCATCATTGCAAAGGAAGCTTAAAATAAAGACTATACAATCATGAGAACTCAATTTTCGGCCATCTGAGGGGTCGCGATTTTTCAAAATTTTCTCTACGCTCCTCGCCAACCAATGGGACTCCGGTTTGATAGACTTTTGGACAAAATTACATTTTTCGAGTCAAAGTATTTTTAATAACTTTCTGATGACTTGGCAGTTTACTAGCTTACTTTGAAGTGAACATTTTATTGCAAACAAAAAAGATAGCGATTGCTTAGATTCTACGTAAAAGTCTGAGAAATGCTATTTCCGGCCACCTTAGGGCGATTTTCGAAATTTTCTGTACGCTCCGCGGCAGCCGATGGGGCGGGGCTCCGCTTAGATGGTCTTTATGGCAGAATTACGTTTTTCGGGCCAGAAAACCCAAAAGCTTCATTGCCCCCGTATGCCTGTGTCGATCACTGATGCTCATTTTGACTCTTGAAAGTACGCAAATTTAGAAAAAATTCAAAAGGGTAGCGTTCATAGCATTAAGTGCATGTAAAGACACAAAATTTTTAGTTTCATCCACCATTCAACCCCTACAATTCAACTTTCAAGTGTACCTCAAGTCAAAGAATTAAAAAATATACATTAAACAGCAGCAAAAATAAATTCTAAAGGCAAACTCCGTTCTTCATTGGACATTCGTGAGCTGTGATATAAGATGTTGACGTTTATTCACTCAAATTAAAATGGTTAATTGCGCAATAATTTGTTACGTCATTGTTGTACTACTCAAAGTACAATCCTTGTATTTCTTTGTTTTTTTTTCGAAAAGGTACTGCACCTTGTACCAACTAACCAAGGCGTGACTGAGTGATGTAATTAAGCCCTCTCTGTACAACATGGTATGCAAGCAAACAGAAAAAGTTCAAAGTCATAAAACAGGAAACAAAGCAGGCAATGTGAGTTGGACAGTAAGAAAGTCACAAATTATTGCGCAATGGCCTAATTTTTTTTAAGTGGATAAATTTCAACATTTTATATCTCAGCTCAAGAATGTCCTATGAAGATGTAAGTTGGTCTGTTAGAATCCATTTTTCATGCTGTTTAGTATATACGTCTAAAAAAAGTATTAAGCTTACATCTTGTAAGGGGAAGTGCAGATTCAGTTCTCAATTTTAGATATACTTTAATTTTAGAAAGGCACAACACAACAAATGCCAAAACGTGTCTCTAAACTGTATATAGGCGATGCGTGTTTTATATTTTTTTTTTATCTATGCGTGTTTTTGTAAGTTAGATAAACCATTGTGGATCGTATCAGTGTGAAACAGGGGCACAAAACAAGTTCACGAGTTGGGGTTAGCTTTATTTGTGACAGTTTACTGATGAAGTTATCATACAAAGGTGCTTGGACTGAAAAGACAGCAGGTATATATTTTTAAGGTAAAATATTTCAGTCTGGAGGTGATTGTATATTCCCGTGGCTAATTGAAACACATTCGCCAGCATTCTTCGGATTTAGATTTACATTTAATGAAATGTCAATTGTAGCTGTTATTTATATGGGTTACAATTCTATCGAAGATGTTCATTATGACTTACGAAAAATAAAAGTGGTAGCAATGGAAGTAGACGGGGATGGGGTATTTTGCACTTTATGTCTCGGATTGAAAAAGTGTCGTTCTCCCCTGCACTGTTCCAAAGATTAACGGCCTTCGTCTGCGGGATGACCTCTCTGTTCAATGTTTGCTATCTGGCATCAGTTCTTTGAATTAAAAAACGATGAAAACATCCATAAATTGGTGTTGGATTAGCGTAAACTTTCACCCGCTATTGTTTTAAAAGTCAATCAGAAGTAACGGATGGCTTGTTTAATTGTAAGGTCTAAGTGTGACAGACCACGGGGATAGTTTATGTCACAGTGTATAATAAAAAGGGTTAAGTATAAAACGAACTATAACGACACTTACCTTCGTTTAACAGTAAACGATAGCACTACGTAGTACGCCATATAGACTACGAAGGACAAATAATGCATACTATGTATTGACGTTTATATTTCCTAACGGGTCCGCGTAGTTTTGTCGCCTCTGAGTCACGCTATATGATACCGTATTAAGTATTATTGAAGAGAGGAGCATACGATGACCTTTGAATACTAAATATTGTCTCGAAAGTACAATTACAAACCTAAAATAGACTATTCACCATGACTTTTACCTCAGTCATGCATGAATGATCTTATTTGTATAGGCTTTCGTAATCAGTGTGTTATGTTAAACTATAAAAGGTAAAATTTTACCTCAAACTTTTTGGGACAATGCCAAGGCATTGAAGACACCTTCCTTACAGGTGTAACAGTATCAATTAAGAAGCGTCCCATTACCATAGTTACGATGTAAGATATACCGTTAAAACTGAAGTTATAATTTATCGGCAATGCAAAACTGCGATTTATATTTACTAAAGGTCCTTGTCTATCTAGCTTGGGTTTTGGAGTACTGCGTGAGTACACTTACAGGAGTACCTTCCCAAAATGTTTAGAAATATTGCTCTTCTTTTAATTCTTGAATGCTGCACCCCTTAATAACCAAACATGCAGCACGCAAAAATAAACTTTAAAACACAGGTCAATTAATAATATGAACAAGCTTGGGACACAACTTATAATAATTGCATCAACAGGGCCGCAAGAGCACGGCGGCTCGAGATTTTGGTGATTTACAAAGGAAATATAGTGCTTAGTATTATGGTCGACAGGCTTGCCAAGCACAAATCGTGATGGGCGACACCATTATTGAATACTGATAATCGATCGTAATCGATTGAAATAGAAGACACTCTACATAACCTACATGTGTAGTTTTTAATTACCTCACATTTTAATTTCAGGTCACAAAAAGGGTGTGTGTGTTCGGATCGGGGTGGGGGGGGGGGGGGCTTTGTGATCGTTTCTTTCCTCTCAAAAAATGGGGAAATATCTCACCCGTGCCCCTCAGTCGACTCTTATCATTGGTTTGGTTTGGTTCCTAAACATTGTTTTTGAGATCATCCTCTCCTACCTTAACACACAAGTTTGCGCCTTATCAACCATTCATCTAAGTAACAGCATTAAAGTGCATGAGAGATATTCCCGCCATATTTACATTAAAACAACAAGTGTGTGATGTATAGTAAACGATGGGGACGCCTGCGCCATGATCGATTCATCGTCCTGCACCTCTGTCCCACATTTGAAGTGAGCAAGGAGAGATATTTCCTAAGTAAAACGTTCGTGTTAGGCTTAATAATGGGGTCGCATTACTTCCTCATAACTATATTTACTTTTCCACCCACTAAAAATCAACACACAGATGAAAATACGGTGGCATGAGTTTGATTGGGTCAAAGTAAGCCACGTGACCATCGTGTAGTCACAACATAAAAGTTTGTTTTTCCTCCAGACATTACTATAGGCTCGTAGCCAGGTAATGTATTGAAAAGGGGGAAAATTTTAAGGAGGGATATTTTCAAGGGCCAAACGTGTAAAAATAATGTCAATGGGAGACTTTAAACTCAATAGGGTGGAAAAACAGCCCCTTCCAGAGCCCTTGGCTTGGGGCCTAGCTGCTACACTGGGATATAGCCTAACTACCGGTACTAGTCTCCGATGACGATAACAATAAGAATACTTAGATTTGGAAAAGTTTGGAAAGATTCACTAATGATGGGCTTGTGCACATGTTTCCGTGTATATGTTTCACATTTTGTCTTTGCTACTTATGATTATGTTACGTACATAAGTAAATCGACGTTTGGTGTGTGTATATATTCCTTTTAAAGCACATATCCAACAGTGCAAGTATTCGTTATGTTTATACTGCGGGTAAACGGGTTTTCAGCACTAATATCAAAGTACAGTGTACTTGAGATTGATGTCTGAGAGCAACTTCAATTTTCTTGAAGCATATAAATTAACAGAACAAGTGGTGCTTACCATGCTTAACGACACTTCTGAAACACTGTAGCCATGTTTAGCAACTTCGGCTTCCACTCAAGTCTGTATTTAGTACACAAAACGTTTGGACAATTTTGAACTCACGGCAGCATGCAGGGACCCTAGTGCAGTCTCGGTTGTGCTACGACTTACGAGCTGACAACCCGGAAGATTATACTCTACGAAATATTTTTTAACCTTCACTTAATTTTCTCTGATAACGTTTCCATTGTCCGTGTAGCACACTGTAGTAAAACAAATTACTGAATTGGAAAAATCATATAGACTCGACAATAATCTGATCGTCATGTTAGTAGAGGTCTCAAGCTACAGTAACGTGCCTACCCTGTTCCATATCATATGTTTACATAATTATTACATGCATTTTAGAATAGATGACTGGGAGCCTTGGCAACTTACTGAGGTCAATATCGGGGTCACATAAGATCGCTAAAGAAAACCAACGGGGTGTTGATGTTTGGGTCACATCAGGTATACACTCGGGAATAAGTTGGTTTTCATGGCATTCTGGTTTTCTTTCCAGCTTGGGGACTGAGCTTTACTGTTCTGTTTTCAAAATGCTACCCATACTTCTGCCGACAAAACCTAGAAAGATAGACCCCTATGCAGCAGTTTGGTTACCCCCTTTCCGTATGACCCAGTCCTCTGTATTGCACATCTTTGACTGAAACGATATGGTGACGATTCATCATTCGTCCACCATTCTTACCCTTTCATATTCTTGACATGGGTTCAATTCTTTACACAGACTTCCTATATACTTTGACAGAGCATGTCTCGTGTCGCATGTCAGTTAGCCAACCTTAAGGCATCTGTGAGGACCTGTCCCAGTGGCGTAACCACGCCTCCCCCCCCCCCCAAAAAATGGCCTCCTGATAAAGTATTGAGAAAAAATATAATGTTTGAACGGAAATACACCTTGAAGTATTTCCTTCAAAAAGAGTACATAAATAAAATGTGTAAAAGTTAAGTAAGCATGCATGAATGTGTGTAAAACACATTTTGTGTGCACGTATGAAATCAAGTAATAACTTCAAAATGATTACTTTCACTAAATTAGATAACGTATCTATATAATCTGCCCTGTCGTTTATTGCATTACACTTCGAAGATGAAAAGAACGTTTCGACGGCAAACTCGAATTTGACTTTGTTAGGTTAAGACCCTTTCTGCCTTTCGGATCATGGATTTACTGAAAACAAGGCAATCATACACTGGAGACCATTCTTACACGACCATTCCTATACTTTATCAAACTCAAAATATGCCTCTTCCCAAACAGTACCAATTCTGCTAACCTTCTTACTTGAGCTCCTCCCACAATTGTCTGAAATTCATCCTCATCCAGAGACAATCTCAGTTGATTGCTTCAAGTCTAGTATAAAAAAGCTCAATGTTTTTAAACAAAACACTCTCAGTACAGTTCATGCTGTGTAATAAAAGCTTTGGTACTCTGCATTGTTTGAATTAGCTTTCAATCAAGGAGCTGAGCCAATAGAGAATTTCAGTACACCCCTACCAAAATTGTGGTTTGGGGTGAGAGGATTGTCCCCTTTAATGGTAAGGTACTGCCTTCGAATAATTCTTCCCATCTATCCCTAACAAGTAGGCCTACGTCGTCTGGTCGTGCCTCATTTCTTCCCATGACAAGTGCCACTGTAGAACGATTTTTTCGACAAGTCATATTTTAACTAGTTGGCACTGACGTCAGAGCAGATTTGTAAAATGTCCACAAGGTGCGCATTTCATGTGTTTCCCGCATGATCCATATTTCTGCTTTGCGGTTTAAATATTTTCAGAGATTTACTCGTAGTATTTTAATTTTGACTACGTAATGTACTGATGACTGAACAAATACTGCACCATTTTGCATCTAAACACCACTGAAGACTGGAAAACATTGTTTCTTTGGTAGTATGTATGTCACTTGTAAAATCTCTACAAATACTAGAAATGAGTACTTTAAAAATGTTCATGCTCCCTAAATAGAAAAATCCTAAAACGTAGGCCTATAATCAGTTCAATGTTTTGCCAAACATAGCATTATTTTGCATCTAGCAAATCTAACGCAAAGAAAGTTTCTTAGAGGGGGACACAACTAATTTTGGTTTTCCTATTGAACTGTTGAAGCTAAAATCTATTCAAATATTGTCGCATTTGCGATCTACGTTCTCCTGAACTATTTGAACTATTTGAGAAGTGGCAGCCATGAGATTCATATTTCAAGGCTGGGTACATCCAGCTTATTAAAAGCACGTGGGAAGTGCCGTTTCCAGCCATCTGGAGGTTTTGCAAAAACCCAAAATTTTCTTGTACGCTCCGCGCCAACCGATGGTGGCGCTCCGCTTAGATAGTCTTGCCGCGCCTGACCCTCGGAGGTACCAGGCCCCCCTTTTTTACCTAGCCCCCCCCCCCCTAAAAAATTTCTTCATGGCTACGCCACTGACCTGTCCGACAAAGGCAATTCATTCTCTGAATTAAAGGGAAATATTGTGTTTAAAATGCTCTAACAAAGAGTACAAAGAAAATGGTTCAGACACTACCCAACAATTCAGTCTTAATCATAAAACCCAGCAATAGCTGTATCTCTTCAAAAAAAAAGTATGCGCAAAAAGAGCCATGGACGTTACAACACTTGAAATGTTGAAAGTTTGGGTAAACAAATTATTCTTGAGCAACAAACAACTTTACTTCTATCTGCTGGAAACTCATTTCTTGAAGATGCTGCCTTAAAATCTATCGCCCTGTGTCAATAGCTGTTTGTTTTAAAAGGATGAATTTTCCTTGCAAAACAAACGCAGTATTTCCCTTTAAGAGGCAGCAATTTTCGGTTGTTGGCTGAGAATTGAGCGAAGACAGTCTTAGCAGAGAACCACCTTTATTTCGCGAGGAGGGAAATGTAGACAATAAATTTGTCATAAAAATTACTTCCTCAGCAACAGATCACTGAGAGTCGTCCATCCCAGTGTCCACAAGTAAGCTCCTGGAAATGGTGTTTTTATTATTTTCTTGCATGGCAAACCATTTTCCTCAACATAATTGACAGATTGTCAAAATATGACCACGGGTGTGTCCCGTCCGCTCTCAGAAAGTATTCTCAAAATGGTTGCACTATACAGACTTTATCGATGGCGCGACATCTGTTGATCAGTTTGTATTGACATCAGGGCCAAAAAATAGTAACTATTTAATTAAGTGTCGGTTCTTAACGCTGTTGTAATCTGTAGTCTAAATGAATATTCATGTACTAAAAAAAGAAAAAAAAAAACACTGACAACCCTTTAGAGTTTAAGCCCCTTGAGCGCCCCGGCAGTTTAGGGGCGGAAACATGGAAATCACGGAAATGGGCATCAGGACGCGGAGAAGAAGAAGCAAAAGGGGGGTCAAGGCATGGAATTAACAGACTAAAGTCAGTAAATGTTGAGTCATTTTTCATCGGAAACATCTGATGATCTGACTGAAATTTCATAGGCCGTGTTTTGCCGAAAATCTGACAAGGAGACTTGGTAGTGCGCTAAACTATCCAAAATGTTAACTGGTTAAGGATACCAACGGACTGGCGAAATATTTATTTTTTCTTTGCATTACAGAGAACAAACAGTGTAAAGCTCGGTGACGAGCCCCGAATATAGCCATCTGATAATGGGAAATTTTCAATAGAGAGAAACCCCTCCATCTCTACAAGGTTTAGTTTATACTTATCAGTACTTGCATTTCTTAGTGACGGAGCAAGCATACCCATATTGCCAAGAAGAGCACGAAACCCCCTGAAATTCTCCCTTAAGTAGGGAATTTAAAGTTTGTCTTTCATTTAATATATTTTTACACCCCCAATTTGTTCGTTCCCACCCCTGGAAAAAAGTTTGTCCCCAATACGTTGTCTCGCTACGGACCTGCCTAGTAAGGGTCGCTTTAAGGGAGAAAAGATATGATTTACAGATTATCATTAGCAGGTTCTATGGACACTTTTCAGGGTCGCAATTTACTGGAAGTACCAGAGCCGACACGTCTGTTCCAACTGTTTAAATGCTACTAATCAGATTCGTGTTACTTTATTAGTGGCGTATCGTCCCATTGTTGGTAAAAGCAGGGAGGCGCTACCATATTTTGCTCGCAGCTATCTGTAAACAAACGTTTGAGTTAAACATAAGCTGAATATTGCCTTTTCCTAGCCTTGCCAAATTTGTAAGAGTCTCTGTCAGAAGAGCGATAAATCAAAAGAGAGCTAATGCATGATTAGCATAAAAACAACGAGTGAGACCTTTCCGGCTTGGGGGCAATGGTTTGGGAGCAGCGATTTACCCATTTGAGCTTTTGTTTACAGTCGATAGTCGGGATAGTCAGAATCTTGTTATGTGAGGAGGCAACCCACTTCTGGCATCTGGAAGTTTCATCACTTTTTTCTCCGATTTCCTGAACCTACGGGATTGCTCTATTTTTGCGCAATGCGAACAATATTTAAAATCATTGGTGTTCTTTCATTTTGTATTTAATTGAAATATTTAAAGGGGAAATGTTGCCACCCCAGATTGAATTAGTGAAGCAGACTATCCTTTTTAAGTGATGACTTTTGAGAATCATGCGATAATATTTTTCCCCTTCAGTTGGGATATGTGTTTGGCGCACTTACCTCGAATATGCAAACCGTAAGTCTAGAAATATCTGATACTTCTAAGAAAAATTAGAAGAAAATTGTAAGAGACTGTCTCTAAAAACAAGTTTGGTAACTGATTTTGTCCTTTAAGCCAGAGAACTGCATGCCTCTAGTAGCAACTTACGGCCATTAGCGACAGCAAAACGTATTGTTTGAAAATGTTTTCTTTTTTCATATGTTTAAATGTACATATGAATAATAAGTAACAACGTGTGTAAGAAAGTGTTATCAAACAAGTTGAATATCATAGTTTGTTAATTAGTTAGACGGAGTTTTACCGCTCAGTTTCCTTTCCGAACAATTCAAGTCGAGCCGACCACGGCCATGACTATAGCCTGTGTAGCGCCTCTGTGGCTGCCGCCCCCTTAGGCTGCCGCCTCCTACAGCTGCCGCCGCTCAGTTCGTTTTTTCGTAGCGATGAGGTGAACGAAAAGACTTCGTCTGCTACGCAGGCTAGTTTTCCCTACTCCATTGACTACTCCATTGACTGTCATGGATCAAAGTGCATACTTCAACATGTATTGCTGCTGTAAAACATCAACGAGTTATTGAGTTAATAATGGTTTCTGTAATAACAATTTCAGGTTGTGGAAAATGTACTATGAGATTTGGTCTTTGGATGGTAGACTAGCGATAGTTTACTTTAAACGTTCCCTTAAATTTCGTTTACATTTTCTACCTTCAGATTTGCACTGTTTACATTTCGTAACCTACACGGATCGTGATGTTATAATATTGAATTAGCCTAATACAATAGGTTACATCTGTGGGGCTGTCGGTGGCGAGGCGTTCATACGGTCTGGATGCGACCGCCGCGACGGACAAAAATTGCCTGTGGTTGCTCTTGATAGGTTTTTAACATTCTGCATGCCATTCTCGCCGGTCTGGCAAAAATTCCTAGCTACTCCACTGAGGCTTATATGCCTACAACTTAAATATGAAAATACGAAAGTCTGGGAATGTCCCTTCCATTTTAATTGCGCATTCGTTTCCTTCGAGAGTTATTTGATTTTATTCGCTAGTGCACGTAAGCATTATGTGCGATATACCAGAGGCTCTGTGTTTCCCCGTGTTTACAATAAGACAAAACCTCAGATTTCTCCGTGTTTCCAGTCTGCGTTCTCACGTACCCCGTGTTTCGTTCATTGGGTAGTGCTACCAAAGTAACGAGGTCAAATATTTTACATACCAATTACTGAAATGTTAGAAAATATCTGTCACCAGCACAATGAACACTTGTGACCTTGCCTGATTAAAACAAAACGGTTTTTAATTTAAAACTGCATAACACTGTGATTTCAGGTGGATCGAAATTTAAACACCGACCCGCCATAACCCGCTTTCCCGCGTTACTCCAGCACCTCCCTGACTCGAGCGCGAAGTAACACGGTGTTACCAGGGAGGTGTGATTAGACCTCCCTGATGTTACTCCGAGGGCGGGGTTACATAGGACCACAGCCAGGGAGTTGCTAAAGATACGAAGCAGCCCTTACAGACGTTTTTCACGTGACGTCATAGCACTTTCTGGCGTTATGTAGAGGGATTACATGTAACCATAGTTCATACCATGCATACTCGACACGTTTCCTCGATAAATGTATACAAACCGCCCAGAACAGCTGCCACAGACTATGCGGTGCGTTCATGCCTAGGCTACTGCACAAAAATCATGTGCATGGCGCATAGGTTTCCACCAGGTCAATCTTGACGTAACTGAACAACCTCTAATTAAACATTACGTCACGACTGCCATATGGCATGCAAGGTTAGTAAGTAAATAAAATAAAAACCATGCCTAATAGAGACAATTTTGTACTTATTTCTGACTTCATCAACCCAAATATCTCGGATATTTTAGGACAACTTCGCAGGCAAATATGAGATAACCATTGTATCACGATCGTTTTACACTTTTCGGTTTCTTAGCTCATACCACGTCATGAAGCTGCAATTGCACAACAAACTTACAGTACCTAAAATAATTTAAGAAAAATACCAAAGCAGATGTTACGGTACGGTTGCTTAATCACTGGCGGCACGGTATCATGTACAGGCGGTGCACTCTAGAAGCTTCCGGTCATCACTCGCCGTGAATTTTCCTCTAACCCTCAATAGGGCCTTAACTTCAGACGGGTCCATGGACTACACACCAGTGGCGGAGCTAGGGATTTCGGTCAGAGGGGGCAAAAAACGTCTCTAGGGGCGCTTCGAAGGAGTAAATACCCAGAGCCTCGGCACGATCGAAGCCACAGCTTTTCATACTTTCCATTTGATTTTCCGCACCTGGTAGAAAACTACTTTTCCATTTCTCCTCTGCAAGATTTTCGATTAAAACATGTTTAAAATTTCCTATCCATAGGCTTCTGCAGAAGAAAATTCGGGCGGGAGACAAAATTCTTTTAGGGGGAAAGGCTCCGCGCCACCATGAGTTGGCGCCGAGCGCAAGAAAATTTTGGCCCAAAATGCCTCTCAGATCGCTGGAAATGGCATTTCTAAAGCCTATTTACCGAATATAAATAGGGAAAACACTGAGTGAACTGTTAAGAAATGTTGATGTTAATTTTTTTTTCGTCTTTTTTATGTTTTCTTCGTTTTTTTCAGGTTTTTTATTTTCCAAGGGAGGGCAAGTTCCTCATCCTTGCCCCTACCTGCGGATGCCCATGTTTCGATTCCTTTCTTTCACATTCTAGTATGAAGGCGGTCATTTTATTTTGTGTTATTGTCAGGTCTCGTTTTAAGATTTTAATATAATAACTGGCTACTTTGTGAAGATAAAGATTAAACCTGCTAGAGCCAAATAGCAAACACTCTTACAGGGGAAAAAGCTATGGAAATTAATCACCGTTAAGTGTACATTTTTTGTATCTGGAAATCAAGACAAGTACATGAAGAAACATTAATTGACGTAATTTACATCATGTGACCACTCTGAAATAGCCATCAATCAAGTACATTGCAAGAAATAGCCAATGGTCACTTGAAGAATAGCAAAATGGAAAATGCTCATTAAAACCCTTAAATCATTACAACTAGGATAGCAGTTATTTTATTTTAACCTGAATGTTCTCTTCAAATGATTTTGAAAAATGTTGTCGAAGATATTTTTGTATCTTTATAAACTCTTTTTATTGTCTATGTTGACAATTATCCCCGTCAACAATTATTGTTGCGCCCTTTGCAACATCTTTTATTGGCGGGGAGGGTGAATTTAATATCAGTGTGTGTACGTATTTTGTCAGCTTAAAATCACGCTTGGTGTGAGGGTAATTAACTTTGCACAGCGAAAACATTCATTAGTGACTATAAAGCATGAAGTTACGTTTCGGCAAAACCTATCCCTATGTTACAGAAGGTGACCCTTTTCATCAGAATAAAGTGCAGATGGTACATTTACTGGTGGATGTTTGAACATTTTGTTATCTGGGTTTTCAAACAACGCTATTAAATTATGTCCTTTGCTAATAAATGGTACAATAGTAAAGTATGTTAAAAACCTAAAAAGGGCGCCAACAGAAGATTATGGTCCGTCAGGGGGGCGACCATATGACCATATGGCAGCTCCTCCACTGCTACACACCTTTGGGGGTTCGCACTGGAGTAGAGCGCCAGAGATAAACTGTAGATCAGTGAGTTTGTCATCTGTTACAGCTGAGGGTCCCAAATAAAATTCATGGTAAAGGTCTTCTCCTCAGCTTGGTCCCGGGCCCCTGCAGTCCAAGACGTGTTATTATGGGACATGATACCTATTTGAAACCCTGAAAGCTACACATTTTGACTTCCAAATCACACGGAATACCGTACATATTTTTTCTGGCCTTTTACGATGTAAAGCAGCGAATGAAGCATTGTAATAAAGCGTCTTTCACGCCGTACAATACGAGTCGTTACAAAACGACTTGGCACAAGACATTGCATCAGGACATACGGTACCTTATTTCTGTATAGATCTTCTAAATGATGTCACAAAAAGGCAGTTAAATTTCTATCGCTGTCAACTGAAAATACCGTTTAAAGTCAGGTGTAGGTAAATATCCCTTCAATCTAGATACGACAAGTTGTAATAATGTACAATTAAAATGTTTTAGTAGTGTTCCCTAGAATCGTACAATTGACCCGATCAAGGCGACTTGACGCGCTTAAGTTGAGTTGAAGACTATAAAATTTCACCCACCAGTGGCGGATCCAGGAATTTTCAGTTGGGGGAGGGGGGTCTTCATGTGGTTGGGTATAAAATGTACACTGAGCGAAGCGCCACCATCGGTAGGTATGTTGCTTAGTCTCTGATGCCTATAAGAATTCAGGAAATGGGAAATGGGGTGGTAGGCAAGCATCCAAATTTTACCGCGTTTTTAAGGGTGATTACCACTGTACTAAGGGCGTAATTTGCAGCGCGGACCGCGCTGAAATTTTCGCCCATTTCAAATATTTGAAAATATGGAGCTTGTGTTGCAGAAAAGCATGGATGTTGGGTTTCCTGCAATGAAATTTGAACAGTTGGGGAATAACTGAAGAATTTGCATTTCTATCGGCAAATCTGAGGTTGGGCGGCGACCAAAGATTGTTGTTGGTATATAATGTTATCCAACGCCTACATAATGAGGCTCTGCAACGAAATTTTTTTGAGCTTATATTGGAGAAAATATGGAATTTTATGAAAGAAGATTTATGAAAATAGCACTGTATATAGTTAACGGTGTCACTTGGTGATCTGGTGTCACAAGTGTAGCAAATTTCCGATTTTGTCACACCCAGAACTCGGAAAAGTTTACCAAAATGAAGGTATGAGCACTTCTGCTAAGGAATTGCAATATGCAGCACGCGAAGCGACGAAAATTTTGATTTCTTAAATCAAATCGAATATGGAGCTTTTATTAGAGAAAACTGATTGGGAATTTAGTAATTTCATGAGCTGTCAAAACCACAGAGTAGACAATTGGCAAATTTCCGAATTCTTCACTTTTAGAGCCCCCTGCCCCGCCTGGGTGTCTAAGAAAAGGGGGGCTATGCAACATGGTGCCAAATGTTTCATTACTTAAGCCACTATGAAACTCCCATGCTTTCAAAACATGGTCTTAAAAGTGTGGGTAATCATTACTTCAACGGACTATACGGTCAATGTGAACTTAATGCCGGGTGTGCTCTATTACCGTCACACGGTTTTAGGCTATGTCATGTGTAAACTGTACGTAGTGTCATGTAGTATGGTGTACCCTTCTTGACCTTTAACAGGAACGTCATCTTGTTATTTACGAGCAACTCTCCCTTCCTCTTGTCCTAGATTCCCAGGACCCATCATGTTTCCCGTAACGTGTTACCGCTGAACGTGACAACTACCCCGCCCTAGTTCCACGCGTATGCTCTATCCCATATTTTCAATGTGTGGCGAATTCCACCCTCTACAGCCTCCTCATTGATCATTTAGCACATTCAGATCAGCACATTCCTTAATATTTATCTAATTTGGTGCGTCACAACTTTTAACCAATCAGGGGACTGCATGTGTTCCGATCTCCCCGAGACATGAAAGCTCCGAGCCTGCAAGTTTTGGTCGCACTCCCACACTGGTGCAGCAGACCACAGACGACGAGCACCTGCGTCAATCTGTATATAGTTAAATTTTAATAGTTCCTTTTTTTCGCCGGCTGTTAATCGAACGGAATAAAACCGCCTATCATCTTGAATCAGGACTAAATCTTATTCTCCTCTGTTTATTCATATCTCAACTAGTACCGCTTACACTCTCTGCAACATCCCCGTACAAGCCTTCGTATCAACGATTGACCCATTATTCGACAGGAATCATAGCCCCACGTATTGACATAGACACACATGCGATGTCCAAACAACGTTACCAACGGCCGTTGGCGGAAAGCGCTGAATTCGTCATTGCGCAATGTGTAAACAAGACGGGCATTTACCAAATGATACGGAAGATAGATATAATTTACATTTTTTATCTTATTGAAGAATATGACACAAAAATACGGTAATCAAATGATTTAACAACTAGCACTGTATTTTTTAAAAAGTAATTAGCCGTAGGTTACCATTAGCCTGGCTTTCGATACAATTTTTTACCATCCCGGTGGGGGATATGCAAATCCCCCATCCCTCCCCCCCTGGATCCGCCACTGTCACCCAACTGTCGCCATGCTGTATCAGAAAAATAGATGTCATTTTGTTAGATCACGGGCCGACTAATCGGAATATCGCTGAAAAGGCTATGAATAAAAAGTCGCCTGTCGTGTGAAAAGCAAAGCGACACATTCTCCACACCATATCGCGCCCGTCATGCAGAGACCCTTGAAGTTTGTGAGGTAGGGTCACCTTTACTGTGGCTTGGGCATGAGACGCGAACATTTTTCGTAGTACGACAATGGAAGAAATGGAACAGTCAGATAACTTGGAGACTGACTAGAATTCCAAAACAGAAGCTTTTCGACCCTTTTCTTTCTTTGTAATTCTGGTAACAGATTATGAAAGCACTGGGTCGAATGTTCCTAACACACCTAAACCGTAGCTTAATTCTAGCACAAACAAAGATTTTGAAGGAAATTTAAAATGTTTGAAATCATAAATTTCCAATGCCATCCAACAAATAAAAAAGTAATCTGCGGAATATTTGCTCCACGTAGGAATAATACGTTTGGTTTTCGCCATTTGCTTATAACCGTCCGGACTTTCAAAGTTACTGCATTGGAAAATATAAATTGAATTAGTAATACTTACAGGATTAAGGCCTACATTTATGGCCGCTGTACGATAGATGATGGTCTAACCTTCAACCCTAAACTACACTGCAAAAAATTCTATAGATTTACAGATCGAAAAAGTAAAGCAATACATAAAGAAAACGAAAAAGTGGCTGTCAATTTGTTTCAAAAAATTAACAGCACTATACTTTTCCGTATCCGTTTTGCATTTCTTTATTTTTTGTTCTGTAATTCTACAACATATCTGTGACATTTTACAGTGCAGTACGTATAAATGCATGGCTAATAATGCAAACATGTACCGAGGATGAACCTAGGATGGAAAAATATCGGAAAAGTTCCACTATATTTTCAAACTGCTAAAGACTTCAGGAAATATGAAGACTAACATGGAAATTTATGATGGAAAAGCTTCCCTTTAAAGCTGTTACCTCATGTCAGAAATCTTAGGTCTTTTGCTTTCCTGTGTGATTCTAGCAACAGAAATCTATCGATAGCACCTCTATAAAAACACCCGTAGCCAGCTTGGGTAATTTTGATGTAACGAAACTTAAATGCATGATAACGCCTATGATAGATTTATAAACATACCTGGTAGTTTGGCATATATAGCCTAGGCTTCAAAGAAGCCTAGGCTACGCCCGTAGAAAGCATTCCGAAGTGTGTAAGCCAATGTTAGGTGTAGGGTCAGGTATATCCCGAAGCAAAATAGTGACTCCTGTTGTGTTAAAAAGTAGACGGAACGGTGGTACTAAACGTTTTATAGGCCTGCACTACTACTGCATGCGGAAGCATTTCAACCGCTAGTAGGCCATAATGCTGATGTTTCTGTAGCAGAATCAGTATTAATATAGGCCTATCTGATACCATGCACTATTTTATGACTACCTGCATATTTGCACGACTACAACCGAGTAGAAGTGTAATTTAAAGGGGCAGTAGTGTAAAACACAAAGCATTTGTTTAATTAGTGCAGCAGTTATTTTTAAAAAGATCTCGATTCGAGTGGTTATGAAGATAGTCAGCGTGTACATTGACCGTGGTTTATTTATATTGATGGATTTTATTTCAATATTTAAATGTCATCACTGTTTGCACTATGCCATGTATATATTGAGGATTCGGATGCGAAAACTGTGGAGCAGGCGCCGAATTTGCTGTAAGGTATGCATATATTAAAATGGTCCGAGATTGTGTTTTCATATAGAACTTGACACAGTTCAGTAAAGAGTTACTCTTAACGTTTCTATCATACCTCAAACGTTAAGGTAGAAGAGTATACGATGCAGGTATACACGATAAGTAGTAGGTGGCGCTATTGAATTTGGAATGGGGAAAGGTTTTAGGGTTAATGTAAAACAATCTGTTTTTAAAGGGCCAAACCTCTCACCCCAAACTACAATTTTGGTACGGGGGTACCGAAATTCTCAATTGGATCAGCTCTTTGGTTGACAGCTAATTCAAACAATGCAGAATACCAAAGCTTATATTACACAGCATGAAACGTACTGAGAGTCAGGGGCGGCACCAAGGGGGGGCATGGGTGAGGGGAAATTCCCCCCCCCCCCCCACTCAGCTCCTGAAGTATGGTGTCCTTTCAGGAGTTTTCAAGGCAAAATAATTCACAAATAATTTTCCTCCCTGTTTGAATCATTCCCAAACTTTTCAAAGTAAAACCAGAGAGAGCTCTCTGTAAAACTATGCAAGTCACATACTTTAACTTCCTATCACTGAAACTTTTCACTGCAGAGCAAGCTCTCATGGGCATTGGAGTGTGTAAGAGGTTGCATTGTCAGCTAAGGAGAGTAATAGCCAAATAAGCCTAACTTGCATTAAAATCATTTGGAATCTTTGCTTTGGATGATGAATTATGGACCAAAATACACCTATCCTGAGACTTAATTTTTTACCAAGAGATTTACTTAAACCTCAGAGCTTCCGGGGGCTTGGCCACCTGGACCCCCACCGGGGCTTTGCCCCTGGACCCCACCAGGGGCCCTAAGGCGGGCCCCTGGATCCCCCCGGTAAGTCTTGCGCTTCACGCGCGAAATTTTTTGCCCCCAACAATTTTCTTTTGCCCTCCATTTGTCCCCCCCCCACTTTTCAAATCCTGGTGCCGCCACTGGGTTTTGATTATATACATTGAGTTTTTGTGTACTCACCTTGAAGCAATGAACTGAGATTGTATCTGGATGAGGATGAATTACAGACAATTGTGGGAGGGGCTTAAGTAAGAAGGTTAGGAGAATTGGTACTGTTTGGGGTGAGAGAACTGGGCCTTTAAAGACCAAAGTCTCTTACCCCAGACAGTTCCAATGCTCCTAACATAACTTACTCTAGCCCCTCATACAACTGTTTAAAACTCATTCAAACACAGTCTCATGTGATTGCTTCAGGACAAGTATGCAAGACCAGATGAGTCATCAGAACACTGTCAGTACAGAACAGTAATATGAACTATACTGCTCTGCTTTTTTCAAGTTATTTTGCTGTCCATCAAAGAACTGTGTATATTGAGAATTTCTGTAGGCTACTGCAAAAATTACTTTGAGGTGAAAATTAGCTACCTTTAAAAAAGCCCAACTGAGCGTTACTATTCTGTTTTCAAAATGCTGCCCTTACTTCTGCCCACAAAACCTATAAAGATAGACCGCTCTGCAGTTTGGTTACCCCCTTTAGGTATGACCCAGTTCTCTGTATTGCACATCCTTGATTGAAACGATGAGGTGACGATTCAACTGATAGTCCGTCCAGCAATCTTACCCTTTCATATCTTTGCTATGGGTTCTCTGCACGGACTTCCTACATGTACATTGACAGAGCATGTACCGTGTACGTCGTATACATACATATATAGATTCTCGCCACCGGCTGGGGCAAAAAAGGCGCACCAAGATGGCCGTCGTGAAGCTTTAATTTGCATGATTTGACGACGACTCTGTAATATTTTTAACAAAAGTTGAACTTAAATTGGAAACAATATCATATTCCCGTAATACATGTACTGATTTTGACCTTACCTTGCATTATTTCGACAACATTTCAAGTTTTTGCAAATTCTGTTGATTTGTACTACTTGAGCAAGTCAAACGTTTACACACACAAAACCATAGCAGACATCCATCATGGTACGCCTATACTCGTACGTTTGGAGGCGACTATCTAAGGTGCAGTATGCTCTGTCCATGTATAGGAAGTCCGTGGTTTTTGGGGTGTGGTCGTTCCCTTGATCTTACAAGTTGTCATTTATTAGCCAGCCTTTCGGAATCAGTTAGGACCTGTCCGACGAAGCAATTCATACTCAGAGGCAGCGGTGCGTTGAGGATTTTGAACTGTTGGCTGAGAAGGTTGCGAAGACAGTCTAAGCAGAGAGCCACATTGGCCAGTTGGCTTGGTGAGGCGGGAACTAGAGAATAAATTTGGCATAAAGTACTTCCTCTGCAATAGATCACTGGAAGTCGCCCTTCCCGGTGTCCACAAGTAAGTTTCTGGAAACGGTATTCTTAGTATTTTCATGAATGGCAAACTATTTTTCTCAGCATAAAAGCCAAATTATGCTGTATTTTGCGATTAAAAGTAATGGTTTTCGCATGCTATCTTTTTTCCTGTGCGAGAATGAAATAGCAATGGCCGGTTACACACAGCACAAGGGATTGTGAGAACATTTGCATTTGAGTTTAGGTTTCTGAGATCTGGGGAAAGTAGCCCCAAATTTGGTAAGTAGAGTGGTGAGAAAAAGGGTTCAGTCCAGTACAGTTCTTCTATTTAACAAAAGCCCAATGGGCACTGTGGTTCCTTGCTAGATATTATGGGAACTGTACAGCCAGTCTGTGAAATAGAGCTAAGCAAAAGTTCATACTCAATGTTTGTAACATCTTCACAAGGGGTATTTTAGTACTAATTTTACATGAAATCAAAGATTAAATTTCTGTGGCCTTACTGATATTCAACTTGTGTAATGCTTGGTGATCCTTCAAAAACACTACATTTCCATATTTATTTATGCTTGTAATCGAATTTGATATTATCACCAATAAATGATACACAATGTGGTCAGAGAATGAAAAACACCCCTTGTACAGTATTTCTCTCACAAGTTATTTTTACCTGCTCTGAAATAAAACTTGCTGCTACTTTAAAACAATCTACCACTTGTCCTGTTTGCTACCTCTACACAGAAAACAGGGTTTATTCAGCAGTCAAGCAGAAAGCAAGTGATCAATGAAGTGTGATAATAGGATGAGGATAAGGTTACCCCACAGAGCACTGCAGTATTAAAGAGACATATTGCAGAATCCATGCATTGCTTCCACTGGCCAGACCAGTTTAATGCAGAGTGACCTGTGCTCAGTGAAATCTACAGATTTCAGTTATTGCCCTCTTCAAACTTTGAATGATCCAAAACATGTGTACAACATGAAGGAATCATTACTGAATGAACAAAAAGGACAAATTTCTAAGGTGTTTGAGTGCGTAAGCATGCAAAACCAGGTGAGATAAAAAATCTATTGAAACTATCTTTATCTAGCTTACAAGATTTTCTAAATAACATTTCCAGCAGTTGACCTCCAGTGACCTTGATGACCTTTGACCTTAACCAAACACAGATTGATTTGAAATCTGTCCTTTCTACCTTAAAATACTGTGTTAAAACGTTTTTCAGTGTTTGACCCCTGGTGACCTCAGATGACCCCTTGACCTCCACCAAACATAACAGATTTCCTTCTTACACCATAACACATCCATGCACCAAGTATGACATCTATCCAAGTTTCCTTACTAGAAATATCCTGTTGAGAAGGTTTTTAGTTTTTGACCTCTGGTGACCCCAATTGACCTTTGACCTCCACCAAAAACGATAGGGCACACCTTCTCCCTATGACGAATCTATGAACCGATTCCAAGTTCCATCCAACCTTCCCTTGTTGAGTTAGAGCGTACCGAAGCAAGTGACACACACACACACACACACACACAGTCGTGTTTTTACACACAACTGAGGACTTCATTGTTATCTCCATTGTGTCTGCTTACTTAACCCTAACCTTCACAATAGACTGTCTATTGTTAGACAACCGAGGACTTGAGAAATCTTTTGAATTTACTACTGAGGACCTGGAAGTCTATTGTTTAGGTCCTCTGTTTTACACAAAGACAAACCCACACACACACACACACACACGCCAACCTGACTACATAGGTTCCCTTGCTACCACAAGGAACCAAAAACCACCCACATTGAAATATTTTTGAATTTGCCAATGGGCTTGTAATATATATGGACAAAGCTACTCGCAAATGTCGAATACCCGAGCACACAGAGTATCTACCATTTTGGCGGGAATATGGTTGTCGGTTATGGATTTGTAAAAAAAATTGAACCCAGAATGAGGAACTTTGACATTATAATTTCATTCTAAGTTTGCACCTTGTTTGAAATAGTTCACACTCACCGCGAAAGTACAATTGATAGTCAACTGGCGGCCATCTTGATGACTGACTTTGTTAGAACGGTGGCGAACGTGCTGGTGACGTGATGATCTATCGTAACGTTAGGCTATAAGAAATCCGTGGATCCCCATGAAGCTTTTTTAATTCTCCGTTGAAAGTCCCGTTGATGATGAAGATGGTCATGCCAAATGCTAAGAGTAGGGCCTATTTTTCCAAATACATCAAGTTCTGAGGAGAGATTTTCATAACAAAAGTCTATAGTGTGTTAAAGCTGCTCGGTGGGATTTTCAACTCTTCCATTAAAGTTAGACTCCCGCCAACACTGGTCATGTTGGTATAAGAAAAAGGTTCGATGAAAAATCACTGAACTTCAAGACTCAGAGATAATTTGAAAACCGCCTTGCCAATGCTGATAGAATTGGCATCGATTTGTCTCTGACGTGAACCGAGACCTCGGTCACCATTTTCTACAGCAACATCTTTGAACCAGTTTAAAAACTTCCGCCCTTGCATCTAAAGGCCTGTATAAACGAGCAACATTTGTAAAACATTCTCAAAACACTTCACCTGCAACAAACCTAAAACATGCTTGTTTTCGGTTTGTTGCACAGTGTAGACAGAGTAAAAATAATTTGAAAACATGTTCAAAATGTTTTGGGAATGTTTTGAAAAGAATTGACAGGACATTTCTTTTGCAACATTTCCAAAATATTTTCAAAACATGATGTATACCCTGTCTACACTGTGCAACAAACCGAAAACAAGCATGTTTTGGATTTGTTGCCGGTGGATTTTTTGGAAATGTTTTTGGAAATGTTGCTCGTGTATATAATATAAATGTAATTGCATATCTTTGTGGATTTTAAAAATGCCAGTCTTAACCGGACCTTTTTAGGTTTTCTCATAAAGGGAAATGCAATTGCAAACCTATAAAGGACGCCTTGCGTGTATTAAGTTAGTAAGTTAAATGGAGTTTTGCGGCCAAGTTTCCAACCTAATGGTTCAAATCGAGCCGGCCACGGCCTTTTATCCAGTTGTGGCTTACTAGCTTTTTTTCCTACTCCTATTGCTTTTGCGGAGCATCACGCACAACGGCAGTGGGTTCCATTTTTAGAATCTTTCGTATGATTCGACTTGGGAATCTTAAGTTTTTGTTAACGTTATCATGACAATGCACATACGTACAATATTCGGGAACTGGGTTTCAAAATAAGGAAACTCCTTCTTCTGGTTGTCGACTCCCTGTCGGTGAAAGCAATACCGAATGGCAAATATCCAACTTTGTGCACCATATGTAGCAAATAAAGGCCGAATGCCACAAAGTTGAAAGGAAGTAGAAGCTAACGGTGAACATTCTGGTTCCAGGTGCACAATGAGCCAATGAACCACAACCCCAAAGATAAACGCCCAATTTCTACAGACCGTAAGATATTGTACACGTGTCACGATGTTAAAGTAAAATCCACCAATACTCGGAAAAAAATTACTACGGATATTCGGAACAGGTAGATATGCGGCCACCAAAATAGTCAAAAATAGAGGGCGGTCAAACACATTGTTCCCAGAAGTAAATATACACATTTTGTGACGGACTTTGCGCACCGACTGACTACCTAATAGACAAACGTTTAGTGATCGAGTAACCGTATGCGCACGCAGACAAGTTTTCTAAGTGAAATATTGGGGTACTCGCCTAGTCCATGAGAGTTCCAGGAAATAACAAAATGATCCTTGTCATAAGTGCGGTAGAAACACGCGCACACTCTAAAAACATCCTGGTCAAAATTGACCAGGATGCGGTCACCGGTTATCCAACCAAGATATCCTGGTTAAACTTGACCAAATTTTGGTTAAAATTTGACATATTACTAGTCAAATTTCAACAGGAATATGTCACTATTTCACCAGGGATCCGTGTTGGATAACCGGCGACATCCTGGTCAATATTGACCAGGATGTTTTGGAGTGCACGCAGAGTTAACACAGTTACTTTGCATCTACGAAGAGCAATTTGTATGTGCCCTTTCATTACTATTCATTTGAAGCTAGAAACTGGATTAAGAATGCCGACGGAAACTTGACTTGGATTATCCCCATATGGTTGAAGTTGGACTGATTTCTTGGCGACTGTTTTTCTTAGGATGAGTTGAGGTGGGGTGTGAAGACAGCTGACCAGCGGGACGGTGCCACATCCTCTTGGGCGGTTTCCCCAAAACTCACTGTTTGGGACTCCAACGGTGTTGTTGGTTTTGCCAAATGGATTTTCCATTCGACAAAACTTTCCACTTAATGATCTGCTTCTGAGTTTAAACAAATAACTTTAAATCGGGATGTACCAAACGCGAAAAGCAGCCTCTTCAGACCACGCGAACTTCTTGCTTAAAACAAAGCTGCGAAGAAATAAAATTAACAGTATCATGCGTCATACCCGTCTGTCATTGTTCATCACATTCAAATCTTTTTTTTTTTTTTTCAAATAAATGGCAATATTACTGTCAGTCCAATCATGGCCTGATTTCAAAGAGTTGTCTATAACAATATTCCACTGCTTCCAATGCATGTGTAATTTTCATCTTATAATCTCACTAATAACCTGTTGACAAAAACCAAAGTCAACCTCTCTATTGGTTAGTAGTATGAGTTCCCCGTATCTGTTGTGCAGAGGCCATCAAGCAATCTTTCACAGTAAACCCCAAAATTTATTCCCTTAGCTCATAATATGAAATGAATGAACCATGATATTTTTCATAAGCCAACAGGAATCAGATTATTTCCAAGATGTTGGGTAGGGGTGGCAATTTTGCCTGAACACTGAAACAGTAGTTTACCTGGCAATTGCCGAAGAGCTGGGCTGCAGCCACCCTAGCACCTGCAATGATCATGGTCCTGGACGAAGTTCAGTCAGGTGTTATCACAACACTCAGAATTTAGATGAGGTTTTAAGGCTCAGTTTCTAACCGATTAGTCTGGCCAGCCACATCCCTTTTCCAGTTGTTGCCCACTAACTTTTCTCTACTCTACTGCTTCTGCTGCACACGAAGCACAATGAAAGTAGGTTCAAATTTTAAGTTTTTGTAACGACCCGACCAGCACTCAAAACTCCAGACCTCCTGGCTGCAAGTCACCTGATAACGGGTTGGCCACGCTGGTGGACTAGGGAGGTGTTATCAGCACAACTCATGCCAAGTACAAATGATTTTGTGAAGTATACTGTGCACTTTGCAGTCTGCACTGTGGTTTTCACATGTTTATTCATAAGCTGTAGTATTCCAATCTTGTTTGTTTTATTTGATCCTCCCATGTGGGAACTCGGCAACGCCCCATCTTTGATTCATTACAGTCAGGATGTGTCGAGTGTTACATGTACCCCAATGTGATGGTGGTGAGCATGGCTCATTTGGAAAGCCTCTATATGAGTACTAGGCACCTAGGATGTTCTCACTTGAAAGTCAAAGAATAAACTCCACAAAAGAAGTTCTGCTAGAATAGGTTCAATATCAATAACCATCAGTGGAAACACTACCGAGGGCAAGCGGGGGCATTATTCCCACCCCCAGATTTTGGCCCTGCCCCCACCAGTTTAGGTCAGGTCAGTTAAGAGTTGGGGGACTACCGAAAAAAAAATTAATATACCCCTTCTGTGACTTAATTTTTCATCCAGAGATATACTAATACCTCCAAGCTTCCAGGGGCTTGACCTTTTTAAAAGGATGGGGAGCGAAGTTGAGAGCAGAAAGTAAGCCCTTTTTGAAAGGAAAAACATATCACTGGAAAGTACAACTTAACATACACACAGCTGATTTTTCAAACAACTGGTTAATCATGTAAGTTTCATACTGCACACAGGGCAACACCCACTGCACAGATGTAAGTAAAGTTGCGTTCAATTTCCTGAAACTTTGTTATTCAGGCAGTGGCGTAGCTACTGGGCGGCAGGGGGGCAAGTTGCCCCCCCCCCCCGGAAAATAATTTGGGGAAATTTGATGAATTTTCTTACTCTAACAAAAATTTCTCAAAATTTTTGTTAGAATAAAAAATTCTGAGACATTTCTTATACATAATTCGTATTTTCATGCAACTAATTAATCCAGATTTTCGATTTCGTCAGTGTCGCATGATCCGGCCCTACTCGCGTTCCACAGAAATGTCCTCGCCGCGTAGCAGATTGAATGTTCTCTTGCATACGCGCGGTTTTTATGATCAGTTCATTTCAGTGCACATGAAGCTGTTATTCAGCTGATACAGTGCAACTTACACTGAAAGGCTGACCATCTGCGGGGTCTGATTTTTTGAATTTTTTTCCCCTCCGCGCCAACCATTGGTGGCGTTTCACTCAGTCTTTTGAGCAACATTACATTTTGGGTTAGATTACCCATAACAGTTTGCAGTTTGCGAACATATTTTGAAGGAAGTATTTTATTTGCAAACTCAAAAGAAGGTAGTGACTGTGTAGATTCTTCGTATAAGTCTGGAAAATGCTATTTCCGGCCATCTGAGGGGTCTGATTTTTCGAAATTTTCTCTACGCTCCGCGCCAACCAATGGTGGCACTCCGCTTAGATAATCTTTATGACAAAATATCATTTTGTGGCCAAGAAATACCACAAATCCTATACCGTTCAATGCTCTTTATTTTGACTCCTAAGAGTGTGCAAATTTAATGACAAGTTTTACTTCGTAAGGTAGCATAAATGGCATAAGAATGCATGTAAAGACACAAAAGTTTTTGTTTTATCCTCATGAACCACCACGATTCAACTTTTTACACTGTTCCTGTCAAAGTCAAAATCTTGCACTATTTTGCATCTAGGCTCCTTGAAAACGTCAAACAATTTCCGGACACCCCCCCCCCCCCTTAGACCATACTGCATGCCCCTCCCCCTTCAGAAAAACCCTGGGTACGCCACTGCGTTAGTACATACAAATAAACAAGATATTTTTGACTAAAGTAATATACTAAGAGCTGTTACTTCCAATTGCTCTCTGTTATACTTTAAGACTAAAAATGCAGGTAATATTACATAATGACATGGCATTGTTGTTTTTCTTGTAAATTTGCATTTTTTATATGAAATACATACACATCGACCAGGAAAAATTTGGGGGAAATTTCATACCTTTGCCCCCCCTGGAAAAAATCCTAGCTACGCCACTGTATTCAGGAATATTACTGGCAGTCTATGGCGAAGGTCCAATTTTGAGAAAACTTTTCACAGAGGTCTAAGTGCAAAACTGTTACATTTTACAGTGCTGCAATTATGTTTATGGAGCAGAAATGACACTCACTCTTGCCCAAAAGTTTTGTCTAGCAAAATGGATTTCATGAGAACCCTGTCCAAGCCTTCCAATTTCCTGAACTCTTACACCTTTGCTACTATGTGTGTGTGTGCAGGTGTGGGGGGGGGGAAGGGGGGGGACTAAATGTTCCATTGTTATTTTCCAACCCAACTGGACATCAATTTCACATCAATACATAGGGTCCATTTGTGATAAGAGTAATGATTTCAGATAAGAATTACACCTCAGGCATTGTATTTTTTTTCATCTTTTATCAAATAATCAATTCTGGTGCATATCCATGAAAACAAAATGGAATTCATGTTCCTCAAGAAGCTTATTTTTGAAACAAATAGCAATGTTTTTAAATGACAAGAGTCTATACAGATTGTATGTAAGACTTAGCAAACTACTTCAAGTATACATTTTTGCTTGTTGCTGTGTGGCGCAGTTAAACATACCCACCTTAAATTACACAAAACCCAAGGGAAGTGTAGAACACATATCACTAATCAACTTTAATAATAGCAACATAATTTATCTGTCTTTTAGTAAATGGACCAAATGACAGACAGTTATTTATTATTCATTAGACCTTCCACCACTCTGCCATGCCTCAACCTGTTCCTACACACAATTAAGTTTGCATATTTCACTTTGGAAGTTCAAAACTTGTTCAGGAAAAAAAAAAGTTCTAATTAGAACCATATGGTCTCAAATGCTTTCATAAAGAGTAAAAAATGAAATAAAACCCAAAAGAAGGCAACTCATAAGTGCTGTTATATAACTGTCTTGCTGAAATAGTCACCAGAGCTTACTAATTTTGTTATACAATACAAGCATGGTCCAATCATGAGCCAATTAACTGACATTTAATCCATGCAGACAGTCACTAGGCTTCATATATACCATTATTTAAAAATAATGATTATAAACACAAAAAAAAAAAAAAAAAAAAATCCAAACATGACACAAGACTCACTTCAGATTAAATAAGGGTTTGCCAAATTTTACATCAACTGCATGGATTAGAAAGTTTAATTGAAAAAAATATTCCTGAAATGTCTCAGAGTAACAATGACTCTCCAGTGGAGAAAACAAACAAAGGGAGAAACTGAGGTGCAGCTGTGGCTAGAAAGGGACATGCAATGTTGCCCAACTTTTTTTGGAGTATTTGACCAAGTTTCTAGAAAAGGTGACTAGTAGATTTGTATAACTGCTAGGTCAAAGGGTAAAGCAAAAACGTGCCTCAGGAAGGGCAGGACTTCTGCTCCCCTGGTGCAATTAATCCACAGACTGGATACTAAATGAGACTAGGTTTCAGAATTTACACCTACAGTAAACAGGTTTGGCACAGTTGTGTTCCTTGAAGACTTAGAAAAACTTAAAAAGTCAAACTGCTAAGAAGGGACCAAAAGATCTGTTTAACCTGTGCTGTAAGTCGATGAAAGCTCTAATTTCTAGCCACGTAGCTCAGTCACTGGGTCAACTCCTGCTGGGTCAAAGTAGATCAGTGGGGATTTTCATCCAACAAAAGTCTTAGGTTTTCCCCATCTCTTCCTGGCTTTTCAAAACAAACCAAATTTGATCAGGGTTGTTAAGTTGGTCAGGCACCTACCTATGGTTTTTATTCATAGGTCACAGGCATCTCCAACATTTGTGGTCATTTAGCATTATAAAACAATACCCTTCAAAGTAGGAATTGACTGCTGGAGGACAGATAGACCACACATTTCTGGTTCCATGAAATTGAGCAAAGTTTAGTAAACCCTTACTAAAATTGGTTTAAATGCTTTCAAATTATTCTGAAGGTACTGAGGTATAATCAACATAATATCATTTATACGTTTTTCATGTTTACCTTGATTAAGAGGATCATTTACAAACCTTACAAGACATTTCCTATTAAACTTGTTACCACACAAAAACACAGACTTGTGTAGTTTTCAGAACTCAATATAAGTATAATACTGCCACAAAATCAGTTGGTCTGCATGTGGTTGAAGGAACAATATGAAAGAATTGCTAAGAATTAGTGATACCCATGTCCAGCCACTCCAGCAATTTCATACAAAAATTTTTAGTGAGGGCTTCCTAGATTTTGTTAGGTTAGGCTTATTCACTTGAATGTGAACCACTACAAGTTACCAATAAAATTACAAGACTTACATGGTTCATATATATATAAGAAGTCTATCATATTAAACATATCATAGAATCACAAAATTTGGAAAAAAATACTTAATATCACAGACTTGGTCCAAGTTTACCAAATCAACAACTTACTTGAGGTTATAACAAATCACTTAACTGGTAGAAATTTACAATCCCATTGACATGGTAAAAATTTCTGCACATCAAAAACCTGGTAAAGAATTAAAAAGAATGTTTGATAAAGTTCTACTACACTGAATGCCTAGTAGAAATTTACCAAAACACGAACCCTTTTTTTTGACATTCCACATCTCGATACTTGGTAACAATACAAAGACTTTAAAGGAGTCTCTTCAAGAAGAAATCTATCATAGTTTTGATTTTGTGAGAAATCTAGTAACATGTTAATGATATGCGTGATCAAACACTGTAATACATTATAAGCTAAGGTCACTGGTGCAGCCTTCATTAAAGCCCTGGTCACTCTACTACAATATCAGATCAGATTCGAATCCAATTTTTGTGAGTTTTGTTAAAATCTTTTCCATCTCTGTTCGGAAAGAGCCAATAATTTGCCAACCTGTGTTAAATATATGAGTTTTAACTAAATTTAAGCTAATTATTTCATGACGTCACATCAATAGACAGATTTTATTGGACTACGCTGTCCAATTAAAAATGTATGGACCTCACATAAAAATTTGTTGGCATTTTATATTCACTTTATCTGTCATACACATCAGATGAAAATCATATGTTCAACTGGGTGACAAATTTTTGGCCCTTTCTGACCACAAATGAAAAGGATTTTAACAAAAGTCACAACAACTGGATCAGAATCTCATCTGATTTTGTTGCAGAGTGACCAAGGCTAAAGAAAGGCATGGCAGAATTTAACCATTATCAAAGACTTGTTGGAAATTGACAATACCAAAAGAAGCACACCTATATTTTCAATGGCTGTATAACGAAAAGAATCCAGTTACCATTAACCTTTATTGACACATAATCATCAACCTTTCAGCTTGATGCAGCAGTCTGCTCAACTCTGACATTCCAGTTTATCTTGCAGAGGCTGACCTCTATAACCATTGTTCACGACAAACTTTTAGGAAGCACAAGCTTCTTTACCTTGTCTGCACCCATATCCAGTGATTCAAATATTTCACCATCGACAACTGACAAAACGACACAAAGATTATTGCACAAAAAAATCTGACTTCTGGGAGCACTACTGACTTAACTTTGTAGTTCAGACCATGAGAGACTGTGTTAAAATCATAAGAGAGAAATTTTGTACCCTAAATGTATCCCCCACTCTGACATTAAAAAGACAGCCTACTTACTGAGGACTCAGACTTTTACAAATTTATTTTTCTTGTCCATCAGGCTACTGTAGCTGTTTTACAAGTCTACTTGTGTGCATGAATTTATACTTGTTCATTTTACATACCATTGACCTCCAAAACAGAGAAGACCTCACGTGGGCACTTTCTCGGTGCACTATGATATTGATAAGCGCACTTGCCTGAGTAAGATTCAACTTATCCCAAAGGTTGGGCAGGGATTTGTTGGAAGTCCGACTGAGGTTACCAAACCACTTGTCAACCGTGGAAGCAGTGATGGGCAGGCCAGCAGCTTTATTCAATCAAAATCTAGCTTTACACAAAATCTCCTGATTAAGAAATAAGAGAAGAAGCTGAGGAACTATGAAAATTTTTGAAAATATGAATGTTGATAAAGATGAGACCAGCTATCTGATTTTCTTACTTATTTTTTCTCTTTCTTTGGACTCTTGAACAATTATACACATTTCCTGGTTTCTCAGGAACCATGTCAAGATTGCCAAGCTACAGTTCCCACAGCCAAATTGCAGTGGCTGCAGCCATGCTTTCTTTCTATACACCTAACAATAGCTAATCAGACTTATCCTGCTATTGTACTGTGTGAAGCAACAAGGCATGGCTGGGACAGCTGCAGCCTATGGTTTTGACACAGTTCCAAGGAGGACACAACGTCAGATTTGATACTCGTATTTTGCTCAAATACATACGATGTTGATTCTCCAGGCAGAAGCATCCATTCTGTATTTTGTACAAGTCTAGTAATGAAGGGTTACACTTAGCATCTTAAAATAATTTTGGATACCACTGCTTCATTCCACTGCAGATTAATAAAGTTAAAAAAATACCCCAAAAGAAAAAAAAAAAAACTGTATTAACAGTTGAAGAAAAACCAGTCAAGATGTAGAATCACTCTCAAAGATGTTCACTTGACGATTTATCTTATTATTCACTTTTGTATAAAATTTGGTTAAAGTATATATGCTACAATTTGTATGTTGTGGTAATATTATTTGATAATTTCCCATAATGCTGTCAATTCAATTGACATGCTTCCTGTTAAAAACTGACACAGTGAGAGAAAATATTTACTAAGCCAAAAGAAATGCAAGTCCAAAACAGAAACAGGTTTTTCCAATCAATGGATGTACACTGACCAGGGTAGGTCAACGGAAAGTTTATACCACAGTCTTTCACGTAGTGACCATTTATGCAAATTAACTCCAAAATAAACTCCCTCGGGTGGCAGGGGATGGAGAATATAGATCAATACAAACACATTGTACTTGATCATCCTCGGAGTCTACGAACAGCATCCTTTACCCCCAGATCCCCCTCCTGAATCTTTGTCAGGTTTGATGGAGCCTGGAGATGTGCTAGAGTCTTTCTGTGGATACTGTAAAGAAGATCAAATTATAATCAGTGGTGAATTCATAAACATGTATGCCAGCTTGTTTTGATCTAACAAAGAGAACAAACTACCTCTAATATCATTTACAAATCTGTAACAGATATTTCTGCAAAGTTGTTATCAAAATGTAACATCAAATGTGCCATATTCACTCAACCAGCTAGATCCCTTGAGTCAGATTACCATGAAAAGGAAGTAATATCACCTGTAGAAAATTCCCCACATTTTTGGCTACCTACACCAGCAAGTTAAACACCTTTATCACCAACCATAAGTCCTGCATGCACAGGGCTTGATATGCATGGTTGTCAACCTGTCTGGATGACTTGAATTCTATATGGACAACGAAAAGTGCAAAGTTGGTTGTCCAAAAGACAACCATATTTTCTACGTAAAAATTTAAAGGCAGCTTACTTTTATCTGACTAAAGGCATTGCCCACGCTGATCAACCATTTCATCTTTGACCATCACATTTAAGACTTATGTACTAATAAAGGTTTGTCACTCAAACATTACCATTTTATTCTGTTAGGGAAATAACACATGAACACATACATTCTATTGAATTCCAGCAGCCAAACATCACAATAGTCACAGCAGTGCAAAAATATGTGAAAAATGTTTCTGAAAACCAAAAAGTTTTCTGAAAAGCAAAGCCTGCCAAAGATATTCCAACTTTTTATATCTCAAAGAGGCTATCCCAGTTTGACAGAGGATATTAACCTTTTGATTCAGCATCTTGATTTCCATTTCTGAAGTGATTCTTCACCAGAATATAGAAACATCAAAGAGGTCTTTCAGGTTGGAGTGTTAATTTCTCTAAAATTAAAATTTCTGGATATTTGAAAGGTAAAACAAATTTTTCACAGATACAAGAGTAGACAGCCCCCACTGTGCTGTTACCTATCACAATGTTAAGCTGTGATAGTGGATCTTTTTTTGTTAGTTTTAAGTCAGTGTCTTAATGTGGAGCAGAATTAATAGTGTTCGACCGATCATCTGTTAGGTAATCGGCATCGGGCCGATTATTGCGTTATCGGTAAATAATCGGCATCGGTAAAATTCTGCCATCCAACCGATCACTACCACCGATTATTTGCAAACTGGAAAAAGGGGCTAAATTTACTTAAAACTTGCTCTTAATTTCATTAAATTTCCCCTAAATACTCAATCCTTTAACTTCCCGCCAAAACGGGATGCATTGATTATCACAAACGTATACATTTTACCCCTGCCATGGGAATGATCGTTTGATGTTTTCCGCTATAACCCTGTAGTATTACTTGGAATTCGATTTAGAAGTGCATTCAAGGTGTGTTCTTGCTGTCTCGCAGAAAGCGCTGCGTAAGTTGCTGTACAAAACACATAGTACAGACTATCTAGCTGCAGTGTTTCGCCGCTTTTTCAAATCCCCAAGCTTTGCATACATATCTGTGCACGTTTTGTACACGTAGCACTTAGAATCTTGTGAAGTTCGGTGGTTATTACCTTGCATAAATTAAGTCATTCCAGGCATTCCTTCCGTAATGTTATTTACGGTAGGACTTCAGCAATGTTGTCATACGACGTCATTGCAAGCAAAAACAGTAATGCACGTGGTCTCTTGCAGCAAATTTCTTGGCCCACGCATGCACTAGACTTGCGTGCGTGTCCGTTTTTACCGCCAAACAAATCATCATATTTTGCTCGGTGACATCATATGTAAAAGATCCATTGCAAAATTCAAATTGGCCCCTGCTTCGTGATTGGTACAATTGCGTTGATTCTAGGCAGCCAATCAAAACACACGCCTTCGCCTATGTGATTTAGTGTGTGAAAATACTCGCTCTCGAGACAAATTTTCCCATTGAGTTTGTGTTACGACCATCGCGCTTGTAATGCCGGCTAGCGAAGCCGGGCGAGCCCCGTGCTAAATTCACCTAGAGACGGCAAAACAAATCTCTGCGTACGTGGATTTTTCGGGGATCGGACTTACATGCATTTCAGTTGCAGATTCTTTTTAAACAAGACGGAAGTTTTGGACGAGAACTGCTAAAAATATACGGGGATATTTATATCGGAAAGGAACCATAAGATACGTTATACAGGTGCCCAGAACTGCTAAGATTATGATGATTGCTTTACATGGGGTTCATTAAAGCGGGAGAGTAGCTACAGTACATTAATGCAACTACAACCCAGTAAAGTAATGGAAAGCAATGTTCCGACATGATTGGGGGATGAAAACTAGACAGAGCATGATGTTGGCCTTTGAACTAAATTATCAAAGGGCATGTGACATCGACAGCAAACAATTGTACAGAAATTAAGGGTTGATATCTCCACTTTTGAAGTGAAAATATTTCGCCTACAAAAATGATGTCCCGTTCGTGAAACGAACAGAACTTTTAACAAAATTTTACATCCTGGACTGGTTATGGTTATACGATATGCACGAAGCAAGGCGCACGTACTAAAGTGACAAACATGTGACTTCCCTCATTCTAATAATCGGTGATCGGTAATCGGCATCGGGCCGATTGTGAAATTAAATAATCGGTAATCGGGTATTACCGATTATAGCATAATCGGTCGAACACTAAGAATTAACCTTGTGAAAAAAATTGAAAAAAAAAATATGATTGCCACTTTAACCAAACACTACTTCTGACTTACCTTCTTGAGAATATCTTCTGCCAATGTCATGAAGGCTGTCTCTACGTTTATGTTGGATTTTGCACTGGTTTCCATGAACTTAATACCATTTTCTTTTGCAATCTGCAGAAGTAAAGGAAGCAGATAACTAATGTTAATGTTTCTCAAACATTAATAAGTTAAGGAAAACACCTATTACATAGACAACATGGGAAAGCTTGGATTATGAGTGAATTCCTGCTCAAAAAACCTCTGTTGGCAACTTTCTGGGAGAAGAGATATGAGGACCACCTACTATTCAATTGGGGGTGCGAGAGGGCAAAGTTAAACTCTTGAGTAGCAAGCTGTGTGCAAGTTATATGCAATTTTGATACAGCAAATGGGTAAGTATATGTTTGCAATGTTAGTGTTTCTCTAGCATTTGCAAATATCACTTTTAATCTTGTAATAACTTTGAATGGTCTCATAACTGTTCATAAACATGTTAGGATAGGTAGACGAGGGGTTTTAAAGCTCAGTTTCTAATCAGTTGGTTTAAGTGGAAATGGCCACAGCCTTTTTTTTTTGTTGTGGCTCACTGGCATGCATGCGGTACTTAATTGTTTAGGCTGAGCACCAGGCACCAAGGATGTAGGTTCCACTTTTTAAGCATTCAGTCCAACTCTAGACCTCCCAGCTGCAATTCAGATGCTCTAATCAATTGGCCACACAGGAGAACCCTTTGTTGACTTAAGTTGTGTGCGTAAAAAACCTCTCTCAACACTCACCGTCTCTCCCCTCTCCTTTGAAATCATCCTCTTGTCCTCCATGTCACATTTGTTCCCAAGTAACATCTTCTCCACATCTTCATTTGCATGCTAAGTAGATATAAAGAGAAACAAAAATACCTTCTGTCAACAAAAAGAGCAAACGCTTCCCTTTTAAACCAGTATGAATACATACTTGCTATGATTGCTTGCAGAAAATGGCTCATGTACTGTAGCAAATATTGTTGGTGCGCAGCAAGTGCACAAACACTACAGTAACCTCACTGGGCTAAATGGTCAAGGGAGCTAAACTTCTCTTTCCCTCTCGGGGTATTCGCAATTAATGTGGAAATCAAATAGGTGTATGCAAAGATTGACCTTACTGTACTTTGGACATGCTGTTGGTTTGCCATAATTTGCTAATCATTTTTGTGATACTTTTTTAGAAAATCCAAACGTTCTGATTTTTTGGGGTTTTAAACAGAACAGCTATGCTCAAAACAACGGTTGGAAGGTACATTATGATACATTACGGCATTACAAAATTTCAGAGGTTAGTCCAGCCTTAGAGGGCCAATCATCTTACTCATTTTCTATAGGGGTGTACTAAAATTCTCTATTGGCTCAGCTCTTTGACTGGCAGTTAATTCAAACAATGCAGAGTAACAAAGCTTATATTACACAGCATGAACTGTACTGAGAGTGTTTTGATTATACCCATTAAGCTTTTCCATATTCACTCTGAAACAATAAACTGAGATTGTTTCTGGACGTCATGAGGATAAATTTCAGACAATTGTGGGAGGGGCTTAGGTAAGAAGGTTAGGAGAATTGGTATTGTTTGGGGTGAGAGAATTGGGCCTTTAAATCAATTTTCAAACTGGGTGTGGGCAACCCAGGAGAATATAAGTTACTTTCAACCTCTGCATGCAGTCTTTTCCCAGGCAATTTTCAACAAGCTTTAAGAGTTTGGTTTAGAACCATAAGACTTTAGCATTGAGTCAAAATTCCCAAATGTATTTGCCGTAAAACTTTTCTGGCTCTCTGGGTAGGGACAGGAGTGAGCTGAGCCTACCCTTAACACCACCACAACACGCTGCAAATCTGCTGTATGGTCATTTGCCTTTATTTCCCTGACCGCCTTTCAAACAATTACATGTAGTTGTTCAAACTGTCTGTAACTCTAGCGAAAATTGCTTTGTGTTTTGGACATTTTCACTTTCATTCTCCTTTTTACTGTTGCTCATAGCATTGTGCAATATTACTAAATTAAATGTATGAAACCTAATGCCTGCCAGTATTCACCAGTCTATGTAACACTGTTCATCTCAAGGAAACTATAAATGGTACAGGATTCTACAACATGTACAGTCTAACTAACTGCACCGTGTGTATGAGTTTTGTTTTCATACAGTAGGTTCATTTAACTGACAAAAACATGGTGCAAACATGTTGTACATGTGGTTACAGATTGTGCTGAAGTGTGATAAGTAGTATTACTAGGATACATTTTGGAATGATCAATTGCATCCATTGACACTGATTTATAATGACATGAAAAGTGAACAGTAGTAACATGCAAAACACAAGTTTTGGTTTTTTATGTACTGTAGCTGCAATCACTATGCCTTGACTGACCAGGGGCTTTCAACCTGTTTTCTCGTTCATCCCAAATTGGCTTTAACCTTTTACCGTTGTTTGGGTCCTTTTGGACCCATGCGGAGAGCTCAGCTGTCACCCATCTTTACTGTTTCACGCAGAGCTCGAAACTGCGAGTAGCTACCCGAAAAAGTTTACGGTCACGGAGTTAATGGCCTACTGAAGCCGATGCGGGGCGGTCTATGTCCGCTTTTCCGTCCACTCCAGAGGCGTGCAAATATGCCCCGATCGGAGCACAACGGTAAAGGGTTAATGAATGTACCATATCCCACCATTATTTAAGTATGTGTAGGGATGGCAATCAAGAGTGCTGTTTGTGAGAAGATTCTAGTGTGGGCTATCCCTTGAATTGCCCATCCCAATGTTGGAAAACTTTGGATAAAAGCACCTAAAATGGTGCAGGGAGGTGATACTACAGTAACAACCTTAATTTTAGACATACCTGTATCATTGTATTCCACTAAAGATCTAACATATACGTTATTTTCTACATGGGATTTATAAGGAGCTTACTGTATGTCCAACCAGAAACTGTCCGAACACTAGGACATGGCCCCTGGGTTGATATCTAATGCTCTACACTGACAAATTAAATTACAAGAATTCATTTTGTCATTTTTGTCAGATGCTGTCCTTAATCAGGACTTCTTTCCAAATGAGAAGCTTTTATACATAAAACCAAACACTGACCAAAAGTTCTCTCATTCCTTGCACAACTTGTTTGTAAACAAATACCATTGACAAAAGCATGTTGTAAAGGGTCCATTAATAAACACTATAACATAAGGTAATCTAATCCACACTGAGCCTTGCCAACAATTTGACAAAAGAAGCAATTATTGAAGAATTGTTGAGTTTATTTGGGTGTTTACTTTTAACTTGACACAATGTAATCTGCAGATCTCTAGCATGTTAATCAGTGCACTTACATCATCTGCAACCAAATAATCCCTATTACAGTGTCATCAAACTTATAACTATCCCTGGAGTCAAGTATTAATTAAGACATCGTAAATGCCACATCCCATGTCTTATCTGGGTTATAAAACAAAGTCTGCCTACATTTTGGGGGCTACCAAGAGTATCACTTTGCTAGCTACATCTTTAAAGGGGCATATAGTGTTGATAAACAAGAACTTAGTGAGGATGTTATTGAGGACTACAAAATGACAAACTTACAGCAGTTCACTTTTAGTCAAGTTTTATTTGCAATAGTTGTGCAAAAGTTATAAATTTAAACATATTTATCCTAGTTTGTAACATTTTTGTGCATAATTTGAAGAACTGTCCAGTCATGAATTTTTAAAAACCAATTCAAACTGTTAATTTACTCACTTCCAGAATATGAAGACATTTCAAGTTTAACCATTTGTAGTAAGCGCAGGAAGAAAACTTATCAGGTTTAGAAAAATTTGTTAAAATTGAAGAACCAATTCAATATACTGCTTTAAGAGCAATGTCATAGAAGCAATGATTAAAATATCAGTGCTACAATGATCTAAGACATTATGTGTGAGATGTCTTCAATAGTATTAATACAGAAATGAAAGAGGTACTGAGTGCAGGGATTATTAAATGACACAGATGATGGTGAAGACATCTAACAGGACACAGACACAAAACACTAGCTCAGATCTCCTGTTCAGTAAACACCCTAAAAACATACACGTAGACCAGCTACATCACATATGTGATGAAAGAAAAAACATTAACAGGCAAAGAACTTTACAAGCCCATGATGACGTAGTTCTATGATGAATCATCAAACATGCGCTGAACTTTGTCTATAGGACAGATTACAGACTGCATGAATGAACATTAATAATGGAAATCTTGTTCATGTACAGTACTATACTGTATGTGACCTGTGAAGGATATCAGAAACCCATACACTGTTGGATAGTGCCTCTGTGGTTGCTGTGCCATTTACTGTACTGTTGGTTGCCACTCAAAGGGCACAAAAGTTGATCAACTCAATATTAATGAGGATTCATAGTGGCATGGGACTGCCAAAATCTTGCTGAAATTGCAAACTTCAGGCCCAAAGTCAGGCAGAGACTATGCCCTGGATTGGGAACTGGAGTCAGACAAAGACTCTCCCCCCTCCCTGATAGAAAAAGTCCTGTAGAGCCATGTAAGAATTATTTAACTGATGGTCATTGGTTTATTCCTGAGGTAACAGTACTCAATGATTTTGTAATGCAACCTTGACCACAAATATAAAATACATGAATACAAATTACGCCAGCAATAGGAAGTCACTGTCGTGATAAAAAACAGCCTCTTACAGTATACTGTAGGGAATGACAGTCATCAAAGAATAAGTCTGCAAATTGACAAATTATCTCCTGTTGATAAGTTTTTCTCCTTTCTTATGGCAGTGCATACTTTTTCATTAGCATTTAGTTTTAAGTAGTTGATGCACCATTTATGGGTTCATGGAGATACCACCTCAAACACTCTACCAGGATAGTGTTGAGTTACATTGACCAGAGTGGCTACCTGGCTCTACAACTTACTGCAGCCTACTAATGTGTCATGGTGATATCTCTTTTAATTAATATACTTACTGCAGTCAGTCCCTTTAGAGCTACTGTATTGTATGTAAATGAAGTTTGTGATTGACTTCATGTGTATTAATTGGCTCTTAAAACCTCTACACAGTTGCAAAACAAGTTTAACTGTATTACACACTTCTCAACGTGATATGTGCTCTACCTGAAACCAGTAGCTAAACTCACAACATCAAGCAGGAACAGTGTTCAGCAAAGATGAGTTTAGACCCACCAGGTTTTCAATGCACTGAAGGCAACAGCTCTGTGGAAATCCCCATAAAATTCCCACACAACTTTCATTAACTGTTTTGTTTGATTTGAAAGAAAACCCTATGAATTTATTATCAAGGTATATGGTTTGATGAATACTGTAAAGTATCACATTACCCAAACTACTTTCCTCCCTGGGGCCTGATGTATAATAAAGACAAACATATAAATAAAAATACACTTACTGTTTGGAACAACTGGATGACATGTCACTGAGACAAGTTTCCAGGTCTGAAGTAACTTTGAAGATCAAACATTGTTGCAATTTTGATATAACCTCAAAAGCATGGGTTGGCATAATGATACTTTTTACTTACGTTTCTCTTTATTACCTCCTTAACCCCCTTCTGTCCCCAGGGCTTATCTCCCCCACCTGGTCCAATAACTCCTCACCCAGACCTCCATACATACAGTTTTTATCAGTATACTGTTTCAGTATACCCTGCATGCACAACTCCAGCTTAATATGTTGAAATGTTTCAGACAGTATAAATTTCCTGCTTCTCCAGGGAGGGATTCAATACTTGACACAACAGTGTCAAGCTAAGGTGTTCAACATTAATTGCTTCTCATCCCTATTCCCTTATATCCTGTGAATCACACATTATATCTCAACCATTTCACAGCTACTTGTAGAGGTAAAAATGCTTTGAAAGAAGATTTCTTCAGTACAACTAAACCACTGAGTCGTGCAAGGCTGCAAGCTATCCATATGGCAATGGAAAAGGTATGGGCTGTATAAACATCACATTGTATGAGTTAGGATTTAGCATTTGTGCTCACAAAACTGTGTGTGATTCAATCTAAAAACAAGATTGCTTAGAATGATCAGCAATGGGGGAGAGGTAAAGGAATACCCATGCAGTTTAAAGTGTGAGCACTGAAGTTTAACAAATATCAAAATTTACAGGGCTAGATCCAACAACATTTTAACCTTTTGCAACCAGAATTTGTAATCTATTTCCAAGGGGCTGTTCCACAAAGAGTTACGCACAATCTTAAGTTTGATTCACCATACTTACGCCACAGTAAATCATACTTAAGATCGTGCATAACTCTTTGTGGAACGGGCCCCAAGTCCATGAAAAAAAGGTTTTCCTGAAAACATCAGTTATGTCCCATCCCCTGTAAATTCTCACATTTGGCCATATTGTATTACAGGGTGTTGCATTCTTCCAAATCCAATGGGTATTAGTTCCATGATATCACATGTATGAAGCTGAACTGAGTATGTATAACAGTGAGAAATTTTAGCACTAACTGACCAGCAACCAATATTGCAGAAGGCATGCACCATGTACCCCTGTGGGGATTACAAACTTGTGTTGTGTCCTGGATCAAGTCCTCTGGCTGCTGCTGATGTTGTAGATCTGTACCCCTTCCCAATACTGTAGGCTCCTTACAGTAGATGCAACTTACTGTTTTTAAAGCCTTCCACACAACAGCCACTGTCAATTACTTAAAGACACCCTTTTAGCCAAGAAGTTTAAAACTAGGTAGGAATTTTATGTAATCCTACATAAATGGCTGAGATAGGAACTTTTCATGACGCATTATATTACATTAAACTTGTATTTAAAGTATGTAACAAACTGTACAGACACCAATTCCCAATGTCCCCTAAGTACTATGCAGGTATCACTAGAACCATTTTCTCAACAACTTTTTGTATATGGGTGCATGTTTTTTCCACTTTTGAGCTTAAAAAAAAGGTATTTCTAAACTGTGATATGTAGGCATATGGTTCAAGCTTAGCACTGTTAGAAATTTATCATATTTGACCTACTAAGCCACACTCTAGAAAGAATGCATTTTCTATAGTACCAATCGGGTGTTCTCCATCCTGCCTTCTAGGAATATACATTTAAACATACATTAAAATAGTTGATTTATTTTAATGTATGCTTAAATTAATGTGTGGAACAAGGTCATAGATAAATATTTGCTTATTTATTATATTTTCTACATACTGAAACTGTATTACCATTGGAAAAGTTGCTACATGTGAAATTTACTTACAGAACACTTGTGTGCAGGATTAAAATATTTACACAAACATTTAGAGCAGAGGTTCTAGCACATTAACCCTTTACTGTTGTTTGGGTCCTTTTGGACCCATGCGGAGAGCTCGGCTGTCACCCATCTTTACTGTTTCACGCGGAGCTCGAAACTGCGAGTAGCTACCCGAAAATTCAGCCACAACAACAAGAGAGACAATAGTTTAAGGTCACAGGGTCAATGGCCTATGGAAGGGGATGCGGGACGGGCTACGTCCACTTTTCCGCCCACTCCCGAGGCCCGCAAATATGCCCCAATCGGAGCACAAAGGTAAAGGGTTAATCTAAAATATCTGCACCACTCGGCTAAAGGGTTACGTGCACACACGCAGAGACAGTGGCATCAGCTTTGCAGTAAACACACTCCACAGGCTTATTTTAACCCTTTACCACTGTTTGGGTCCTTTTGGACCCATGCGGAGAGCTCGGCTGTCACCCATCTTTACTGTTTCACGCGGAGCTCAAAACTGCGAGTAGCTACCCGAAAATTCGGCCACAACAACGAGAGAGACAATAGCTTAAGGTCACGGGGTCAATGGCCTACGGAAGCCGATGTGGGGCGGGCTACGTCCGCTTTTCCGCCCACTCCCGAGGCCCGCAAATATGCCCCGATCTGAGCACAACGGTAAAGGGTTAATTAACCCAACCAAACACCCGGATGCATTATTGTGCAGGATAACATGAGGGCCATGCGTGGCTTAGGTTCCTCCCTGCTCGACTTCCCTACTCAAGAGTTGAGAACCAGTACTGCCTCAATCCCGGTTCTGTGTGTTTCACAATACCTATACCAATATTTTCACAATACCGCCCAATCCTAGTAAATACAGCCAAAAGTTGCAAATGTTTTGATATCTCCTATCATCAGATTTAAATATACTATAGCAGCTGAGGACTTTGTGAAAGTCACTTACTAATATCATAAACCAAAGGTTTATGGCAAATGAGTTACCCCAACACAAATTACTTTACAATATGACGTACCACCCACCATCTCATATGTAAACAGTTCCATTTCTCCTTTGCTCAAGTACCTAATGAGCAATGTTGAGGGTGTACTGTAAACATACTGCATACAATATCACCAACTTGAGTAGACATTGATAATCTGAAAGTTTTGTAAATGTAAATGATCAACTGTATGACCAGCATATTGTAGGACTTGAATAACAACATTAAATGAAAAGGACCAGGGCTTAAATATGGGATTTGATTTTGCAAGCTGTCTCATTGACTTGTTACTGATGACAAGCAGACGATCTACATCACAGCACCAGCCGTGAAGGAGTAGGGAACACAGACCTACAGTACCTTAGGATCCCTGCCAAAGCCCCCAGTGAAAGCCAAGCCCAATATAGAATACTTATAGCGTACTAAATGCAACATCTACTTAACAGTACAAGACAGTTCCTTAATTATTGTTTTTCCTTCCTGGTCAAATCAAGGTCCTCCAGTAAAAATCAGCTGCTGAAGGCTGACAACAGGAAGAATGACCACTAACAAACATTTTACCAAATTTCCTTTCCATTTAAGCCCAATGGCCTTGTCATAACTATGTCACTGTCCACTCCTTTCCTATGGTCACAACAGTGTGACAAATCTACTAATGATTTTAACAGCTGCATAAATCCACCGAAGCAACCTTTTGCTGTGTTTACGGATTCCACCCACTACTACTGACCTAATACATATTAGGTCAAAAGTGTTTTATACATATTTTCTGAAAAGAAAATAGTTGCAATGATTGTGTTAAGTTTGTCCACACAAGAATTGATAGGTTAGTTAGTTAGATGAAATTTCATGGCCCAGTTTCCAACTTATTGGTTCAAGAATTGATAGGCCTAACACTGCCCATTTTGCAAGGAAAATATGAACAATTAGATCAGACACAAAGGCAGATAAGAGAATGAGGGTGGGCTAGATAGCTTTCATGGACGGATCTGGGGGGATAGATGTGTAGAAATTTATTTTGTCAATGGCAACCTAACGCTTTTTAGATGTGGGGCTAAAATACTGGGATGGCGCTTCTTCCCCCTGTAGCCTCTCTCTGTCTGTCAACATGCTTCAGAAGCATCAGACATCGCAATGCCTTCTTTCCTTCTTTATCAGATCAAGAATTTTCTCCAGGACCAATGCACACGGTTTTTTTTTTACTTTTTGTCCTTAATATTTTTCTTTTTGTTCTTTGTTTTGATAGCACATTAAGCCCACGTCACACTGATATGACTACCAACGATGCTACAGGACATCACATCACATCACATCATCTGTAGAACTGGCTGTGTGACTAGTTTCATCACAGGCTTGGGGTAATCGTAATCGATTGCAATCGATTACTTTCCTGAAAATCACAAATTAATCGCAATCGTAATCAATTACAATGGCAAAGTAATCGCAATCGTGGTTTCATTTCTGATTACATTAAATTTGAATTGAACAAAGAAGTTAAAGTTATTTTTTCAGTGCTTGGTTCTTCTGTTGGAATGACAAAATTTATTTGTCTCTCTTTCTTGGATGTTCCAGCTTAAAATGAGTGAGAAGTGCATGGGTTCAATAATCTCTACTTTGAGAGGACTTGGTTTTGTCCGGGCTTATCTAGAGCAATGTCCATGGCCTTTTTTCCAGTTGTGGGCACTGGATTGTTTTGCCTACTACATTGTTTATGTGGGAAGAAAATGCAATCGTGATTGCAATCATGATTACATTGCAATGTAATCGCAATCGTAATCAGTTACTTTCAATTTCAGCTGTAATCGTAATCATAATCGCAATCGTAAAATATGCAGTAAGCGCAATCGTAATTGATTACATTAAGATGTAATTGCCCCTAGCCTGTTAAAATTCATCACTACAGTTTTGTAATGTCACAGGCCTTTGGCTCAATTAAACACGTTCATCCATGGATGAATGTAGTTGGTAACAATCATGGCCATACCACACTCATTCATTCCAAGGGCAGTGACCTTTTTTCCGACTCTGGATCCCAAACTAGGACATAATCTCTGCTCAACTGTGGCACCGAAGTCTGCTTGATTCAGCAAGGCTTGGGCCAATTGGGATCCCCCAGCCCCCTGTCCTATACCGCTATGGTAACCCAGAATGTCTACAGTTTATGCAAACTGTCTACAACTGAGAGACCCAGGCAACCATTGCAGTGTGATCCAGGCTTTGAAAGGGTCAAAGACTGTATTGGTTGTGTTTGCTATAGGTATACTCACCTCCTGTATGTTTCTTAACCATTTTGCTATGTTTTCAAATGTTTTCTCCTGTGTAATATCATATACTAGCATAATACCCATGGCACCTCTGTAATAGGATGTGGTGATGGTGTGGAACCGCTCTTGGCCAGCGGTGTCCCATATTTGTAGTTTTATCTTCTTCCCTTGAAGTTCAACTGTTTTGATTTTAAAATCGATGCCTGCCAAGGAAAGATAAGAAATAATCAGACTTAAAATGAATGAAAAGACTGCGGAGAATACAAGTATCCATTTATTTCTCCAAGGTCAGTTTAAATACAAGACCCAGTCATTGAAACTATCTGTGAAGCTTTCCCAAAGAAAGGATCAATTATTTTGAAGTGAAAGGGATGTAGCAATTAAAAGTGAAATCACTACTTCAATACTTCTGACAAGAAACATGTATCACTCGATAAGTAGGGGCCCATTGAGAGTTGCAGCAAGGTATTTGCAGTGCCAAATTACATTACATTACATGGACAGAAAAGAACAGGCTTCCAGTTTATGTGCCCTAATCAGTACTGTATTTCCATGATAATTGTGCTAGACAGAGAATGCACATTGGGCCACCAATGTACGAATTTGGGGTTTAATAGTCATGGACCAAATCTTTCCATCAAACTTCTCCCCTGTTTAAGTGTAACTGTGGACATAACATTTGGAGCAAACTGTGAATGTTTTACCCAAGATCAAACTATTATGAAGGATTACATTAAAGGGGGAATGCAGTCACCTTAGCTGGAAGTAGTGTAGTAGACTGTCCTGTTTCATGGTTGGCCCTGTGAGTTATGTGACAATATTTCTTCTCCTCAAGTGTGAAAATTACAACAAGTAAAGTTTGTTTACCTTAATTACATGCAGTAAAGAAACCCTAAACTGTTAGGAAGATACTTTGAAGAGAAATAAGAAAATTTTGAGATTTAGTTGTTGTTTCTAAATAAATTTGGGAGGATGGATCTTCCTCTTAAAATCTAGGCAAAACTTCTGTTTAGCAAAATTTGAATAAAAGCAACTTTTATTTTCTAATGATGAATTAAAGAACCTGTTAATAATTCAGAGCTTTTCAATTTTAGTTGTACAGTACTAAGTGAATTTGAGAGATGCTGTGTCTTAAGTGATACTGAGAGGGTAAACCTCTTCAATATAAAGTAGAGTACTTCACACTGTATTAATGATTAGCTCACATACACCCTAGTGTACACGCAATACATTATAATGTACCGAACACTCAACTGTGTTCACAAAAAGTAAATCCAATCATCGGTACCTTCATGTACAGTACAGCTCATAAAACAAACTGGACAAAATATAAGGAAGGCCTGGATTGGCTACATGTCCTACTAATCATGGTCCACACACCAGTAAAGACTACACTATCACTGCAAATGATTTAGTACCTAATTTAGTCTAATGGACTGGACCAACTAATACTGGGTTTTTTACTGCAATCTTACAGGATTCTCCCTTGAGTATTCATCCACACTAATAATTTCTGACCACTAGGCCTGTGGTTCCTGGGAGGGGGGAGGGGGTGCTTGTTCCACCCTCAACTAATATTCCAAGAAAAATGTTTGCACTGAACGATATAAAATTTATCAACCAGACAAACCACCAAAAAGAACCCATTATGATTAATTCTGTCAAATTTGAAAATATTGCATTATTTTGCATCTAGGTTCCTTAAAAGGGGCAAATCTTTACTAAAGGGGAGGGGGACACCCTCTCCTCCAGTCTGGCAAATATCCATAGCCAAGTTTTGACGCCCCTGCAGGCAAGTTGGGAAATTTCAAGTGTAAAATAGGATGTGATGAGGAGTGAAAAAGACTTGAATCACTTGATATTCCTGTCTGAATGTTTATGTACGTCAATGTTCACCTAATACTCACCAATGGTAGGAGTATAAATCTCCCAAACACTTGATCTTTGTCCCGAAATACAATATTGTGATGTTATGGCAGATTTACCTACATAACAATCACCTATGACAATCATCTTCATCAAGTAATCATACATGGAATCTCTAGCCTCTGATATACTTCTCACCAATGTGCTTGGCATCTCAAATACCCTTATACCAATTGTCATATCCACTTAAAAAACATCTAACGTGTCACAACTGACAGAAAGTTGTCAAGAAATTTCCAAATGTGTCACTTTCACGTAGGCCTACATTTTCATTAGTTGTGAATTTATTTCTGTAGTCCAAGATCCAAGTCACACAATGATAAAGACTTCTTCCTCCATTTAGTAATTTCAAGATCACCTTCCTTTATGCAGACATGTTGAGAAGACTACAGAAGATCACCTGAGTATAAAATGTCACCGCTAGCACTTGATCAGCATTGATAGCAGTTAAATCTGTAACAAATTCAGTTCCTTGATTATTGAATACTGTCTACATGGAAACACTACGTCTACTAAAATCCTCAAAAATAGATAAATGCAGGCTGCAGCTAATCCCACTGCTACAGACTGACACAATATTCTACCAACTCTATTTTTCTCACACCTGATCAGCAGTGGTTTTGAATATTATAAAACTCAAAGCTACTGTATTCCATTTCCTATTTGATCTATGACAGAAACTTCATTATAGACTATACAATATTAATTACAGTAACTAACATTCCTGTATTTCAATCAACCTTACAACACCTCAGAGAGGAATGTCACAAAACCTGCCTTCAAAACCTACATTCATAATCCATGTAAGAGATTAAACTTTCAATGTTGCATAAGACTTGTAGGCTATGTGACCGATTATCCTTTTAACCAGCACAATTGAAGAAAACTTTAAATATCTCATCAATGCATTCATACCATGCAGCAATGACGTCAAAATTAATTGCACATCATGTCCTCCACTTTCTCAACTTCACCTATGTCACATAAATTTTATGCTACATTATGAGTTAGTTAGATGGAGCTTTCCAGCTCAATTTCAAAACAATTGGTTTAATTCAAACCTGCTATGGCTTTTCTTCCAGCTGTCACATAGCAGCTTGTTTCCCTAATCCATTGCTACCTAGCACCAAGTGCAATTGCAGTAGGTTCCATTTTTAAAGTCTTCAGTATTGCCAGGAGCCAAACTCCAGACTTTCCAGCTGAAAGTAAGATGCTCTACCCACTCAACTATGTGACGAGAGAGCAACCCTTCTGAAAAAGATACCCTTTCATTGGCCAACAAAACAACAGTGGAGCGTAAGATATCCGTATCTGCCATTAATACAGTGAACTGCAACTACACATACACAAGAGTCAGAAGGCACAAAAATGTGTTACAGTATTTTGACTAGATACAGAAACCAACAAGATTTACAAATTCACTGAGACAAAAATTTGACTCTCCTGCAGCTTCAACAGAATTGACCTTAAATCATAGCAATGGCAATACTTGCAAATTGTACAATATAATTTCTTCCAAAAATGTGTCACATTCTTTTTCCTGAAAAAGTATTAGATCAACAATACACCCATTGGAAAATGTGTCAATTCAGTTAGTTAGTTAGATAGAGTTTTACGGCCCAGTTTCCAACCTATCAGTTTAAGTCAAGCCAGCCCAAGGTTTTTTTTCTACTTGTGGGCTAACTGGTTTGTTTTCCCTATTCCATTGCTTATGTGGAGCATTATGCACATTGGCAGTACATTTCATTTTTGAGTCTTTGGTATGACTCGACCTGGGAATCGAACACAGGCCTTTCAATGAAGAGCAGGGAATGTTTTCCCTATTCCATTGCTTATGTGAAGCATTGTGTACAATGGCAGCAGGTTCCATTTTTTGAGTCTTTGGTATGACCTGGGAATCAAACAGGGGCCTTCCAATGAAGAGTGGGGAATGAACATTCCTGGACAGGAATATATATGACCATGCTTAAAGGGCAGGAGCACTCACCCCAAATTTGAAGCAGACTGTCCTGTTTTATGACTGGCTCTTGAGAATCACGTGACAATATTTTTTCTCCTCAAATGTGAAATTCACTGATAATAAGTGCTTGATTTACTTTGCATTCAATATGAAAGTCCTAAAATTTTATGAAAGATACTTTGAAGAGGAGAAAATTGTGACATTTAGCTGTTGCTTCAAGGTAAGTTTGGGGTGACTGCTCTTGCCCTTTAACAGAATACAGTGAACATTTAACTTTGTGACCTACTGCAAGTTTCAAATTTCCCAACTTTGTTGATTTCACAAACTGGTGTGTACATTGTTCCATAAAACTCAAACAAGAACATAATTCTTTTCTGTGAAAGGTTACTTACTGTATAGTATGGCTGATATAGACTGCAGCACACAATAAATTGTCAGCATCCAGTTTCTTAACTCTATCAAGCTGTTCAGAGGCCTCGTGTAGGGAGTACTTTTATTTATTGTGGACATAACATTATGGCTAACCACAATTTTGACATCATTTGAACAGTAATTTCCTGCTCAGCACTCGACTCAAAAGAAACCTGTATACAGAACTATCTTTGAGTATGAGGGTATGATGTATGTCAATGCTGTACCTCCTTCAGCTGGTTCAAAGTAATTAGTTTTGACTTTTGACAAGACAGTGGACTGGACTACCAGACAGAATACATACTGGAGTATACAGTATGGACCTATATAGTTACAAATAAGTACAAGAATGATGACACTTAAGACAGATTCATACATGAACTGAATATTTATAACAAATACCAGTTCTACACTACTGCAACATATTGCAATGTATTCCTCAATACTGCATTATACTGAAATGCCATGTAGGAATCTGTTCTATACATACAGCACTATGAATAGGTGGCAAACAAACAAAAAAGCTGGGAAAGATTGTTTCTGCCAGGGTTACAAAGTCAATGATTTTTTAGCAAGTTTGGTGAGGTAATATAACCTATAAGTCTACACTTTGGATTCATGGGATCAGGAAATCCTGAGAAAGAAATAAAGAAGAGCACTTAAAGCATTTAATTTATAGCACTGCAAACAAGTGGTCTGCTTCTCAATATCAGGAAGAGGAAGTACTTATTGAGGTCATGGGTTGAGCTTACACCACTGAACCAATAGGTACCATAATGTTCAACTGTATTGTATACAGGTTCATGCTTCTATTAACCTTACCAGGTCTGCTACAATTGAAAAAAGGAGAAAAATGAGCATTCACTTAAAGGGGCTCATTGAGCTGATATCAACATTTTAATGAGATTGTTAAAGGGTCATTGCCCCATGGCAATGCTTAGAGTTAACACAACGAGTAAAGTTTCATATCCAATAGTTATGGGAAAATTTAAAATTTGTGGAGTCCTGACCTGTAACGGTTTTATGCATAATCTGAAAAAGAGTCTGGTCACAAACTTTTGAAAATCAAATTGAACCATTAAGTACTGACTCACAAAACAGTTATTTGTATGTAGGATATGGGCCCAGGGGATTGTCTATGTTTGACCATTTGTCATTGGTATGTGAAGAAAACTTTAAAAGAGGATTGAAAAAATATGTTTAATTTCATGAACCAACTCAATGAGCCCCTTTCACCATTCTGATACACCAGATGACCTTTGACCTTCACCAAGAACAACAAGGTTCTTCATCTCACTATGGGGCATCTGTGTACCACGTTTGAGAACTGTCAGACCTTACCTTCCTAGATACTGTGTAAACACTCAAAGTGTCACAAACACACACATATATGCCCCTACACACATACATAAACATGCACGCCATCAAAAAAGCATTTAAATATCTCTTTTCATTGGAACCGAAAATGTTACAAAAACTAAGGTATTATTCCAATACTTGGGTTTGGTCATTCCATGTATAATTTTGCCAATTTGGAAGCATCAGGTCAACAAAAAGGTTTCCATTATCCCCACTTGTAGGATTAATTCAGTCAACGAAGGCAAGACTGTTGTCTCCTTCCTAACAACTCCCACCTTTAATATTTAAAGCAACTATCATAAGACAAGTTTTCAAACTAAGCAACATGGACTGTACACTGCACCACCAGTTCCATTTTGTGTGTACTGTAGTATGTTCAATAACTATTATTATAACTTTATTAAAAAGTAAGTTTGTTGAAAAGTAATGATAGAAAAAATGAGTACTTTTACCAGTTACCTTCAAAGCACAATCCTAAATTCCTCCTTAAAAGCTGGTCTAGTGTATCCCTACAGTGCTTTGGTACTTTAATAAGTTGGACAATAGCACAGTGACCAATTGTACCAAGCACTCTTATATGCTCTTTTCCCTTTATTACTGTATTAGCAGTCTATTGTAACCTATCCTTCACCCTACATTATAAGCTTTACTGTGTGGGACATGTGACTATGATGTAATCACATGCAAGTTCTCAAAACCTATGTACAAGGGACTTAATGGAATGGAAACCATCTTGAGTAATCACACTGACAATCAAACACATTTTAAAATTCACTGAACTACATCTCATGAACTTTTGCTTTGAAGCTCTTCATACGATGTGAAAGTACATAAAGCTTAACATACTGTATATAAACAGCTCAATATAGAAGTTCCTATCATGCCTTGTGATCTCCCAAATACTGTAGAAAGGGCCAAAAACTTATGCTGTTGATAAGATCCCAAGTCAACTTTGTTTTAATGCCATTTTTGAAGTTCCAGCAGAAATACTCATACCTCAAATGGGGGCATTCCATGGTCTCTATAACAAAACCAATTAAGTTTTACAGGTAATACATACTTTTGGCCAGAGTTAAACTTGCAGTTTTTTTCTTTGCTAAACAAGGATAGGTTTTGATCCTAACTACAGCAGTACTGTAACATCTACATTTCTAGATACCACAATTCAAAGACAGTCAAAGTGAAATATATCTGAAGCAAAACAGCTTGGATGATTTTGAACATAAAAAGCTCTGATTGATGTTTTGTATAACAGATAGCACCCTGGCAAAACTGAAGACTACATAGAAAGGTCATTCTTTCACAAATTACAGCTGTAACAAATGCTACTCCTTTTTGAGGAAGCATGATGGACATTTTGGAGTGGACTTTTGTCACAAACATAATTTTCCCACTGAAATTGTAGGCCAATGATGCTGACATCTGAAATGGGACTTGGAGCCAGAGGCCAGAAATTTCCTTCCAAATGAAACTGTTTTAAATATGTAAACAAGTTAAACAACCTATCATACATAAATTTTGTTTATGGCCAATTCACCAGCAATCATATGTCCACTAAGTGATTTCAAGAATACTGTACATGTTTTCCAACATGCTGCCCCCACCTTCTTTGGTAGGTGTATTCAATACTCCTTACTGTACCTGAGTTGCATATTACTGGTAAACCTAATCTGGGGATGTGAGGGTGTGGTGCTAAGACGACTCCAGTTAGCACATAGTGAGTAATATATGCACTTTAGATGTAAAAAGGGGAAACAGCATGTCTGCAATGTGAATACTGTACTGTATATAAATTCTACTGCATGCAAAGAAAAGATGACCAGGAGGTTATGCTACCCAATGCGTAAAGATGCCTATCTACAAACTGAAACGTCAAAAAACTTCTCCCACAAGAGGTTTTGTTCAAGGACTGTACAGGACAATAACTACAATAGGACACACTACAAACTACTGAAAATACTCCATATAGCAAACTCTGAAACAGGCCACCACGAGACAAAATGCACCATGTGAATTTCACTAATGTACCATAAATTTGATCAAGATTCTTCAAAAAAAAAAAAAAAAACATGAGTTTTCATCCACTACTCCAAAGATACTGTGCCACACAGTATTACAGAATTTATTGCAAGAAAACATCACCACCTCTGAAAGTCCATTACTTGCTGATAAACTTCACTTAAGATCCTGGAATAAAAATCTCCTCTGAGATAAAGAAACTGGGAAGTTCACTTTAAGATGAATAGCATTTTGACAGCCTTTTAGACTCTGCAAAAGATGCCTTTGGCACAAATCCACTAAATTCGGCGCTTTCAATAAGGCAGTCCAACAGTACACCATTCCCTGTAAGCATCAATTGTCACTAATGAAGCAGGTGTCTTTTCAACCAATATTAACCCAAAGAAACAGAAGAGGAGTCCTGTAGACCATTTTGATCTAGAAAATGTGTGTGTAGGTCTGTCTTTTAGAAACACTTATGTAATACCGTACCCCTCATATTAACAACTTATCAAGGTTCTTAGCACTAAAAACTAGTTTACAGACTCTTGCAAACACAACTATTGACTTAAGTTTAAAAAGAAATTAAACCAATTCCGACCAACATCAAATAAAAGAGTGATACAGAAGGGTGTAGGGTACTGGTAATTTGGTGAAAGAATGTCGAAGAGTGCAAGGTTCAAAAGGATAGTCAACTGATAGACCGGAAGGGACGCAGAATATCTCTGAGCAATAAGTCGCCAGAGCTGGGTGGTGGCACTTACAGATTACCAGCTGAGTCATCTCTAACTTAGTACATTACTACAAAGGATTGCTGCATGGGTGGGAAAGTTGGAAAGCCAGGAGGTTCCCTCCCAGGAAATTTGGGTATTTGAAAGAAATTTCAGCAAATGGATGAGGCGTTTCCCTTTTTGTGCATTAAAATTGGGGCAAAATGAAAAAGGAAAATTTCTCTGATTTCAAGAATAAAGGTTTGCAAGTGACAATGGTTTGCTGCATCACAAATATGTTCCAGTGACTTCTAATTCTGGATGTCCAAAGCAACATGGAGGAGACTGAGTATCTTTTCATTCTAATAAAAAAAAAACATGGTAAATTTTATGGCCAGATGACCATGCAGTATCCTGCGCTAATTCACTGTTACAGTATGTAAAACCAAACTACCTTAAGCCCTATTCACATGATCATACATTTAGTTGGGTTGCTTACCACTGTCATACAAATACATGATCATGTTTTTGATCATACAGTGTGTTCTGTCATGCAGACAGAGATTATGGCTACTCTATATACTGTAACTCAGACTTGTGCTGTTGACTCTGAATGTGATTATTTACAACCAGATTTTTTCCTTCTTTTGCATATTTAGAATCAAAATATTGTTGTGTATGAATAAACAAGGTTAAAAAACTCTGGTCCTGTGCATTAGAATAAAATAATGCCTAACCCTGCAAGGAGCTACGACAGGCCGGCGGCCTAACGAACACACGCTAGGCAAGAAGCCTAAGCTAGGAAAAACGGCTAACAAAGTAACCAGAAAAGGGCGCCCGAAAAAACCCCTAAAGGAACGATCTTACTTAACACATTGGTCGGGTGAACCAATGAAAACGATCCAGAGATGATGAAAAACTTCCTGCACCCAAAAAAAGTCCAAAGGAAAATCCAAAAAGACAAAAAAATGAGAGAGCTAATTAAACGTGACTTCAGCATTCCGCTGGCAATGAAACAAGGGTGTGTTCAGGGATGGTTCCTATTGGGCTGTAGCGCCACCTACAAAAGACATTGCCAGTTAGTATTCCACGGTAAATGGAACAGTCCATTTGTGGAACAGGTGAGGTAAGTAGGAGTGAAGTAGATAAATGCAATCTACAGTTCAGGGCTTTTGCTGAACACACTTGGGCCAAGATTTGAGCATTACTTGGAATTGCCCATGATTGTGCATGATCCTTAAAAAAAGCACTGTTCATTTTTTTTCTAACCTTAAACTTCAAGTTTTAACTTTTTATTCAATTTCAAATTTAATATTATATAACATCCTTGAAAAGATTGTAAATTTTTAAGTTTTTGTAGTATCACCATCAACAAAGTGTGCATTTATCCTAAATCTGGATACTGTACAGTATGATCACTTGTACTGGATCGCATCCACTGCTTGAGATCAAATTTGTAATGTTACATTAATGCAAATTAGATCTGGATCTAATCGCATTGAGTTTGATCCCAGTAAGCATGGAGGATCAGACACATGCAGGCAAGCACAATTAACCATGATTAACCATCAACAGTAATAATTTATTTGAGGGCCAATTCTGCTGAAACAGATAAATGCATGGGGTTAGTTAGAGTTTTATGGCCCCAGTTTCATGCATGGAGGGAAATAATCAGTTAGTTAAATGGATTTTTAAAGACCAGTTTCTAACCAAGTCTGGAAGGCAATCAGAGAGAGGGAGAGCAAAGTGTAAATGCACCAGGATCAAGTCCTACATGTGATTTGGTCAACTCAGAAGATGTAGCCATCAAATTTGGGTCTACAGTAGTGTAGATGCACCTCAAGGACCCTGTGTCAACTTTAAATTGACCTCAATATGGTCTTCAGACAAACCAGAACACCTTGCCAATGAAATTCCTCAAAAAATATTAAGACACTGTTTTAAAGTCATAAATTCTGGGAACTTCACCGAAACTAATAATTGTAATGGATAAGTTTCGTTTTTAAACATTCAAACTTTGACCCATGCTTTGTTTTCCCTGAGTATGGTACAGTAACATTGCTGTAATGGTTGCTCTTGCAACAAGTTTGAATACCTTCAATATTGCTGACACTTTTACAAAATTTATTTGCAAAATCATGGAAGAACCTCTGCATGCTGTCCTACACGTACTCATTACAGCTTTGGTTAATACATACTGTAGTATTTCAACCATGACTACATTAAAAGCCAGTGTGTGATGGTGTGCAAAACCCATGAAGTAATACTCCACAGTACAGTATATGTGTAACATTATGCTCACTGAGATTTCAGGACTTGCAAGAGGAAACACTTCAGCAACCTTTGAACAAACAAGGATGGATCAACATTCACCTTTCAATTGATTCTTGTAACAAAAGGAAAGTAAACTTCTAATGTGTTGAGTAACAGGTGATCATTAATTATCAACCCTTCTGAGAGGGGTTATATGTGTTCACCTCAAGTCTGTTCTGGCTGACATACAGTGCACTATGATTTAACTTTTAACTGCAGTTACATTACACTTCCCTAAACTTCTCAATAAGAGGGCTTAAAGTAGCATGGCTGTTGCGCCCTTTCTGATGGCCGCAGTGCCCCTCAAACAAACTACAGGGATCATGTGACTTCAGTCCCATTCACTTTCACCAAGCCTATACATGCGAACTGTCCAGCCACCTTGGGTAAACCATCTTTCATCTCCCTTCTAACATCATAAGTAACTGCCTTTAGAGGAAAAATACACTGCTCATCCAATTCAATAACCTACAATGTACATTCTACGTCATTTGATTAAGTCAAAATTAGTCATGAATTTCTTGTACCACCTTACATCCTATCTAATCTATTTAATTTTTTTCAAAACATGTTTGGGAAATATACCCTCTCCCCCTGATTAGCAAATTATGTGGGTTCCCTGATCCTATCTTGTGCATACTGTTACGAGACGACATCAACCAGATTGAATCCACGGACGAGCAAGTGGAGAGTTCTAGAAAGTGCTAGCATCGGTGTTGTCTGAGTCTCGAGCATATTCAACGGGTAACCCCAGAGAACATTCGCACAGTTACTGGAAACTACTGTATGATGTAATGGCCTAATAATAGCCAACCTGTGGTTATGGGTTACTGAGCCCTGAACTTTCGCTGTTTGTTTTGTACGAGATCAAACGAGACGTTTCCATTAGAGTGAGTTCCAGACTTTTCTGGAAGAACTACCAGATATATAAAAGGTCATGCAAGCAGTGTGACCAGGGAAGAGAACAGAAGATACACAGGTAATACAGAGACCAGACGCCTGCTCCACCGCTTAATGCTGTAATTGTGTCGCCATTTACCGATCACTATAGTCTTCATCCTGCCTTCGCGGAACCAAGTCCTACGCTGTGCTGCTGTACAATCGACGCTAACAACACTACCCCTTGGACAAGGAGTGATACCTTAAGCTGTAAAAGATTGTAAGTAGATTTAAGATTAATTGTTGTAAATTTAAGGAAGTAAGAGGTGAATAATAATTAAGTTGTTGATTGTAATCTCGCTCTTCTGTGGTCTTTCGCTGTTATTGGTTTGATTTGCGACCAAGCCGTAACGGAATTGGTGGCCTAACATCCGGGAAAGAATTATACTACCAGGTAGAAAATTCGAAAAATTTCGTTGGAATTTGCAACTGTATTGTCCAGACTTCTTAGTTGTTTGTGAGCGCTTGACACAACCTCAAAATGTCATTCGATTTAGATAAATTTGTGGCTAGCCCCTCAATTGAGGAGCTTAACTCACTAAAAAAGTCTGAGATTGTAAAAGTCGCAAAACACTATGGCGTTGAATTTCAGCCATTAATGCGGAAGGACGAGATTAAGAGATACATTGTAGAGTATCTGGTAGATGAAAGTATTCTGCCCATTACAGTGCTCGAGACAATCATGACCGTGCCAACTGACAATGCATTTGAATTGAAAAAGCTCGAGTTGGAAATGAATAAGGAGGTTAGATTGAAAGAATTGGAAAAAGAAAGGGAAGAAAAGGAAAGAGAGATGCAAATGCAAAGAGAAGAAAGGGAAAAGGCTAGAGAGCATGAATTTAGGTTGAAACAACTGGAGTTAGGGGTCATAAAAGGCCCAGAACCTAGTAAAATTGGCACAGATACTGGGCGATTTGATGTCTCTAAGCACGTAAAATTTGTGCCCAAATTTCAGGAGGATAATGTGGAGAAATTTTTCAACCACTTTGAAAAACTGGGTGAACAATTAAAGTGGCCCAGAGATAAATGGTCGATACTCATTCAGAGTAATTTTACTGGCAAGGCCCAGGAAGTGTATTCCGCTCTGTCAATAGAGGACAGCATGGATTACGATAAAGTTAAGAAGGCCATATTACAAGCCTATGAATTAGTACCGGAGGCGTATCGCCAAAAATTTAGAAAATATCGTAAGGCGGATACACAAACATATGTAGAGTTTGCCTATCAAAAGGAAAGGCATTTCGATAGATGGTGTGATTCTAAAAAGGTTTCCACATTTGAAGCCTTACGACAACTAATGCTGGTCGAGGAATTTAAACAGTGTGTGAGTGATGACATAAAGACTCACCTTGAAGAACAAAAGGCAGACAAATTGAAAGAAGTGGCAAATTTGGCTGATCAGTATGCACTTACCCATAAGTTTGGTAAAGTAGGTCAGACTCAAAACAGGAGTCAGTTTAATAGGCCAAATAAAAAATATGGCAATGGCACTAGTGGTGACACAGCAGGCAAAACTAGTGGATCTCAGTCTGGTTCCCTCTCTCCAACAAACTCTGGTAAAAGACGACCAGATTCTAGTCGTCAAAAGAACGACCAGGTCAGCTCAAATAAAGCTGCCTTTAAAGACATAGTTTGTGGTTTCTGTCACAAAAAGGGCCACCTAATGGCAAATTGCTTTCAATTGGCAAAATTAAAGGAGACTGAAACAGCTCCAAATGCCTTAGCCAATGCAGAAAATTCTCCAGAGGTAGTCGTGACTTTACGGCCTAATTCTAATGACCAAATTAAGGAAGAATACCTTCCATTCGTGTCTGAGGGTTTTATTTCCCTAGATGGGGATTCAGCTCATCCACCCGTCAAAATTAAAATTTTGCGTGACACAGGCGCAACTCAGTCGTTGCTTCTTGATGGAGTTTTGCCATTAACGGACTCTACTTCCACAGGGGCAAATGTACTAATTCAGGGGGTTGAGTGTGGATTTATTTCTGTCCCTCTTCACAAAATTAATTTGAAGACAGATTTAGTTTCTGGGTCGGTCATAGTAGGGGTCAGACCTACTCTACCTGTAAAGGGGGTATCTCTGTTGCTAGGCAATGACCTAGCTGGTGGAAAGGTAGTCGCCAATGCAATTTTGACAGATAAACCATGTGACTATAACAACACAGAGCAATTAGAAAAGGAATTTCCAGATTTATTCCCAGCCTGTGCTGTCACGAGAGCTATGTCACAAAAGCTTGCTATGGATGATAATCTTAAACATCCAGCCTCCAAAAGTGAGGATACAGTTTCCAAAAGTGAAACAAGTAGGGAATCATGTAAGGATGATAATCTTGAACATCCACTCTCTAAAAGTGAGGGTATGATTTCTGAAAAGAAGGATGGTAAATCTAAGCCTCCGCCCTCTAAAATTGAGGAATTAGTTCCTAACAAGAGCCCAATGGGCACTGTGGTTCCTTGCCGGATATTATAAGAACTGTACAGCCAGTCTGTGAAATAGAGCTAAGCAAAAGTTCATACTGTACTCAATGTTTGTAACATCTTCACAAGTGGTATTTTAGAACTAATTTTACATGACATCAAAGATTAAATTTCTGTGGCCTTACTGACATTCAACTTTTGTAATGCCTGGTAATCCTTCAAAAACACTACCTCATTTCCATATGTATAAATTTATGCTTGTAATCAAATTTGATATTATCACCAATAAATGATACACAATGTGGTCAGAGAGAGAAAAACACCCCAAAGGTTGTATTTCTCTCACAAGTTATTTTTACCGGCTCTCAAATAAAACTTGCTGTTACTTTAAAACAATCTACCACTTGTCCTGTTTGCTACCACTACACAGAAAGCAGGGTTTATTCAGCAGTCACACAGAAAGCAAGTGATTAATGAAGTGTGATAATAGAATGAGGATAAGGTTACCCCCACAGAGCACAGCAGTATTAAAGAGACATATTGTAGAATCCATGCATTGCTTCCACTGGCAGAGAGACCAGTTTAATGCAGAGTGACCTGTGCTCAGTGAAATCTACAGATTTCAGTTATTGCCCTCTTAAAACTGTGAATGATCCAAAATATGTGTACAACCCAAAGGAATCATTACTGAACGAACATAAACGACAAATTTCTAAGGTGTTTGGGTGTGTAAGCATGCAAAACCAGGTGAGATAAAAAAATCTATTGAACTTTTCTTTATCTAGCTTACAACATTTTCTTAATAACATTTCCAGTGGTTGACCTCCAGTGACCTTAATGACCTTTGACCTTAACCAAACACAGATTGCTTTGAAATCTGTCCTTTCTACCTTAAAATACTGTGTTAAAACGTTTTTCGGTGTTTGACCCCTGGTGACCTCAGACGACCCCTTGACCTTCACAGAACATATCCAATTTCATCCTTACACCATAACACATCCACACACCAAGTATGACATCTATCCAAGTTTCCTAACTAGAAATATCCTGTTGAGAAGGTTTTTAGTTTTTGACCTCTGGTGACCCCAAATGACCTTTGACCTCCACCAAAAACGATAGGGCACACCTTCTCCCTATGACGAATCTATGTACCAAATCCAAGTTCCATCCAACCTTCCCTTGTTGAGTTAGAGCGTACCGAAGCAAGTGTCACACACACACACACACACACACACATACACACACACACACACACATACACACACACACACGCCAACCTGACTACATAGGTTCCTTTGCTACCGCAAGGAACCAAAAATGGAACAGCACTCCCAAAAGTGGAGTCAAAGTCCAAAGAGGACTCTAAAGAGAATATTGATGAAAGTGAAGATTCCTGGTTTGATCTCAGCCAAACTTTTATGGCCAATCTTCAGGATTGTGAGTCTCCTGGCCCCCCACATGGTGAGGGGATAGAACAGGAAAGAAACATGTCTGACACACTCCATAAAGACCAGTTGTCAGTCCAACAACAACAACATGATGAAGAGCTTCAGCCACTAATTGCTGGTGCCCTCACTGAGGATGAGTCGAAAGACGTCCCAGTGTGTTTTTACCTTAAGAACGGTGTTTTGATGCGTAAATGGCGACCACCTGATGCACCATTAGATGAAGAGTGGCGCGTTTACCATCAAGTTGTGGTACCTAGGGTGTATCGAAAGAATATACTGAGTATTGCTCATGAAATGCCATTTGCAGGGCACCTAGGGGTCAATAAGACTTACCATAAAATTCTAAATCACTTTTATTGGCCTAAGCTTAAGAGTGATGTGGCCAAATTTTGTAAGACTTGTCATTCATGTCAAATGGTTGGGAAGCAGAATCAGAATATTCTGGCTGCACCCTTAAAGCCAATTCCTGCTTTTGAAGAGCCATTTAGTAGAGTCATTATTGATTGTGTAGATCCTCTGCCTAAGAGTAGGGCAGGACATCAGTATATATTAACCATAATGTGTGCTTCGACAAGGTTTCCAGAGGCAATACCTCTAAGAAATATTAAGGCTCGGACAGTCTTACAAGCTTTACTTAAATTTTTCACATTGTTTGGGTTACCTAAGGAGATCCAATCAGATCAAGGGTCTAATTTCATGTCAACTGTATTCCAACACATGTTGTATGAATTAGGCATAGACCAAATTAAGTCTTCGGCTTATCATCCCGAAAGCCAAGGAGCTTTAGAAAGGTTTCACCAAACATTGAAGAATATGTTAAAGACATATTGTCATGACAATGAGAAAGATTGGGATGAAGGCATTCCATTTGTAATGTTTGCTGTCAGGGAGTCTGTACAGGAGTCACTTGGGTTCAGTCCATTTGAACTCGTCTTCGGACACACAGTTCGTGGGGCATTGAAATTATTAAAGGAGAAGTGGTTATCAGATCCAGGTGAAAACATACATCTGCTTGATTATGTATCCCGTTTTAAAGAGCGTTTTCACAGAGCATGTGAACTGGCTCAAGAAAATCTGAGGAGTTCTCAGAAGAAAATGAAGGCGTGGTATGATAAGACCACTGTAGAAAGAGAGTTTAAGCCTGGTGAGAAGGTGTTGGTGTTTTTGCCTGTGTCTGGTCAGCCACTTCAAGCTCGCTTTCAAGGACCTTATGTCATTGAAAGAAAGGTCAATGACACAGATTATGTCATCTTGACACCTGACAAGCATAAATCGAAGAGAGTTTGTCACATTAATATGATGAAAAAATATTATGAAAGAGAGGATTGTGACATTTCTAAGGATGAAAGTGTACATGATGTGAATGTCAATGTTAATGATGCATGTGATCAAGTGTGTATCATCAGTGTTGATCAAGAATTCAATGATAATGATGAGATTAATGCTGATGATGTTCCTGACATGTGTATTAAGTTGAAAAACTCTGATGTATTGAGTAATCTTGATCAGAAGTTAAGTCATCTAGATGACAAAGAAAGATCAGAAATGAAATCATTAATCAATGAATATGTATGCTTGTTCTCAGATGATCCTACTAGGACAGATTTGATTGAACATGATGTTGATGTGGGAGAGGCTGCACCAATCAAGCAGCATCCTTATCGAGTTAACCCTCGAAAGCGACAACATCTCAGGGATGAGGTTCGCTACATGTTAGACCATGGTTCGCTACATGTTAGACCATCATATTATAGAACCCAGTAATAGTGAATGGTCTTCCCCATGTATATTGGTCCCAAAGCCAGACGGTGGGTACAGATTTTGTACTGATTACCGGAAGGTGAATGCGGTAACAAGAACGGATTCCTATCCGATACCCCGTATCGATGATTGTATTGTTAGGATTGGGAATGCTACTTACGTGTCAAAGTTTGACTTGTTAAAGGGGTACTGGGAGATACCACTCACTGAGAGGGCTCGAAAAATCTCAGCGTTCGTGACGCCAGATGGCTTATTTCAGTATAAGGTTATGCCGTTTGGTATGAAAAATTCATCGATGACCTTTCAACGTTTAGTAAATGATCTTACGTCAGATTTAGAGAATTGTGAAGTTGATGACCTTATTGTGTACAGTAACTCATGGAACGAACATGTGCAACATGTTAAGGCATTATTTGACAAACTTGCCAAAGCTAATTTGACTGTCAATTTAGTCAAGAGTGAGATTGCTTGTGCCCATGTAATATTCTTAGGGCATGTAGTTGGTCAGGGTAGAGTTAAACCAATTAAGGCTAAGGTTGAGGGCATCGACAAATTCCCTGCCCCAGCTGACAAAAAGCAGCTCATGCGCTTCCTAGGCATGGCTGGTTACTACAGACGTTTTTGTCCAAATTTTTCTGACATTGCTGCACCATTGACAAGATTATTAAGGAAAAATGAAAAGTTTGTTTGGACAGAAAATTGTCAGGCAGCATTTGAATCATTGAAAAGAGCACTAATGAGTTCGCCAGTGTTGATTGCTCCAGATTTTGAAAAACAGTTTAAGCTGGCAGTTGATGCCAGTGACAATGGTATAGGAGCAGTTTTGCTTCAAGCTGATAAGCATGGTGTTGATCACCCTGTGTGTTATTATTCAAAGAAATTTGACAGACATCAGAAAAATTATTCTACAATTGGGAAAGAAACATTAGCTTTGATACTTGGTCTTCAGCACTTTGATGTTTATTTGGGGACTACTAGTTTCCCTGTTATTGTATATACTGATCATAATCCTCTGACATTTCTGTCTAAGATGAAGAACAAGAATCAGAGATTGATGAGATGGAGTTTATTTCTACAATCATATAATGTAGATATTAGGCACATTAAAGGGAAAGACAATGTTGTGCCTGATGCTTTGTCAAGAACTTAATCCGATGGAGTAAATTAAAAGTTGTACTGTATTTTGGAAATTTTGATGTTGCCTGCAGCACAGTATGTATTAGTGATGTTACTACTCATGTATTATCATATTGTAACACAAGTTATATGTTATGATAGCACCTTCCACTTGATATTGGAATGCATACTGTAATACTGTAGTTATTACTGTAAGGTAATATTGTAGATATTGTAACCTAAGTTTTGTCCTAGACGTCCAAAACTCTTTCAAGGGGGGGAGTGTTACGAGACGACATCAACCAGATTGAATCCACGGACGAGCAAGTGGAGAGTTCTAGAAAGTGCTAGCATCGGTGTTGTCTGAGTCTCGAGCATATTCAACGGGTAACCCCAGAGAACATTCGCACAGTTACTGGAAACTACTGTATGATGTAATGGCCTAATAATAGCCAACCTGTGGTTATGGGTTACTGAGCCCTGAACTTTCGCTGTTTGTTTTGTACGAGATCAAACGAGACGTTTCCATTAGAGTGAGTTCCAGACTTTTCTGGAAGAACTACCAGATATATAAAAGGTCATGCAAGCAGTGTGACCAGGGAAGAGAACAGAAGATACACAGGTAATACAGAGACCAGACGCCTGCTCCACCGCTTAATGCTGTAATTGTGTCGCCATTTACCGATCACTATAGTCTTCATCCTGCCTTCGCGGAACCAAGTCCTACGCTGTGCTGCTGTACAATCGACGCTAACGACACTACCCCTTGGACAAGGAGTGATACCTTAAGCTGTAAAAGATTGTAAGTAGATTTAAGATTAATTGTTGTAAATTTAAGGAAGTAAGAGGTGAATAATAATTAAGTTGTTGATTGTAATCTCGCTCTTCTGTGGTCTTTCGCTGTTATTGGTTTGATTTGCGACCAAGCCGTAACAATACCCTGCTGTAAATGTTTTCTCTTAGTCTATGGCCTAGCCTACAGTAGTTGCAACATCTTCAAAAATTTTAAAAGCAGCAATATACTCTACATCATTAAATAGGTTTAGTTCAATATGTTGCATGAGATGAATGCAGTTTCCAAAGTGCAGTTGTCACTGAATGGCAATAACGGTATTTAAAAAGTTCTGCCAAATGGTGACAATGGGCCTCAGTGCTTGAAAGATTTTCAGATGCCTTGGTACCCTGTCAAACAACACAATTCCTGAAGTTATTTAGTTTTAGTACTCAACAAGCTTGCCTGATGCTCAAACAAATGAAATAAAAGATCAAGGAAAATATGGGAACTATTTAAAGTTTCAGTTACCCACTACAATAGCAATCACTGATGCCCACTTTGAGAGTTCCACAAGCAATCTGCTTACAGTAGCTGGAACATTTTACGGTTATTAGTTATGGACAACTTTCAACATGGGTATGATTTGTCTGAACTATACATACCTGTACTAATAGTATCTTTGGGTGTCCTGTCCTGTTCATGTTCTGCTGTTCAATTTATGAATTTTGGTGCCCAAATCATTAGAAAAGATGCCTTTGAGCCCCTAAGCATCCTACATTTTGAGCACTGGTCATGAATTTGGTTAGTTGAGATTTAATAGCATGCCATTACAACTGCATTATAAAGAGTCTCCTAGACAAAAACTTCATGTCAAAATATGGCCTCAAAATTCAAATCCTGTCCAAGTACAAGTTCACCCCCCAAATACAATTCAAATACTGTACGATGCAAGTCCTTCCCTTTAGTCGCCTCTTTCGGCTGGTGGGAAATGTTCTACATTTTGTGCATATTCTAAAAACTTCAACATATGGGGGAGCGATGGTACTGAATGCCATATTTTCATTGAAATACCCCAAAGTTTAGTTAGTAAAGACCACATAAAGACAGTAGTAAGGTCATACCATTTGATACACATAGAACAGTATGAACAACAACATGTGCATTACATGATCAACTTTCCCACTTGATGGAACTGGACAGTGTTATAGCTGCAACTGTAATATGCTGGATTACTTGATGCATAAGACCAACTTCCATCAACTTTGGCAAAAGATGTTTGTCCAACTGCACTCAAAATGCATGATGGTATAAGCCATTCATGTGAAATCATAACAAACACATCATGAAAACAAAAATATAATATTGTCTGACTTCCATCTAGTCTTACAGAAAAATTGCACTGCTCAAAGTGATTCTATAGCAAGTGGTGAAGTGTGATTACACCCTCATGCCTCAAAATCAACAAAACTTACCTGTGGTTTGTGAATCTACGAACCCTACTTACCTCACCTGTTCCACAAATGGACTGTTCCATTTACCGCGGAATACTATCTGGCAATGTCTTCTGTAGGTGGCGCTATAGCCCAATAGGAACCATCCCCGAACACACCCTTGTTTCATGCGCCAAGGAGAGGAGAGGCACGAGAGGAGGAGCTGACGGAGAGCAAGTGGCACAAGGGTTAGTAATGAGGAACCAACAAGCGAGAGACACGACTCACACTGCCCTTTCCCTTAAGTACTTATCTTTTTTTTTTTTTTTTTTAAAAAGGAAAGGAAACGGTGACCGGAGAACCGGCTTACCTTAACTATACGACGAAGGCATGGGCGTCCAGCAAGACGAGGATCCAGTGAGTCGTCCGGAGGTTAGTGTTAGTGTCTTAGTATGACGGTGACACAACTAGACAAGTTCCCCCTCTCATACCTCCCAGCTCCGAGTGGGGTGACGGGAGGCGGGCGATAGGTGAGGTAAGTAGGGTTCGTAGATTCACAAACCACAGGTAAGTTTTGTTGAATCTACTTCACTCCTACTTACCTCACCTGTTCCACAAATGGACTACCAGACTAGCACCGTGAGGTCGGAGGGCCGGACGGAGCTGGAGACTGCGATGATGTACGTGACGTAGAAGCTAGCACAGCTGAGGCGAAGTTAGCTTCTGCGGAGACGGTGTTGGTTAGGTAGCAGGACACAAAGGTGGACGGAGTCTTCCAGGCCGCTGCTTTGACGATGTCCTCCAGTGGGACCCCCGCGAACCAGGCTTTAGATGTGGCGTGGGACCGTAGATCATGTGCCCTAGCCTTCTCACCTCGGGAGGTAAACGGAGAGATAAGGTCTCGGATCCAACGAGAGATGGTGTCCTTGGAAGCCGGAGAGTATGGATCTTGCGGCAGGATAAACAGTTGAGGCGACTTCCTAAGTGGCTTCGTTGGGCGAACATACTTTCTTAAGGCCCTGACGGGACAGGCCAACCGATCTTCTGGAATCGACGAGATGGACTCAATCGCTGGAATAAAGACCGGCTCTGGGGCAAACGACAGAGACTGGTTCTTTGATAGAAAACCTGGGTGCGGCAGCAGTTGAACCCCTCCGTTGCGAAACCTGATGAAGCCGTCATCCGTCGATAGTGCATGTAGGCCACTCCTTCTCCTAGCGGAGGCCGCTGCAACGAGGAAGAGCGTCTTTTCAGTGAAGTGGCGTAAGGAGGCCGACTCCAGAGGCTCGTAAGGAGAACGACATAAGAGGTCCAGGAATTGGTTGATGGACCAAGAAGGCGGCAGCTTACGGACCGGAGGTCTGATGTGAAACATGCCTTTGATCAGCTGGAGGATAGTGACGTTGTCCGACACAGAGGACCCGTCAGAGAAACCCTTGTGAATGGCACCTATCGCTGCTCTGTAATTGCGTACCGTCCTGACCTGTTTCCCTTCCCTGAAGAGGGATGTAAGGTACTCGGCTACCTCCGCTACTGGAGCTTCCAAGGGATCGGTACCTCGGGCGGCTGCCCAGGACCTGTACCTTCTGAGACGGGTATTGTAAATAGCCAATGTGGAGGGTCTTCTCGCTCTGGATGCGATGTCAGTAGCCTCTTGCGAAAGGCCTTCCGCTTGAAGGGATCGCTTGATCAGCTAGGTGGAGGGAACCCACGTCTGGGTGAAGAACTCTTCCCTTGAGTTGCGAGAGCAGGGTGGTCTTTATCGGAAACTTGAAAGGGTTGTCGACCAACAGCTGAAGGAGCAGAGGGAACCAGGGCTGGTTTGGCCATGCTGGGGCGACCAGGAGCAGGTGAGTCTGACTGGAGTCCTTGACCTTCGCTAGCACTTGATGGACCAAGTTGAACGGGGGGAAGGCGTAGGCGTACATGCCTTCCCAGTCGAGAGAGAGAGCGTCCATCGCCCAGGCTCGTGGATGGAAGAACCTCATGCAGAAGACCTCGAGCTTTGCATTGTCCCCGGTTGCGAAGAGGTCGACGTGAGGGCGGTCGTACAGGGTGAAGATGTGGCTGGCCCACACGCTGGAGAGGGACCACTCCTTCTGATCCACGGACCAACCCCTGGAGAGGGCGTCTGCGACCACGTTGTCCTTCCCTGCTAGATGAGAGGCCCGAAGTTGAATATCTAGGTTTTCTGCAGCTAGGATCAGGCTGATCGCCCGAAGGCACAGGGTCGGAGATCTTGTCCCCCCTTGTCTGTTTATGTAGGACACTGTGGTGGAGTTGTCCGACAGGATAGTTACCAGAGAGCCTTTGAGGCGTTCACCCCAATGAAGAACCGCTCTGTGCACTGCCTCCATCTCTAGGACACTGATGTGAAGACGGGACTCCTCCTGCGACCAATTCCCGGAGACTGTTGACGATCCCCAGGAGGCTCCCCACCCGGACAGGGATGCATCCGTCGACATGACCTCCCTCTTGCGAATGACTCGGAACGGTCTTCCCTGGCTCCAATTGGCCCGTGTCCGCCACCATAGCAGGTGAGGTAACACTTCCTCCGTCCGGCGAATCGGCTTCGAGGTAGGGTCCTGGGACAGGGAGGACTGGTGAAGTAAGAAGAGCTGGATAGGTCTCATTATCAGGCGGCAGAGGGGAACCACGTCTACTAAGCTGGCTAGGAGGCCTAAAAGACGAAGCCACTCGTTGACTGGGCTGATGGGCCTTTCCACGAGATGGGCACACAAGTTGACGACTGCTTCCAGTCTTTCGGTGGAAGGGAGGATCCTGCCTACTTCCAAGTCTAGAACTGCCCCCAGATACACCAGAGACTGAAAGGGAACGAGAGAAGATTTCTGGGGGTTGATAATCCATCCCAAACTCCCTAGGAGTTGTGTCACGAGCCGAGTGCGGTCCATCGCGGCCGCTTCCGAGTTGGCGACAATGAGCCAGTCGTCCAAGTACGCGAAGACTAGCACTCCCCGCCGACGTAGGTAACTGGTAACAGCTCTGGTGAGTCTTGTAAAAACCCTCGGAGCAGTCGAAAGGCCGAAGGGCATGGCTCTGAAGACGTAGTCTCCGCCGTTGTAGTGGAAAGACAGGAAATGTTGGTGTTCCTCGTGGATCGGAACATGAAGGTAGGCGTCCTTCAGATCTACGGAGGTGGCCCACATCCCCCTGGCGAGGGACGGGAGGATTGAAGCCAGAGTTTCCATCCTGAAGTGCTTCGGGCGGATGTAGCCTTTGTTCAGGGGCTTGAGGTTCAAGATCGGGCGCCAGGTATCCGGTTTTTTTGGAGTTAGAAAAAAGGTGGATCTGAATAGGTTCAACGATTCTTGTCGGGTGGCCGGACGGATAGCCTCCTTGGAAAGCAGGTCCGACAGTTCTTTTTCCAAGGCTTCCCTCTGGTCCCGCTGGGCCGAATTCGGGGTTGCACGAAAGTGGTTCCCTATCGGAGGAGGTTCTGTGAACTCCAGCCTGTAGCCTTCCGAGACTGTGCGGGAAACCCATGAGTCCGGGTCTAGGATGTCCCAGTTTCCAGCGAACTTTCTTATACGCCCCCCCACCGCCGGGAACGAGACGGTGAGGTGGGCACCCCTAGGGCTTTGGGGCCCTTCCTCTAGCCGGCTGACGACGGAACCCCGGTTGGCTTCTCTCTACGGGTCTAGCTGGGCGTGAACGTCTAGGAGGGTCACGGCGCGTCCGTCGATCCTGAAAGGGTGCTACAAAGCTACCACGGCGAGAACGGTCTACCGGTTGCCGGGCACGAAAGGGGGCACGCCCCACCCCCGGAGCACGACGATCCCTGGAAGAGCGGGAAGACGAACGTGGCTTGGGCCTAAAATCGGCGTCCTTAAGGTCCTTGTGTTTTTTCACCTCTGCCTGCAATAGCGCCTCAAACTGGTTGTTAAACAAGTCCGCTGAGGAAACGGGCAGCTTCTGAAACTTCTCTCTGATAGAGTCTGAAGGCCAGGTGAGGCAACAGAGCGCCAAGGCTCTCCTCTGTCGGACGGAACGGACGGCGATTCTGGAAAGCTGGTCGAAGACCAAACGTGAGACTGGGCCCAAAAGCTTGACGAGGGAGCCCGTGTCCTCCCTAGATACGGCTCTGTCCTGTGGCTGGTGGAACGCCATGTTAATGACTTCCGCTAAGAGCAAGAGGGAAGAAGTAAACTTCAAACCCATTCTAGCCGCTGTATCTATCCTCACAAGCTCCGAATCCAAAAGCTTCTTGTCTTTGGCCAGGAACTTTCCGTTTGAATCCATGGCCCCGGCTGAAGCCAGCTTATCCTTGGCAGCTTGCGGCATAAGGGGGGCTCTAGACAATTCCTCCCAATCCGGTTCATCAACCTTGAAGACGGCGGCTTCCTTAGACGGAAAGGCGGACCAAGTCTTCTTGTCGGCAATGGCGGTGAACCGCTCAAAACACTCATAATCAACTGGTAGGCTGGCTATGGGAGGCTGCTTCGATTTGTTGAGAGAGAGTTTGGAACGCCTCGTCTCCTCCGTGGGTTGGGGCGCCTCGGGGGCCGGAAACCCCAATGTTTTCCTGATAACTTCTACAGCTTTACTAAACGCCTCCTGTGTAATGGTGGTGCCCAGGAGGGGAAGGTCATCCTCCGAGGACGAGTCCTGTGGTTCCGCAAGGCGGGAAGACGCTGTAGGATGTGGTCCCGTGGGACCGGCATCATCAAGAAGGCTCGGATCCTGTACAATCTCCAGAGAATCGGACCCGTCATATGACGGGGCCGGAGAACTTGGAGCTCCAGGAGGGGACGTCGCTGGCTCCGTGGGTTTGATGAAGCCCTGAGACAGAACCTGAGAAAGTTGTTTCAGGAACCCGGCAAGAATAGACTCAGTGTCCTCTGGAGCACTTCTAGCCTGCTTCCTGGGAGGAGTCTCCGGATCCAACGAAGGAGAACGGTCCCGGTGGGGGCGCCTATGGCCCCGATCAGTTGAGGAAAGCTCCGGGTCCACCGGAGCCTGGGTTTCCAGCAAGGCCTCCGGAGAGGCACTGTGAATAAGACTCTCCTCCGCTAAGGAAACGTCGGAGCCGAGAACTCCAAAATCGAGTGATGGATCCGCTGGAGCTGGAGAAGACGGGGCTGCCGGAGCCGGAGCCTGAGAAGGTTGAGCCGGTGCACTGGAACCCGACGAAACACGAGAGGACTTGGAGCCGCCCTTAACCGGCGTTTTTCCTTTTGAAAGTTTCTTCTTCCTCTGGCCCAAAGCCTTATGTGAGGAGGATACACCCCCGCAACCGGCTTGATCCGGGGCCGGGGCCTTATGTACGGGGGGAACACCCCCGCAACCGGCCCGATCAACAGAACTCGCCAGTTCTGGACAGGAGCTTGCCTTCTCCAGAAGGCGCATCTTCCTAGACTTCAACAGCTTGGCTGTCGCACACCAGGAGGCTTCATCCCACTGATCACAGACCTCGCAAGGGTTCTGCTTAGAACACGTGCGGCACATCGGGCATTTGGTGTGCCAATCCCAGCCTCGATGAGGTTTAAACTGATGACAGGACTCGCAGATCGGGTTCATATCTGAAAGATATAAGCAGAAAAAGAAAACACCTGCCATCGCGGCTCCCAGACCAAGTCAGGGAACCGCCGTAAGAACTCTCCCCGGCTCCAAACGGAGCCAGGGAGCATGAAGACGTCCCGGCTCCACAGAGCCAGGACCACACGCGCAAAGCCCCCGGCTCCACCCTGGAGCCAGGAACACACAACCCCCGGCTCCACACAGGAGCCAGGACAACAACACACCTCGGCCCCGAACACAGGAACGGAGCCGAGGGAACACAAGGACAAAATCCCAGCTCCAAGGAGCCAAGAACACACGGACAACACCCCGGCTCCGTGGAGCCGGGGAGGACACGAACAGCACAACACAACAAAACACACAACCTGCACAAAGCCTCTGCTTCTAAACAAACTGCTAGCGGAGGCAACCAAGCGTCCCGGCTCCATGGAGCCGGGAACACAAACAACCTAACCTACACAAAACCTCGGCTTCTGAACAAAGCTGCCAGCAAAGGCAACTAAGCATCCCGGCTCCATGGAGCCGGGAACACAAACAACACAACCTACACAAAACCTCGGCTTCAGAATAAAGCTGCCAGCAAAGGCAACTAAGCATCCCGGCTCCATGGAGCCAGGAGCACAACAAAGCCAAGGAACGCAAGCTACGGCTCCAGAACAAAGCCTCGGAGCCGAAGAAAGCCAAACCTGTCTAGTCAAAACCAACGAGCCGTGACCGGACAGGAGCAAGAAAGAAGACAACGGTCGTATCACCAGTACGACCACACCCTAAGGGGGTAAAACCGGTGCGCCCAGAAAACCCCAAGGAGAGAGAATACAACAAATATAAACATCAAAAGGCAGGAAGAGATAAAAACAACCAACAACACCCGGAACCGGTCCGCCGCAAGGCTACCAGAACCGAAGGGGGAAAAATGGGAGCCTAAACCCGCAAAGAGCTACGATAGGCCGGCGGCCTAACGAACTCACGCTAGGCAAGAAGCCTAAGCTACGAAAACGGCTAACAAAGTAGCTAGAAAAAGGCCCCTGAAAAACCCCAAAAGGAAACCTCTTACTTAACACTCTGGTCAGGTGAACCGCTGAAAACGATCCAGGAATGACGAAAAACTTCCTGCACCCAAAAAAAGTCCAAAGGAAAATCCAAAAAGACGAAAAAACGAGAGAGCTAATAAAACGTGACTTTAGCATTCCGCTGGCAATGAAACAAGGGTGTGTTCGGGGATGGTTCCTATTGGGCTATAGCGCCACCTACAGAAGACATTGCCAGATAGTATTCCGCGGTAAATGGAACAGTCCATTTGTGGAACAGGTGAGGTAAGTAGGAGTGAAGTAGATTTTAACATGTTAAAGGGTAAATTCACATTAGGCCCATGAACACAGCAAAATTTTATGATCACTATCATTTTTCATGTGTGTTGGAGTAAGCACATCATAAGAATACTGTATCTTCCTCCAGATACAAAGTAATCTTGAAATTTGTAAGATCCTATGTTGTCATTTCTTTCATATACCTTTACCATGAATAGTGGTATTCAATTCAAAACCTTAACTTAAATCTGCCAAATGTAGGATTTGGGGGCTGTTTGCAATTAGTGTGGTTCAATATCTTAAAATGATCACAAAGATTGATGGACCCCTGAAATTTCAAACCATAACTCCACTGTTGGATTAGTGTATATGTTTAATACTTGCTATGAAAGTATATTAGGGATGTGAACGTGTAGCCATTAATGGCTTAACGATGGCATGTGGAATAAATGTTTAGTACAAAGCAACAAGCAATTAATGGCAAAACCTGTTGTTGACAGTTTTTTATCCATTTGTATACTCCGATGATCCCTGGTTTTTTTAAATGGAACATTCTGGGCATATTTGAACCTTGTAGGCTTCAAAGTTTCAGAGTAATTTGATTTTACCATGCAAGATAACAATTATTATTTCTGCATTACATTCAACATCAATCACTACATACTGAAATTACTTTTTTTTGTGGTAAGTTAATTGTGGTTAATTGCTATTGCAAATTTTTGAGGTTAGACTTTGAGTTATTTTGCTAAACCTTCACAGCCCTATGTATATGACCCCTTAGGCTAATATAAAGAAACTCGAAGCAAATTTTAAACCACACTGACACATTATGCTGGAATATCGTAATTGTGCAGCACAGTCCCCAAGCTAATACTTCCTTTTCCAGTTTTGTTGTGGCAGAGAAGAAATCACAAACAAGTGAATGCAGTGACATAAAACAAAAACTCAAGTTAGCCTAAATATTTCACTTTCATATCTCAGTTAAAAATCCAATGCAAATACTAAGTTTGCATGACCTCAAAGTTGCACACTGTTCAGTACAATATTTTGTCTCTGGTTATGATATACTTACAGTACTATTACAAAAATTGCAGTGCCATTGGATACTTCAGATATTTCATGTTTGTCCGTCAGCTGTGCCATAAATTTTATGTCAATGTTCATTTCAAAAATAACTGCCCATACAATCCATCAAAAAAAGTGAAATGGTTGTGTGGAACATGTTCTGATATTCCAACATAAAAAGTTGTAGGTAAATTCTGGGAGAAGTATTGAATCTCAGCATAGAGCTATAGCCTAAATTTGGAAACTTGGAGGAAAATTTAGATTGTTCTGTAGAGAACATCATGGAAAATGTGAACTGCTTGCTAACAAGGAAACAAACATTTTTTCACTCCCGGTTAATAATGCTTCCCTTTCTGTTCCATAAGGTCTTTTGGCTCAGTTCTCTGGCAGGTCACTTCCCTTTTTTCCAGTTATAGCTCACTGATGTGTTTTCTGTATTCCACTGTTTGTGCTGAGCACAAAGCAAAATGGCAGAAGGCTAAACTTTAAAAGTATGTAGCAGTTCAACCCAGTCTCAAGTCAAATTAAAGATCTAATACCTGCAAACTGGATGCTCAAATCCCTTCAAGAGAAACCAAACTTATTACGTACATGAGTTAATACCACACTGGCACATTCATCAAATCAAAACAAGCATTACAGCTGATAAAATCAGTGACCAACATTTGTAAGTTCTTGCAAATCCTAGCAACTTCAACTGACCTTAATGGACTCCTAGTGGAAGAGGTTGCTCAGGTTGTAGTTCACAAGCCAGAAAGGCTATCAAGGTGAGCACTCAAGATGTTGTACAGTAGACTGCAGACAGGGAGTATTAACCTTGAGGTGATGTACATAATCAATTTTGATATTGCAACAGGAAATATATTTTGCTACATCTATGTATTACTAGACATGCCAACATTTACACCCAGAAATCACAGAGAGGTTTCACACAGGATTCAGGGAGCTTATTTACAGTAGAATCACATGAAACTTATTGAGGGGAAACTTTCTTGAATCAGGGAAGTTGTCATATTTGCTAGTTGAAATGGACAAAAATTCTTGAATTTTCAGGAAGCCTCCCCTGAGAATCAGGGAAAGTTAGCACCTTTGTATTACTGTACATGTCAGTTGTGCCAATGTGAAAATGGTGCCCTTTTTCCAGGACTTCATTCATTCAATTCCCCAGCATCTCATGACTTTTCCAGGTTTCCCATTACAGCTGGAATCATGACAAGTATCCTGGTAATTCTTAACTGTAAGCACACTTAAAGTTTGTTCTTTTCCAAGTTTTGCTTTGGATCCCCTTTACCTCATAGATAGAAGTTGGTGCCCCAACAAATTCTTCCCAATCACAGGCGCTTTGGCTTTTCCTATTTTTTTTAAGGACATTGTGCACAAACTTGTTTCTGGAATGTATGTAGGCTAATATACCTCACAAGATACTGTACATGTATACTTAACTTCACTGAGGAACAATCCCTCTTGAGTTGAGTTTCCTTTGTAAGTAGGAAATTACTTCAACATACAAAAGGGCATCAAATGGCAAGTAACCTTTGAACAAATATTTTGTAAACTTTAAGTGCTACACACAATGCACATGGTAATAAGATGCAATAAGATGAGGTCATTTTCAACTTCATTCACATAAACTCTGGACTATGGCATTGGCTAACATTACAGTACCATGGATCCCAGAAAATGAAACATCTAACACAGACAAAAGAACATCTAACAGGTGATACACAATACTGTTTACACCATTTAGCATTTTGCATTAATACTTACTAGTTTATTGATACACTAAAATCTGGTAAAACAGAATGTTCTGATTTTTATAGGTTTATAATGCTAAGAAAACAGATCAGTTCTGGATAAAATGGAACAGTATGCAAGTATGCATTTGCACTCTGCAAAGAATCTTACATGAACAAACACTAATTTGTCCGATAAAGTACAGTACCAAATCTCTGAGTATGCCTTCTTTTTAGGTAACATCCAACTGAAGAATACACTTTAATTTGAGGATATTAAGCTACTGTATGATTAAATTGATCATGGTAAATGAGTTATTCTACTTCAGTGGAGAACCTCATATGACATGATACACCAGGGATCCCAGATGTGGTGCACTGACACAAGGAAAAGGGACTCTTTGGATAGAGAAGACCCCTTTTTCCAGGGAAGAAAACTCATGTAGGGCTGAACAAATTTTGACATGTTTCTCAGTTGACACATAATACAGACAACATGAAAGTCTTCAACATGGCTCTAAGCCAGGGTTGTCCAACCTTTCGCAGCAGTGGGCCACATGTGATGGTTATTATGAACGTGGGGCCGCATTCTGTACTCGTTTTTTCAAATTTTTCCCGACGCCCAAGGCAACAAAATGCAATCATTTGCGCGTAGGGAACACTGATTCATTTTCGTTTTTGATTGAACAAATAAAAAAAAATTTAGCAAAAATTGATGGTATTGGGCAGAATTTTCGTACAAAGTTTCTTTTTCATATTCCTCCTGAATCATTCTCAACCCGCCCCTGCGGACAACACTCCTATGTAGCTACAAGTAGCAGACATTTGAAATATATTATTTCATTCAAAAGTAAACATGCCACAGCAGACGGCGAAGCCTAAAGTTGTCATCAATCAATCTGCTTATTGAATAATTTTGCAATATAGATTATTTCTGACAGGCCGGACGCAACCTTTTCACGGGCCAGACCATGGCCAGCGGGCCGTAGGCTGGAAAACCCTGCTCTAAGCTGTAGTGCAGGGGTTTTTGTTTTTGCACTGTTTTTGTCCAAAGCAATCTAAACACTAATGACTGAAATACTCACACCAGTCTACTCTCTCCAAATGATTGTACAGAAATGTTGGCACCAGCTGATGTGAGCATACAGTAGATTGGCATCAATTACGTATTGCTAACTCATGAGAGCCTAATGCTTTGTATACCACTAGGGCACATTATTCCGAGTTGATGATGCAAGTGAAAAACACTTATCAACAGCTATAGTACTGTAATAAAAATGTATCAAAGCAGCTGTTGAACTTGCCTACTTGCAGTTTTTAATTGTATTTCTCCTGTACCTACAGGATACTGGCTACAAACTAATACCAATGTCCACACAATTTTACAAGAAGTTGTCCAGCTGCATGAAAACTTAATCATTCATATATGATCACAACAAAAAATTTAGACCTATTATTTAATGCAAAGTTGACTGAAGTAAGTCTGATTATAATGCAATTCAGACTAACACCATCAAAAGGATTTAACTTTTGATTTTACCGTGCTACAAACTTACTTCAAAGATGAAGTAACACTGCACAGAGTGCGCTGGTTATTCGGTAACCGACTGAACATAAAAAGGTACCCAATTCAATTGCAGGCAGATTTAAGTACAATGTTACAGTATTAAATAGAGGTGAGTGAAGCAATGACAACTGTAGCAATGCCTGCTGTACATGTATTAAATACTGCATTACAAGCAAGCTGCATCAAAACAGGTAGGGACTACCAGTACACAAACTTAACATTCCGTTCTGCTGTTTTGCAGCAGTTTACAGTGCACTTGTACAGATCACTACTGTGGCAAACATGCGGTAGTGTCTGAGTGTTTCATGTATTGTCATTCTTCGTACCATCAGGATGGTAAATACAGCAGTTCATGGAATGTTCAAAAGAGCAAATAATCTGAAGAAAGTTTCAGTAAAAGCTGCATGTGAAGTCAAGTGGACGACTGATGCTGCAAACTGACAGTCACACTGTCATAACATTAATCACAGCTTGGCCAATTAAAATAGCATGAGTCATGACTTAGAAAGTGGGAAATGAGTATTCAGTAAGGAAGCAACAAGCAAGGCTGGAAAAAATGTTAATTTCCCTGTAAGCAAATCAAATTTCCCTGCAAGCAAATCAAAATTTCCCACAGTCTTCACGTTTTCATATTACAAAAGTAGGCTAGTCAAATTTTCCTCCAAATACCAAAATTTCCCTGCAATGAGGTTCCCACGCTGCTGGTTTTATCCAGCCATGGCTGCAAGGGGACTTATTTTGTACTGGGTATGACACAAGACACTCCCACTCTCAACATAATCTCTATGAGAGATGATTTCGTACACAATTAAGTCTTAATATTTTTTCCAATAGGATTAGGACGAGGCAACTTTACGCATAAATATGCATGTGATTTGGACATTATCTGCATGACCCCTATTGGATCACATCTAGTAACACCCCATGCAAAATTTGGGTCTCATTGCTGCCAGCTGAACACTGTCACAACTGCAACTGCTGCACAAACTTGTTGAAAGCTTAACAACACAAAATGCACAATGCAACTAAAGCTGATTGGAAAATCTTTCACACAGGGACTATGGCACATCAACCCCACAATTTCTGCTGACATTACAGACCCTTTTATGTATTGTCATATTCAGAACCATTGCTTGCAAGTCAGACTTACTGTGTACAGCACTGTTTTACTGAGTGTTGTTGCAACAGAGTAGCAGACATGAATGTGGACAGATTGAATATACTGTATACTGCATGCATGTACTTAAATATGTCAGCGACTGTCTTGCAAAGAGGACTCTGATCAGGACAACCACTACTATGCCATCTCAAACCACCAAGGAATTGCTCTGCCTCTGTATGCCATCTATGCATGTACTGTATCACTGCTTCCATAGCCATTATGCAGCTATATGCAACCACAGCTGTACACATGTACTGTAGGTACAGTAGGCTGACCATACAATATGACACTGGGGAGTCCTGATAGTAACAATGATTTGGAGGTCATTCTCTGACTATCTATCAACAAAAAAAGCATTTATTTTAAAAAATTCCACCCCACTAGAAAGAGAAATGCTCAAGTGAAATGGTATCCCTTCCAGCACAACAGTGGAAAAATGTGAAAGTGCATTCACCCAAGAATTATATCATCATAGGAACTCAACTTCACAGTGTGTGTACTACAGTGTACTTGGAGTATACCCTGCTCTGTTGATGTTACACAATCTTGCACGTAGAGATGGCCTAAAATGATTATAATCAACAAATTATAATTACAAAACCTAAACGAATCCATGTTTGCTTCAAAAAACTAGTGAAAAAGGGGGTTTCAACACCTAGGAATACCCCTGTTCAACAGATGGAGTTTTGTGACTTCTGAATATTCCTTGAGCCAACTAGCAGGGAAAATTGTTTGGTATACATCATACAAGTGTTTGGAAGTTCTCTGGTAAGAGGTTATACACACAGAAAAATACCTCAAGCTCCTGGGGAATGTAACTGCATCCATTTGTCCTCCAGTGTTATGTAATTTTTACTTTTATTGGGGAAGATTCTCTCATTACACAGGCCCATATGCAATACTGTATACATTCTGCACAGTGGCTTAAATACTACCAACAAGTTCTGCGTTGTTTTGGCTGCATGTGCTAATGCTGCAATTTGACTTGGTATAAAAACCAGAATGCAAAACTGCATTGAGGTTTCGATGGTACACAAATGTTCCATTTCAAATAATCCCATCATGTACCCTTATCTTCCCATTCAAATGCTATTCTAACATGATCAAGAAATAATTAAGATGTGTTAACACAACACAACACAAACTTCTCAGTTTATGGAGCTAGACACTTTGAGTTTTCAATTCTTCCCAAAGTCAAGAATTGTCACTATAGAATACCATCAATTTATTTACTTTTCCACCCATTTAAAAATCACATCGTGAACTTTTTTAAGAGGTTCCATTGTGGAAATTTGGGGGATCCTCTAGCAAGCAATACACACTATTACTGAACATGTCCCAAGGTGTGATTGGCTGAAAGTATGTAATCATTGGTGCATGGAACCAATCACAAGGTTTTAAAAGAGATTTTCTGTTGAAGTTCACCCAGTCTTCTTAGCAGGTGTCAAGTGTGTCCTATCCTTTGTTATTAGGTAATGCGAAATATACGAGCACAGTGCAAGTACTTGCACAAAATACGTCCCCCAAGCAGGCTATGTTTCAGCATGCATCTGTTAATATCTTTTAAACTTTTCACAATGTTGAGTGTTCGACAAAAGGTCCTTAACATGTGAAAAGGGGAATTTTGGGAGGATTTTTGTAATTACGAATTAGAGGGTGGGATGGTAATTACTCTACCTAAATCTGGATACTTGGCATCTTTGTAGGGATCATCTCCACACTTTAACCCAACCACATACCAAATAATCGAGTTCCCTACCTTGAGATATTGTGTTAACCGGATTTTCAGACTTAGAACCCTGTGACCCCAGATGACCTTTGACCTCTGCCAAAAACAATAGGGACCATCTCCTGACTACAACGCATCCAAATGCCAAACACGAAATCTATACAAGTTTCCTAACTTGAGATATCGCATTAACAAGGGTTTCAGACTTTTCCCCCTGGTGACCCCAGAAGACCTTTGACCTCCGACAAAAACAATCTCAAGATATCTCAAGATATGAAATCCGTACAAGTTTCATATCTTGAGATATCATGGTAACAGATTTCCAGACTACGACGTCTGGTGACCCCAGATGACCTTTGACCTCTTTCAAAAACAAAAGGAACTGTCTTCTGACCATAACGGGTCCACATAATAAATATGAAATCTATCAAAGTTTCCTATCTTGGTACAGTATATCATGCTAACAAGATTTTCAGCCTTTGACCCCCCGTGACCCAGGATGACCTTTGACATCCGTCAAAAACAAAAGGGACTGTCTTCTGACCATAACACATCCACATGCCAAATATGAAATCTATCCAAGTTTCCTATCTTGAGATAACATGCTTACAAAATTTTCAGCCTTTGACCCCCGGTGACCCCAGATGACCTTGAACTCCATCAAAAACAATAGGGACCATCTTCTGACCATAACACATCCACATACCAAATATGAAATCTATCCAAGTTTCCTATCTTGAGATATCATGCTATCAAGAATTACAGCCTTTGACCCCTGGTGACCCCAGATGACCTTTGATCTCCGTCAAAAACAATAGGGACCATCCTCTGGCCATAACACATCCACATACCAATGAAATCTATCCAAGTTACCTAACTTGAGATATCCTGCTAACAAGATTTCAGAAATTGACCCCCGGTGACCCCAGATGACCTTTGACCACCATCAAAAACTATAGGGACCATCTTCTGACTATAACGCATCCACATACCAAATTTAAAATCTATCCAAGTTTCCTATCTTGAGATATTGTGCTAACAAGATTTTCAGCCTTTGACCCCCAGTGACCCCAGATGACCTTTGACTTCCATCAAAAACAATAGGGACCATCTTCTGACCATAACACATCCACATACCAAATATGAAATCTAAGTTTCCTAACTTGAGAAATCGTGCTAACCAAGTTTTCAGAAATTGACCCCTGGTGACCCCAGATGACCTTAGACCTCTGTCAAAAACAATAGGGACTACTGTATCTTCTGACCATAACACATCCACATACCAAATATGAAATCCATCCAAGAGCAGTCTACACCTGTACAGTACATGCCCCACCTGATGTTGGAAGATTACAAATTTGCAAAGAAGGTTGGGAGAAGTAATAATAATTACATTCAGGCCTTTGAAGGGTTTTACAACGCAACCACGGATGTGGTAAACAGACATTGGTTATAATTTACATTGACATTAAAGGAATTGTATTTTTTTCACACTAAATCAAATAGGCAATGGCATGAGTTGTGATTGGCTGTCTAGGATCAATGCTATTTCAACCAATCATGATGCTGATGCAATTTAAATTTTGCAACAGATCATATGAATATGATGTCACCAAGCAAAACATGATGCCTTGTTTGGCGGCAAAAAGGGACACACACGTAAGTCTACTGCATGCATGGGCCAAGAAGTTTGATGCATGAGACCATGTACATCAGTGTTTTTGTTTGCAATGAGGTCACAAGACAACACTGCCTGAGTCCTACTTTAAATACCATTATGGTATGAATGCTGGGAATGGCTTAACTCATGCATGCAGGATAATAACCGCTGAACTTGGCAAGATTCTAGTCGCTACATGCACAAAACGTGCACAGGTATTGGGAACTTGAAAATAGAGCAAAAACGTGCACAGGTATTGGGAACTTGAAAATAGAGCCAAATACTGCAACTCGATTGTCTGTACTTTGTTTCTGTAGAACAGTTTGCATGGTAACTTATGCTGTGTGTTCTGCAAAACTACAAGAATTACACCTTGAATGTTGTGTTATAGGGGAAAATGACCAACAATTACACCAACAGCAGAAGTGAAAGTAATACATTTGTGATATTCAATGCATTCCGTTATGGCGTGAAGTTAAAGGCCCAGTTCTCTCAACCCAAACAGTACCAATTCTCCTAATCTTCTTACTTAAGCCTCTCCTACAATTGTCTGAAATTCATCCTCATCAAGATACAATCTCAGTTTATTGCTTCAAGGTGAGCATAGAAAAACTCAATTTATATAATCAAAACACTCTCAGTACCGTCCATGCTGTGTAACATAAGCTTTGGTACTCTGCATTGTATGAATTAGCTGACAATCAAAGAGCTGAGCCAATTGAGAATTTCGGTATCCCCAAACCAAAATTGTAGTTTGGGGTGAGAGGTTTGGCCCTTTAAAGGATTGAGTATCTAAGCCATGGGAATTTTAAAGAAAATTCTGTGGAAGTTGTTAGTATACTTGAGCCCCTTCTAAAGGTTGGAAATAATTGGTGGTAATGATCGGTTCAATGGCAAAATTTTACTGATGCCCACTATTTACAGAGGAGGCCTACGGAATAATCGGCCTGATACTAAGGTCCGTCGGTATAAGCCAAACCAGGAACCGCGACTGCTGCATACCTGGAATTACCAGGTATACCGGAAAATTTCGCCGAACAGGTACTTAGCAAGGTAATTGTTCTACACAACGTTTCCATCCGTTACCCACATCCTAATGTCTACGGGTGTCAGCGCAGTCTCATTATTATTTTACCGACATTTTTTCTCCTCTCTTGCAGCAAGACAGTTTTATGATTTGAATAAAGTTTCTTTAAAAAAAGAATGTGTTTTATGTGTCTTTCATTTCCAGCGAAACCTTTAAAAAGTAAGCCTAATCTATTACAGTCATAGTACACATCATGTTACGCCTTACAGTCTTACGATGCAACACTCCGACTACGATGTGATTGAAATGCCAGCCAGCTCCCCTTCCTAATACATTACGTGATTCTACAAAATCGAAATAAAATAGACTGGCATGACAACTCGTAGAACCTAAATAATGATTCCTCGATTCTCTTCTTCAGTCAACCTACAGAAACAAGTTCATGTATACGACCTGTAATCACTGAGTCTTGTGTGTCACCACTACTCGCGCGCTGCATCGTACCGTAGGTACGTGTACACACTTCTACAACAGTTGATGATCACTGTTCTCTTATTGTAGTAGTAGGTACGTGATTTACCTGGTAAGCAGCGTTATAATGGGATTGTGAATATACCAGGTAAAGAATTTAATCAATGTGCAGAATCGGTATAGCAACAGGTGAAACTTTTGTTACAGCTGTGTGTGAGCAATCAGTGCGGTATTTATTTCAAAAAGTTGAGTGCATACACTGTGACGAATCCATCAGTGTTGACAAGATGTCAATGAGTATTTATCAAACATTGGTGAAAGAAAGGAATGACTTGGGAATAAAGACAATGAGCTAAACCTATACGAAAAGTGGGATTAGTCATAACCCAGTGCCTTTGTATGTTGCCATCCCCTGTGCAGACTGTGACGATGACCCACTGGAATGGTGGAAAGACCAGGAAAAAACTTCCCCAACCTTGAACCTTTTGCAAGATGGTACCTGTCAGTCCAAGCGACATCTTCCCCTCCTGTGCAACTTTTCAGTAAAGCTGGACAAATTACAACCCCCCTGAGAGCTCAGCTAAATCCCAAAAAGGCCAGCATGCTTGTTTTTTGGCCCAGAACTTGTAGTAATTATTTTCCAGTAGTCTGTGCAACGGGTTGTAAGCCCAGAATATTGTGGATTTACGTGACACCTTGTTCATAATTACTTTATAAAACAAGTAACATTCTTTACTTTCTCAGTTGTTGTTGTTGGTATTCAATAAGGGTATTCATTGATATGGGGGTCCGTTAGTTTCCGCCCTCGGTAGTTTCCGCCTGTTACTTTCCGCCCCTAAAAATCTTAGGGCGGAAAGTAATGTTTCAACTTACATGTGTTAAAAATAACTGTTAACTTTAAATTTCAAACCCACATACATGACAACAAAGAAATTTGTGGATAGGCCTAAAACTTTTTCAGTATCCTCAAGTCAATGCAAAGAACAAATTGTATGACCTTTTTTCTAAACGGCAAATCTAGTCACAGGCTCTTATTTTTTTACGTATAAGTAGTCCGCTTGTCTATAGGTAGGCTTATGCTGATTGTGTGAACAACTGTCCACAGCATTGAATACCGTATACCTGTACGTAAGTACGTATTAGTATACTGAAGTCTACAGTGAGAATGTTGCTTGGAAAGACGTCAACATGGCAGTAACGGGTGTCGCACTGAATAGTAAAAGACACCGATGAAGTTTGAAATTTTAGGAGAAAGTTGATGGAATCTACCAGGGTTTTCGCTAACCCGAGCTCCCGGGTCCCTGACGCGCGAGTTCGACTCGAGACGCTTGAAAAAAAATCCTGTGCGTCCCAGGGACGCACGGGATTTGCTTGCTAAACGCATGTAAAATTTTGGGAAGAAGGCTTGGAAAATTTTGTGTTGAAAAGTTCACACGAACCCGTTGCTTTGAAATGTTCATTGTCGATGTTGCTTCACAAAATCCATGTAGGAAAACTTGTAGGAAAACTCTCCGACTAGACCGATTGTTCGACCGATCATCTGTTGTTAATCGGCATCGGGCCGATATTATTCCGTTGTCGGTAAATAATTTGCTTCGGTAAAATTCTGCCATTCAGCCGATCATTACCATCGATTATTTGAAAACTGGAAAATTGGCTAAATGTACTTGAAACTTACATTTAGTTTCGTTAAAATTCCCGTTAATACTCAATCCTTTAACTTCCCGCCAAAACGGGATGCACTGATATCACAAACGTATAAATTGTACCCCTGCAATGGGAATGATCGTTTGATATTTTCCGATATAACCCGGTAAAATTATCTGGAATTAGATTTAGAATTGCATTTAAGGTGCATTCCTTGCTGTCTCGCAGAAAGGGCCGCGTAAGTTGCTGTGCAAACTGTTCTGCACAAAACACATAGTAGCCTACAGACTATCTAGCTGCAGTGTTTCGCCACTTTTTTCAAAATCCCCAAGCTTTGCATACATGTCAGAGCTGTGTACGTTTTGTACACGTACGTAGCACCTAGAACCTTGTGAAGTTCGGTGGTTACTATCTTGCATAAATTAAGCCATTCCCAGCATTCTGTCCGTAATGTTGTTAAGTGGGGCTTATGCAATGTTGTCATACGACGTCATTGCAAACGAAAACAGTGATGCACGTGGTCTCATGCAGCAAACTTCTTGGCCCATGCATGCAGTAAACTTACGTGCGTGTCCGTTTTTACCCATCATGTTTTGCTTGGTGACATCATATGCATAGGTTCCATTGCGAAATTTAAATTGGCCCCTGCATCGCGATTGGTGCATTTGCGTTGATTCTAGTCAGCCAATCACAACTCGCGCCTTCGCCTATGTGATTTAGTGTGGGAAAATACTCGGCCTCGAGACAAGTTTTCCCGTTGAGTTTGTGTTACGACGGTCGCACTTGACATGCTAATATAGCCGTCTAGCGAAGCCAGGCGAGCGCCATGCTAAATTCACCTAGAAACGGCATCACAAATCTCTGCCTACGTGAATTTGTCGGGGATCTGACCTAGGTGCATTTCAGTTGCATATTCTTTTAAAACAAGACGTAAGTTTTGGGCAAGAAATGCTAAAAAATACAGGGGTATCTATATCCGAAAGGAACCATATGATACGTCAATCGGGTGCAATTGTTTTGTTGCCCAGAACTGCTAAGATTTTCATGATTGCTCTTTCATTAAAGCGGGAGAGTAGCTACAGTATATTACGCAACTACAACGCAGTACAGTAGAAGAATGCAAATGTTCCGATATGATTGGGGGATGAAAACTAGACAGAGCATGATGTTGGCCTTAGAACTAAATTGTGAAAGAGCATATGACACAGACTGCAAACAATTCTACTGTATTAACTGTTGATTTGTATCTCCACTTCTGAAGCGAAAATATTACACCTACAAAAACGAATAAACGACATCCCGTTCGTGAGACGAACGGAACTATTCCCAGTATCTCCTGAACTGGTTATGGTAATACGAAGTGGTATGATACGCGTAACATGTAGCTTGCCTCTTTCCAATAATGGGTAATCGGCATCGGGCCGATTGTTAAATGCAATAGTCGGTACACGACAGAAAATCTGAATGGAAAGTGCGGAGCGTCATTGATTACTGCATTTTTGTTGATGCTTCACTTGGGACTCTTCCAAAAAATATGGGACCCTCAGAAATTTGATGGGACTCTTGAAAAAAAAAGTTGAGGGTTCAGGAACTCTTGGGTTTGTGAGCCTAATGAGAACACTGTCTACATTTGACAAAAGTAGCACTGATATCACATTCGTTTCCATAACTTTCAACCTCCCCAAAAGATTTTTTCTGCTAAAAATGAAAGTGGCGGAAAACAATGTTTCGGAGGGGCGGAAACTAACTGTAACCATTGATATGTACCTTCAAAGGTGTTTTTCTTTTTGTCCATTTTATTTTGGTATTAATTAAACCCATGCTGCTTTATTGTTTTACAATAATTAGAAAAATAGACTCGAATCATTTTTGTAAAGGATAGACAAACTTGACAGAAATCTAGCATGTCCACAATCAATCAATCATGCAGTTTGTATATTTCACTTGTTTCCATTTTACTTGTTTTACTGTGTTGCTTATTTGCATAACTGTATTCGTACACTTCAATCCCCCCTTTAGAAAACGCTCAACTTTGTGTATCCAGGCATGAGCCTGGCATTTCAAAAAAAAAGGAAAATTCACTGCCGGGGGGTCACAGCCCACCTCAGCCCCACCTGGTTGGGGCTGAGGTAAGAGAAAATTTTGAAATTTTGGAACCTTGGATTACAGGAAATGCCCTCTAAAACGTAACATTTTTGTTAGCGTTGCCTTGTAAGTTTGTCGCCTGAGCTTAATTTGTCACCTCATTGATCTGCTCAGGTAAGTGGTTAAGATTTCCTGGTAGGCTAACTTTTTATTGGGCTAATAGTGACTGTAATATTACTAGCATAATGTTCATTGATTCAATTTTAAAAGCCTGGCCAACAAGGCTAGGCCTAGCGTTGCTCAGTGCTTACTACTATTACTAATACTAGTGTAGTGGGCTAACGTTAGGCTTGTCATATGTAAACTAGCCTAGCCTATGCCTGTATAACCAAACGTTGGCCCAGTTTATTCTAAACGAAATCTTTTAAAAATGGATTCGATGCATATGGATAATGCAGTAACAACAGAAAGTACCACCCGATTCCTGCGCAACAGAAAGACAGAGCCTAACAAACGTAACTCACTGTACAAGAAGCCATAACTTAGTAGGCCTAACGTTACAGTGTTAGGATAGGGCTAACGTTAGTCGTTACACTACACAAGAAAGACGTCGCATGACGATGTGTCAAACGGCATTCATATACCAGATTATTCCAATGTTCAGTCCATTCCAGCATTGACTAACATTAGAGCCACTTGTTTTTGGCAATTTTGTCAAAGACTACCCATCGAGAATCTCTTTTATCTCGAATTGATTTGGAAATGTAACTGATGTTCTGTGCACATGCAGCAGGCATGCAGTTCAATGCACGCAATACTACAATACAAGTTGTACGATACGGCGGACGATTGCGAGGCCCTTTCGATTCCTTGCATACCCAGCTGCTATTGCAATATCCATGCCTGCACAGCTATGTACGTTCTATAAATTTGACAACGGTCATGCATAGTATCCATCTAGGAAATAAAGATAACTGCGAAGGTGTACACATTGCTTACATACGCACGCACGAGCATGAGTACTATACAGTATCTGTAATCTTCCTTGTTTCATGAGCTTCTTCTTATACAGGTTATGTCCGCGTTTTTACCCTATTTTATCGACACAAATAATTTTGATAATATACAAAAAAGCGGAACTGTAATTTTTCCGCGGAACCGCGACTAAAAAAACTCGGAAATCGGCGACAAAGAGGAAAAAGCTCAGGCCTGTGTATCGTTCTAGCCACTGTACACTGAACACACAGCGCTCTACTTTGTTAAGAGTTTGTAAACATTTCTACATTGCAAACGACAGACACCAGCGAAACAGTGAACTGACAGGCAGAGTGAAACACCTGTTGAAAAACAAACCTTGTTCAGTATCTGAATACCCCTTTCACTACATCAACTGTTCCAAATTAAATTTCGTCAGTCCCTCTGTTGACTTTTTGTGCTGTAGCTCTCGTAAGCACTACAGTGTAGAATGCATGGCTGATCTGCCAGTAGTGTGTTGTGTGTGCAAGCACCGACCTGCTATGATTGTGTGGGGATTACAGAATGGGTTTCAAGGGTTTGTATTGGGACTTCTGAGCTGCGTGAACACAATAACCATGAAGAGTGGGAAGCGGTGAAAGGAGTAGGTCTAGGCTAGTCACTGAACGTGACGGTATAATCCGCTCCTTGTAGTCACTCCTTACTATGGTCACTGGCCTACATGTACAAAGGTAACAACGTTTTAAGCCAAAACAACAAACCGAGCTATAATTACGATGGAATGGTTCATAGAACAGATTTGAGTTAATATAATGATTTTGAGCATTCTTAAATACCACTTATAGTACCTTCTGGAGTGTTTATTCCAGAAAATTCATAGCAAAAGGCAGGAAAAATGTGGTGCCATCCTTCGCAGTAACATCGACATCTTGATCGTCTGCTACAGTGCTACTGTGTTGCACGATGGGAAGGACTTCCGCTAGACAAGCTGTCGAAGACCAATTAGTAAGCGCGGCTAGTCAATACTTGTACTTCATATAGTAAACTCTCTGTACATTATGAAATAGTACAGTCAATGCGTTGGTTTCTCCGTTTTAAATGAGATCACATGACAAACACTGACTTCTTCGACTGAAAAAATAATCTGCACAGGCTTAACGTTACTCGCAGAATTATCCAGCCAAAATTTCCCTCTCAAAGGTCTTATTTCGTTAACAGACTTGTGTGGATGGTGAATGTGATGACAAAGATCATCTGTGGAAAGTCTGGTGAGAAAAGGTATCTTTTTGGGGATGTGAGGGATGCCTACTCACGCGTGAGTAGGCAAGTGAGCTGTGTTTTTGTATATACCAGGCAAGGGCCCAGAAATGAAGTGCAGTATAGCATAGGAACGTAATGCTGGGTCCTGTTCAAGGGCTAGTCTAGGCTAGGTACGGTGTGCATATCTGGTTCGGTATTTCAATTGTGCATTATTTTAAGAAGAGGTATTTCAGGTTTCTTATTGGGTATACCTGGTATTTCAGGTATATTTCTTTAAGACAGATTCCTATGCCATCGGCATCGGTAGAAGTGACATAGGCATACCGGGTATACCAGGTATATCGATATACCAACGAACCTTACGCGATACCATGTAGGCTAGGCCTAGGCTAGGCCGAAGTTAGGCCAAGTAAAAAAGTAACACCTGAAATCAGTCCAATAAATTTGGGAAGAAGTGAAACTCCCGCACATATTTTTATCCCTGTGTAAACACTGCTTTCCAGAAGACTCTAGCCTGAGGACTAATTACTAAATTAGGGAAGTTGCCTGCCCAGCTCAAGCAAAAACTAAGGCCAGGCCTTGGCCTAGGCTAAGCCTGTGTAACTTGGTTCCTAACGTTTGGCTTTAGAAATACATGTCAAAGTATGCTGAATGCTCGAATCTTAAATCGCAGTAGGCTTCAAAGAAAAATGTAACACTGCTTTGTTTGTTTGGCTGAATCACAAACTGATGCTTCAAATACACTTCATGCAAGTAATCGTGCTCGGTCTGCCGGTCACTTGACGAGAGACAACTGCCTTGGTCCCGCTATGCCTTTCGTATGAATCCAACGTTAGGCTTCTGTTAAGTTCCCGTTCAAGGCGTGGCTTGTAACCTCGGCAAACTTACCTATTGTGGATATAAACGTCGTATTAAAGGTATCATCTGAAAACCTAAACAATATACACGTCTTTCCGACACCAGAATCACCAATTAGAAGCAATTTAAACAGTAAATCATAAGTTTTCTTTGCCATTCTGAGACCTAGACAACGGGAAACTACTATCACTGTTGAACATGGCCGGGGAAATGGGCTCGTTCGTAGTTCAAACAAACACTTTAATTATAAATATTTACCTCAAAATATTGAATATCAAATTTTGAAAGAAACACCCTTTATTATTTGTAAATCTAATATTTCAAAATATTGGAAGTTTTTTGATACTACTTTTTCTTGTAATTATAAATATATTTTTCTGTACTGTCAATTGGCAACACGAAGTGATTCATGACCAAAGAAACAGTAACTCAAAGAATGGTTGCATCCACTTTGTTGCAACATACCACAAGTAAATGAAGCGTCGTTAGACAATAGATATTATCTTGCTTAACTCATTCGTGACCTCATTATTTTTTAAATTAAACTTGAAACGCAAAATTTGAAGGCAACTTGGGGAAAATTCGGAGAATTTTTTTAGTTTTCTTGGGTATTAAGTGTAGCATACATCACCTTGCATACCTAGTAAGCAGTCTCTTCATTACTATTTCTATGTTTACCGTTTACTGTGTCGGCTGTATGTACTGGACTGATTCATACAACGAAGTGACAGTTATGGCCAGCATACTACAGTTTATTTGGTGCCGTTTTCTTTTTTCTAAACTTTTAGGTCTATAGATGTTATTGTTAAAGAGATTTCAGTTTTATGATAAGTCAGTGAAGTCGGAGATGTGTTCCAGAGAGGTAAGAAGATTTGTTTATTCGTTTTCTGAAAGAATCAAGTATAAAAATGGGGCTAATTATTGCACATCATGTGACGCAGACTTTGTCAAATGTTGCGTAATGGCCGGCAAAGGAACGACGCAATAGGGCTTATGCACCTACGTCACTGCGTTGCGCATCTCTCTTTTTTTCCATCCAGACATCCATTTTACAACTAAGGCGCTGTTGTGCGCGCGTTTCGGTATAATGATGAATACATTTGATCATTTTCATCCAGTGAAACGCGCTAACGTCACATGCAGACTGCAGACTCGGGCAGAAATAAAAAGAATCCACGGTCTTGTCGACGGGCTTGCTCCACAGGGATGGCGCCAGAGGGGGCCGGGGGCATCCCCCCCCCGGTTGGCAGCACTGCCCCCCCCCCCCCGTCGGGGAAGGTCGGCGGTTTCGTCGGGGAGGCATAAAATAATAAACAAAAAATAATAAAATCCTAAACGGACTGAAATTACTGGATGGGTGATCTTCAACATATTTTTTTGTTTTGAAATTCTATTATTTAACATATCGAAATCGATTTTCAATCACTTCTTCTTAGCTCCGTATATCTCATTCCATGTACCTTTTCCTACCTCCCAGGTAGCATTCCCATGTGGGCCCCATAAACGTCAAACCATATGGGTCCCATATTATTTTGCACCCAAGATCCATATTGGGCCCATATGGGCCAACCCTGTATGCCCTTATGCCCATATGGATAGTACTGGGGCCCAAATGGGGCAATTGTCCAAGTTGGTCCCAGCACTATCCCATATGCATCATATGGGTTATCTGGGCTGGCCCATATGGGCCCCGTATGGGTCTTGGGTGCAAAAGGTATATGGGCCCCATATGTTTGTCGATATGGGGCCCATATGGGAATGCTACCAGGGCTCCTCCCCCGTCGGGGAAGAACAGCAATTTCCCTCGGGGATACTAAATATGAACGTAAAGGACTACAGGTACTGAATGGATGGTCATGAAATGTTTTTTCCTTTATGAACTATTGTTTCTTCTGTAACGCTATTTTAACGCTTATCTGAATCTGTTTTTATCACTAGCTCTGCTATCCCTCATCCCTTCTACAATCGGCAAGGCCATGTCCCATCGGGGGAATGCTGCCCTCTCCCTGTTGTTGAGAAAATGAAATTTCGTCGGGGAGCCTTCATCTACATGCCCACGATAAACTGATAAAATATGCGAGTCTGATAAACTTCTGTCACCCGGACGATCGTCTTGATTTTGCTCACTAGAAGACCATACTGTTCAAGGAAACTCACAATTCCGAATTTTTCCTTACCAAAACGGACGAGAAGGGCTGTTCATGTGGATGCAGTGTACAATGGTCTGACCTCTGGCCTGCCGACATCCGATTCTAAATAGCAATAGTAATGAAAATCGACCTGGCCGTTTCAGCTACCCATAATGATAAACAGTAGTGTGAGAATATCTCCCATAAGTCTGACTAAATATTTTTTTGAATCTACCATGTAACGTGACATATTTTCAAATAAGTTGGAAGTAAAAATCATTGGTATGTTGGAGTTCGTGCAGTCACGTAGGAAATTTCTTTTTATTCTATTTAATCTTTTTAGCGGACCTTGCCAGTGGCGAAGCTGCCATATGGTCAGGGGGGCGGTGCCCCCCCCCCCCCGACGGAACAAAATCGTCTGTCGGCGCCCTTTTTAGGTCTTTAACATACCGTCACTCTTGCACCATTGTTGGCAAAAGACATAGCGTTGTTTTCAGGCCCAGATAACAAAATGCTCAAGCAGCCACAAGTAACTGTACTATCTGCACTTTATTCTGAAGAAAAGAGTCTTCTGTAATATAGGGATAAGTTTTGCCGAAGCGTATCTTCATGCTTTTTACGCACTAATGAATGTTATCGCTGTGCTAAGTAAATTGCTTCACACCAAGCGTGATTGTAAGCTTACAAAATACACCGACTGACTTTAAATTCACTCTCCCGGCCAATAAAAGATGTTGAAAAGGGCGCAACAATAATTGCAGCACAAATAGCCCTCATGTTGTCCGGTGTAATTCTCAACAAAGACAATAAAAAGAGTTTATAAAGATACCAAATAGCTTCCACAACATTTTTCAAAATCATTTGAAGAGACCATTCACGTTAAAATAAAATAAAGCTGTTGTCCTAGTGGTAATGATTTAAGAATTTTAATGAGCAGTTTCCATTTTTTGCTTTTCTTCAAGTAACCATTCTCATAAAAAATATCTATTTCTGACACTGCACGATAGTCCCAAGAAAATGCTCATTTCTGCACTTTCGTGGTCTCAGAAGCCAATTGCACCTAATAAGTCTAGGTTCAGGCTACTTTCATTTATTATGAATTCGGTATCTAGAGTGTCAAGCATACCGTTTGCCTTGGCTTTTTCTTTCAATGTACCGTAATTAATGGCTATAGTGGTCGCATGATGTACATTACGTCAATTAATGTTTCTTCGTGTACTTATCTTGATTTCCAGATGCCAAAAATTAACACCGAACGGTGATCAATTTCCATAACTTTTTCCCCCTGTAAGATTGCTTGCTATTTAGCTCTAGCAGGTTAATCTTAATCTTCACAAAGTAGCTCATTATTCCATTAAAATCTTAAATCGAGGGCTGACATTAACAAAAAATATAATGACCGCCTTCTTACCAGAATGTGAAAGAGAGGGATAGAAACATGGGTTTCCGCAGGTAGGGGCAAGGGGAGAACTTGCCCTCCCCTGGAAAATAAAAAGCCTAAAAAAACGAAAAAAAAAAGAGAAAAAAGAAGTAAAATTATTATCAACATTTCTTAACAGTTCACTCAGTTTTTTCCCTATTTATATGCGGTAAATATGCTTTAGAAATGCCATTTCCAGCGATCTGAGAGCCATTTTGGGCCAAAATTTTCTTGGGCTCCGAGCCAACTCATGGTGTGGCGGAGTTTTTTCTCCCTAAAACAATTCCCCCCCCCCCCGAATTTTCTTCTGCAGAACAATGCATGTTTGCAAATTATCATTAGTTTCGGGGAATGTTATGAAGTGAAAATTTTATTGCGGAAGAAAGCTCAAAATAATGACTGCTTTGTTTTTGATCGCGGGAAATGCCATTTCCTGCTGTATGGGGGTTCTCAATTTTCAAAAATTTCTGTGTTCTGCACTTTGGTAACATTTCGGTCATAATTACATTTTTCGAACAAAAAAGACAATTCTTCCCCCTCCCAAACTGAAACGTTCCCGAGGGTCTATGTCAACATGTAAAATAGAAAACTTCAAATATATGGGAAGCCAAACTTTTTAAGTGGGAAAACTTCAAGTATGTATCGAAGGCATGATGATATCTGCATGATGATATTCAGTAACCCAACAAAACTACAGATCATCCCTACTTGGTTTTTCTCATAACAAGATTAGACTCTTCCGTAAAACCCCAAAATCTGTCATAAAATTACAATTTTTCTCCAATAGCTTCAGATTGTTAAAAGTAACCAACGCCAACTCTGTTCACCACCCCGACATTCTAGTGACCTAAATTTGCTCTTGAAAGGTATATGTTTCTTAATAAGACACCCAAATTTTTCATTATAACCGTACAAAAAATTTCTTCCATTAAATTCCAAAACTTCACCAGCAAAATAAGCTCTTAATGCAAATCTTCGTTCAAAAAAAAAAAAAAAAAAACTTTCCGGGCAAACTTGTAGTCTCGTGTTGAAGCCTTAGTACGTGGGCGAAAATGTTAAATTTTGACTTCAAAAAAAACTCCTGATTTTTAACTATTTGTTGAAACGAAAGCCAAAAATCCAAAATCTGCTTAGTCACCGCCCACCGGGACTAACTCAAAACCTTTGTGCTAGACACCACTCACCGAGAAGAGGGCACTATTGGTCATGAAGTGCGAGGCTGTCGGGGCCTTAAAATGCTGGCCTCCCCGTCGGGCAAATCCTGGCGCCACCAGTGGAGGAGCTGCCATATGGTCAGAGGGGGCGGTCGCCCTTCCCCTGACCGACCAAAATTGTCTGTCGGCGCCCTTTTTAGGTTTTTAACATACTTTACTCTTGCACCATTATTGGCAAAAGACATAATTTATAGCGTTGATTTAAGGTACAGATAGCAAAATGCTCAAAAAGCCACCAGTAACTGTACTAGCTGCACTTTATTCTGATAAAAAGGGTCATCTTCTGTAATATAGGGATAGGTTTTGCCGAAAGGTATCTTCATGATTTACACGCACTGATGAATGTTGCTGCTGCGCTAAGTTAATTGCTTCCACACCAAGCGTGATTAAGCTTACAAAATACACAGACTGTCATTAAATTCACCCTCCCGGCCAATAAGAGATATTGCAAAGGGCGCAACAATAATTGTAGAGCAAATAGCCCTCTTCTTGTCGGGGATAATTGTCAACAATGACAATAAAAAGAGTTTATAAAGGTACCAAAATAGCTTCCACAACATTTTTCAAAATTATTTAAAGAGAACATTCAGGTTAAAATAAAATTAAACTGTTATTAAAGTGGTGAGTTTTAATGAGCAGTTTCCATTTTGCTTTTCTTTAAGTGACCATTCTCAAGATAAACGGCTATTTCTAATATGCACGATATTCCCATGAAAACGCTTATTCCTGTACTTGCGTGGCCTCAAAAGCCAGAAAATTGCATCTTATAAGCCTAGGTTTAGGCTACTTTTATTAATTATGAATTCGGTATCTAGAGAGCCAAGCACCTTTTGTCTTGGATATGGTACCTCTTTCAATGCACTTACTTAAAGGCTATTTCAGAGTGGTCACATGATAGAAATTAGGTCAATTAATGTTTCTTCGTGTACTTATCTTGATTTTCAGATGTCAAAAATGTAAACCTAACGGTGGTTCATTTCCATAACCTTCCCCCCTGTAAGATTTCTTGCTATTTACTAGGAATGTAAAAGAGAGGGATAGAAACATGCGCGTCCGCAGGTAGAGGCAAGGGGAACTTGCATAGGCGTACGAGGCGGGGGGCAGGGGGACAGACTGCCCCCCCCCCCCAATTTTCTCAAGATCTAAACTTCGGGCAGGTATCTGGAAAAATTCGGGCAGCCGTTTGAGTCTAAAAACCTGTTTGTTTATACTTACACAGAAAACTCCTAGGCGCGCCCGAATTCCTTCAAACACTTGGCCGAAAAAATAATAAAAAAGCATCATAGTCACGGTACAATTTTTGTTCACAAAACATTCCAAATTGTATTTGTTACAACTATTTGTTTGTCATGGGTCTATACTCATGATTTCTTTTGTCGATTGATTACCAGTATAAAACATCGTAAATGTCATGCAACTAAAATCCCGTTATGAATTAAACGTAAAGGTATCGTGAAGATTTCGTTTCGTTTTTAATTTTGTATTCCCTTGCCTGAGGCAAAAGGAGTCTATGCGACTATGCCCATGATTTGGCCACGTTTGTTTTTGTTTAACGGGTCCGGTTTGTGGGGATCAAGTGTGCCAAAACCGTTAAAATGGACTTAGGTCGTTTGCTCACTTGGAAATAATTTGCGCCCTTGTTTGCTTAAATGCATATAAACAGGCTGCTACCTTGCTTGGGAATCGCGCGAAAATTGAGTTAATCGGTTTTTAAGGGCCAATTCGTTGCATAGCATCCCCACTCAGGTAATTCGGGGCTCTGAATCTGAGCTAAACAGGCTGCTAAAACACACGGGATCCTTGTAAAGTTCGACGCAACTTTTATTTAATAGGCAGCCGGAATGCGATGCAATGCCATCCTCCCTCAAGTTGAGAAGCCTTGGGATTTTCGAGGGTTTCTGAAGTTTTTCAATTTCCAAAATTATATTGATGATAATCTCATGCTGCATGACGTATAATAGTTTGTAGAACGCGCAAACAAACTCATTTTACAATGATCATAGCTTAATGTACTCATCTAATGGTAGTGGTACGTTTCATCTGGGAGTTTTCTGACCTTTTTGTAGATTTGCTCATTTTTTGTGAAAATTTTATTGCAAACGAAAGTTCAAAATATCGACGGCTTTGATTCTGCTTATAAGCCTGGGAAAGGCCATTTCCGGCTGTCTGAGGGGTTGCGATTTTTCAAATTTTCTGTACGCTCCGCGCCAACCTACGGTGGCGCTCCGCTTAGATAGTCCTTCGAGCAGAATTACATTTTTCGGGCAGAGAATCCCCTGCTCCCAAACTGAAATGCTCCCGTACGCCTATGGGAACTTGCCCTCAACTGGAAAATAAAAAACTAAAAATACAAAGAAAACATAAAGAAAAAGATGGAGAAAAATTAACATCAACATTCCTTAACACTTCACTGAGTGTTTTCCCTATTTATATGCGGTAAATATGCTTTAGAAATTCCATTTCGAGATCTGAGAGGCTTTTTGGCCAAAATTTCCTTGAGCTCCGCGCCAACGCAAGGTGACGCGGAGCTTTCCCCCCTTAAAGGATTTTGCCCCCTCCCCCCGAATTTTCTTCTGCGGAGGCCCATGGATAGAAAATTTAAACATGTTTTAGTAGAAAAACTTGATGAGGAGAAATGGCAAAGCAGTCTTCTACCAGGTGCGGAAAATCAAATGGAAAGTCTGAAAAGCCATGGCTTCGATGGTGCTGAGGCTCAGGGCGCCCCTGCAGACCATTTTCGCCCCCTCTGACCGAAATCCCTCTCTCCGCCACTTGGCGCCACCCCTGTTGTTCCAGAGCGATTGCACGCCCGAGTGGGAGTGGATTAAATCCCAGAAGTGGGCGGTACTTTTTTTATTTCATCATTTGTGAGAAACTGAAGCGACCTCCTCGACTTACAAGCCTTGGGCGCGCTCAGGATGGGGGGGGGATATGTAATTTGGTGCATACTTACATGGTATCTTATTACATATTTTGTAAAGATAACCATGTAGAAATCAAGTAGCGGTAGGCCTACACACTGCTGGCAAATACTTTACCATTCTGCAGTTAAGCACAGAACCACATACATTAACATCCTCAAACAAGTGTATATGCGTTGCATTTGTGTAAAGGCCTTCCTACCCCTTGGCTCTTCGCCAGAGAGTCGTGGGGACTTTTAGAAAAAAGAAAAAAAAAGGCCTTCCGACCGTATGGAATACCGTTTTAACATTTATTCGGGAATTTCAGATATCTATAATTAATTTCAGATATCTCTAATTCAATTTCAGATATCTCTAAATAATTGCAGATATCTTTAAATAATTGCAGATATCTCGAAATAACGAAGTATTTCAGATATCTATAATTCAGTTTTAGATATCTCTAATTCAATTTCAGATATCTCTAATTCATTTTCAGATATCTGTAATTCTATTTCAGATATCTCTAATTCTATTTCAGATATCTCTAATTCTGTGTCAGATATCTCTAATTCTATTTCAGATATCTCTAATTCTATTTCAGATATCTCTAATTCTATTTCAAATATCTCTAATTCTATTTCAGATATCTCTAATTCATTTTCAGATATCTCTTATTCAATTTCATATATCTCTTATTCAATTTCAGATATCTTTAATTCAATTTTAGATATCTAAAATAGTGCATAATTAGAGATATCTGAAATTAATTAGAGATATCTGAAATTCGTGAATAAATGTTAAAACGGTATTCCATACGACCGTGGACTTCCTGTATGAGAGCATACCCCCGTTAATTTCTTTTTTTACTTACATTATAAATCCAAAAAGAAAACTGGCCTCTGAAAGCTTGTCGAAGTTATCGCCAGGGGCAAGCTACCTCTCATATGTACGCATTTGTAAATATGGAGCTTTTATTGCAAGAAATAGTTTCTTTTAGCTTCAGGGTTTCCTGTTAAGAAATTCGAATATATTGGGGACTCAGAGAATCTGCGTTTCTTAAAAGCACATATCTGAGATTACATGACGACTGAATATCGTTGTTGTTACATGAGTTATCTAGTCTAAGGAGTGCGGATTGAGGTTTTTCGGCGACAGTCAAAAAGCTCCCGAAACTTTGTTGTCGTTCTCAGACAAAAACATAGGCGTATGGGGGGTAATTTTTTTGAGGGGGGAAGAGCAATTTTTGCCCAAATAATGGCAAAATTTATCATGTTTTGTTCATGATAACAAAATAGCTATTAAGCGGGGTTGTACACAGGGTGAGCCCCTCTCTCCATACCTTTTTATCCTATGTGTAGAACTCTTGGGTTGTCTTATCAACAATGATGAAACTATCCATGGTATTAGTATTTGTGGTAAATGCTTTTAAACTAGTCCAATATGCAGATGATACAACACTTTTCTTTCACGGTGACGAAACATCCTTCAATAGAGTTATGACACAATTACATTATTTTAGCACTTTATCGGGTCTGAAGCTTAACTTAGGTAAATCCGTTTTGGTGGGACTGGGAAGTCTAAAGGGTTCTTCTATCCCTGTAAAAGGGGGATGTAATATTCCCTGGATTTGTGGGATGACTTCACATTATTAGGTATTGTTTTCAATAATAATTTAGGAAGTATATTAATTAGAAATTATGAAAAAGCAATGAATGAAGCATTAAATACTTAAAAATAATGGGAAAAGCGGAATCTTACCGTTCTAGGTCGTATTACAGTTCCTAAGTCATTAATGGTGCCATGTTTCAATTACTACATAAGAACACGTCCACTGCCGACGGTACATTATACAGATAAAGTTAACTCTATGTTATTTCGATTTGTTTGGAATGATAAACCTGATCGTATAAGCCGACGACAATTGATACAAGATTACAGGGATGGGGGGGGGGGGGGCTCAAGATGATTGACTTCCATAAGCACTGCTTGGCCCTAAAGATTAGTACCGTTGGTCACTTTTTAAAAAGAGACAATTCGGAGTTTAGTATTTACTATCTCCATGTTTTTGGTGAAAGTATTGACTCTTTCTACAACCATGAGGAGTCTATTTGAAATTGGCTAGTCAACTAAAAATTTTGAACCCATTTTGGAAGAACCTGTTAGAGACCACTTACAATTTTCTTAGGGATGAAATCGTTTCGAAACAGCATAGTTTAAATAAACTTACCATGTCGATTTGGAATAACAGTTTAGTCCAGATTAATAATGCTCATGTGTATTGCAGGCATTGATATATGAAAGGTGTTCGCTTTATTTCAGATTTGCTCTCTGAGGATGGCTCTTTTCTTTCCTACGTCAGTTTCATTCACACGTACCAAATTTCATGAAACTTTTTAGAATAGTATGGCATTGTTAATTCTATTGAATCGGTTTGGGATGAAATTTGTTGTGGTACACTTATACGACCAGCATCTCCTATTAACAGCTATATAAATAATCTTACCACATGTGGTACTCTTACCTCTAAGGCGGTTTACATAAGGTCAGCTTTCACAATAAAACATATTCTAAGTGGTGTCAATTAATTGAGATTAACAATGAAGACTGGCCTTTTTATTGTAGTGCTCCTTCCATTACTCTAAAGATACAAAGTTAAGATGGTTCCAATATAGTATAGTAAACAGAATTATTCCGATGAATAAATTTTTGTATATGATTAAAGTTAAAACATGCGATATATGTGACATTTGCCATGACTAAACAGAATCAATTGAACATTTATTCTACAGCTGTAGTCACGCCAATAAACTTTGGCATAACCTACATATTTCTTTGAGGTATGCTGGTTTTCAAGGAGGGGTCAATTTCGATATTTCTACAGTGGTTTTGGGGTCAAACTTTAGTCGAGAATTGAATTTGATTATTACCCTGGTTAAATATTTTATTTGGAAATGTAAACAACAGAAGGCCCTTCCTAGTCATATTCGATTACTTACTTTTTTGAAAGATTACTTTATGATCCAGAAAGATATTTTGTTTCGTATAATGAAAAGTCTTGAATGGTAAAACTTTTGGTTCCCTTGGTTCTGTATAATGCAATTAAATGAATTATTGACTGATTAATTACCCCCACGTACTCCTTCCCATTGTTTCCCCCTTTGTTCCCTTTCTTTGTTTTTCTCCTCCCCTTTTGTTTTTCTGGTGCGAGATCCCACGTGTGTCTTTACCTTCATGATGAACCATTTTTTTCATTTTGTAATTAAGATAAGTCTATATGTTTCTGTTGTAAATAATGTGTTTTATCTTTTTGAGCAAGAGAAATGAAATAGAAAAAATTACCCCTTTTAAACAAATATATGTAGATATGGAGCTTGTATTGCAGAAAGGTTTGGATTCTGGGTTTCCTAGGATGTTTAAAGAGTTAGGGGATTACTGAAGAATCTGCACTTCCTTCATATATTGGTGGCAAATCTGCTAATGATTGCACGACGACTGAATCGTTGTTGCTACGTAATGTTATCTAAGGCCTACGAACTGAGTACATTCTCCGTGACATTTCAAAAATTTGCCAAACTTTGTTGTCTTTTTAAGACAAAATATTTTAAAATAAAGAGCTTTCATTGAAGAAAATTCGGAATTCTATGAAAGACAGTTCACAAAAATAGCAATATAGCTGCCGGTGTCCCTTGATGATGTGTTGTCACATATGGTAATATCCGATTTTGTCATTTTCAGAACTCGGAAAGTTTACCAAACTGATTTATGAGGGAGTACTAATGCATCGTATTTTTACATTTTGCGCGAAGCACGCCGGGAATTTTGCAATTTTGAGATTTGGAAAAATAAAAAAAAAGGGGTTTTCTGACCAAGGAAGTGAGGGGGTGGAAGCATGCTTCGGCCACTCATTTTTCACTGGGGACTATGGCCCCCCGCTTCCTACGCATATGGCGTAGATTGTCGCTACCGTACGTCTACTACGTGTGAGTAGGCTAAAGGCTTAAGAAGACAGCAGTCTGCTACGGTTTTGTCAGTGTGTGAAAGTTTCGACCGTTCTCAAGTAGAGTTCATATAAATAGATTTTGCGAGAAATTTGAAATATTTTCGAAAAATGCAAGATAAGGTCAAAATCACTGCACGTATTGCAGGTATATGATATTGCTTCCCATTCAAGTGGCCGTGGCCAGCTCGACTTGAACCAATTGGTTGGAAACTGGGTGGTAAATCTCCATCTAGTCTAACCTATTCCATTCAAATTTCGTCATGATCATGCAAATTATATCTTCACCGATATCATCTTGGTGCGCCCTTTTTTGCCCCAGGCGGTGGCGACAATCTACGCATAGGTCCACGACGTACACGTTACATGCTCTGTTCATGTACACAGGAAGTTTGTGCTTCCGAAAGGTACCAGTTAAATGACATGGTACCTACTGACAGCTTGTCCTCTCCCGTAAAGTTGGCATACAAGTATGCTACTACTAGTGGTCTGCGCCAACCCCATGGTTTACTACTGTTGGGAAAAAATGTGTCCTAAAATGTCTCTCAGATGGCTGGAAATGACACTCAGTTCAAAGGCAACACCAGGAAATTGTTAAAAAGAAATACAAGAGACCATTGAAAATTTTGCTGGGGCAGGTTTCGCTCAAGTTTCGCTCCTACTTGACTTCGCGCCAGATTTGCTAATATAATCGCTGTCCTGAGGCACCCCTCGCCCCTTTTTAAAAAGGGAATTGATGAATGAAAAGATGTCTCCCCTAGCATATAGTGCCAGATTTAGGAGCGAACCTTTAAAAATGTATTTTCAATTCGTAAGTACGTTTTTTTTTTCATTTACACCTTTTAAGTAAAAGGTTGGATTCTGTCACCGTCATGTCTAACTACTCCCAAATCAGTGCTCGGCTGTGTACTCTAAACACATTAGAGGACAAGTGTCGCAATGCAGCCAACACACCTTCTGTCCGAAAACGTTGCCAGTGTCCACAGAGCCTGGCACAAACCAGGGAGTTGCAACTCCTTGCACAAACGACAACTTGTGTCGCAACATGTGTTGCAACTTGTGTCCGTAACATGTCTCTGGTGTACGTACGGGCAAAATATTGTGTCCGGTTGAGCCGGCAACATCCTGCGTCACACGTGTCCTGAAATTTACCCAGTGTGCACAGTCCTTAATTAAAAATAATATCAAAATGTGATTGAAAAAATTGATTGGTGAAATCATTTAACTAGAACCCGCAAGGGTGCATTGAGAAATGTTATAATCTATTCCCTTATAGCTATACTCTCACTATGATCAAATCGCGTTATTTTTGTACCCTCACTGTTTCAGTTTTCATCATTTTTGAAAAAAGGGATGGGTACTTTGAAATGTCCATAGGCGTGCGAAGTGGGGATGCAAGGGGGGGGGGGGGCACTCGCCCTCCCAATTCCGGGCAAAAAACGGTAGTTCCATTAGGGCAAAACATGATCAAAATATGATAATGGTGCCCTTTTTTGGACAAAAATTGTTCTTGCTCCCTTACAAAACATTAACCCCCTACGCCGATGGAGATGTTCTCCTTCCAAAAAAGCTTAAGGGCCGTTCCCCGCCCCTCATGATCCACGCCCGAATGTAGACGCATACTGACTCAGCAGTCTGGAAGTTAAAGACATGGAAAATAAGTTTTGCTGGATCGGATTATTCTTTGGTTCTCAATTGCCGACGTATCGTGCGACCCGGCCGCGCTCTCGTTCCAAGACCAGCACTGCCTAAATACTGAAGGGAGACGGCTTGCTGAAGGCCCGAAGACTTAGGTTGTACCTTATAGTGTTATACCTTATGCTATTTCTTAAATTGTAGGCATCAGAAATCAGATAAGACTTTTAAGTTCAAATTTTTGGTTAGTTAGATGGAGTTTTACGGCCCAGTTTCCAACCAATTGGTTCAAGTCGAGCCGGCCATGGTCTTTTTGCCAGTTGTGGTTCACTGCCTTGTTTTCCCGTTTTTAAAGTCTTCGGTATGACCCTGACGGGACTCGAACTCCCCACCTCCCGACTGTGAGCTGCCACTCTGCTCTTAACCTGCTCTTAACCACTTAAACATGCAGTCGGTCAGATTTAAGTTCAAATGACATTAACAGAAACTACATCACGTTTTGATTTTTTTTCACTAATATGGATCGTGATAAGTATAACAGAAGTAGTTTTAGGTAAGGAGTAAGACCACTACAGTAAAGTAAGGGCAGGGGGTTGCCAGCCCCAGTCCCCGCTTGATCTTCTGTGGTCCCGTTTTATCGTTAATATTTTAATCGATAGACTCCATCAGTCCATAGGTGGAATGTGGAAAAGCACTCCGATAGGCATGCCACACATCTAATGATTGTCCTCGGTAATAAAAAAAAAATCCGACGACGTTCGTGAGCTTTCATCTTCAGTGACATTTGATCATTTTGAAGGTTAACATCTGTTTCAAATATGTTTGTTGTATTTGTACCTCAACTCAAAAATTTTTAAAAATATATATCACAGAGCACGAAAATGAATTCCAACAGTCATAGGCGGGATTACAGGGGCCCATTTTTTCCAGAACTTTGTTTTTTACGTCTTAGCCTGGCTACAGAAATACAAACTGGAACTGACAGAGCTACGCCAGTGATACTTAATTAAGTTGTATAATGTTTAAACAGGTCATATACTGCATTGAAGAATAAATAAAAACAATATTTTTCCAATAAATGTCTCAACGCTGTTTTTTCGACACGCTTCGCGGGCACCCGTTTTAAATATTTCAGGATTCGGGGTTACTTCTTGTAGAACACCTCTTCCATTGTCACTGAAACTTATCATCAGTGCCCGGGCCGTACACAGCTGAAGCTCTAGCGTAACTAGTGAAAGGGGGAGGCAGGTCGTCTTCTGGTCCCCTTCTCTGAACAAGTGCCCCCAAGCTTTCTGAAAGGGCGATGATCTTATTTGACCCTAATCTGGGACTCCACTCTTTTTCGGCTGAAGTGAAAAGGGGCCCACCCTTTCTCTAATTTCCATTAATTTCTCTATTGAGGTGTCTCAAAAGTCCATTTTTCGGCGTGTTCTGCCCGTCCCATCACAGATAACGACTCTATAAAAATCTCATGAAAAGGACTCTGTAGAAAACCAACGGTACGTTTTTGCTTAGTACAAATATCCTCAGGGGTCACCCTTATTTAGTTGTAGTGAAAAGGGACCACCCTTTGTCTAATTTTATTTCAATTTCACTACTGAGATGAAGTAAAAATTAATGTTTTCGGCGCGCTCCGCACACACCTTCAGAGGTAACGGCTTTGTGAAAGTCACCTAAAAAAGACTATGTAGAAAACCAGAGTATGTTTGTGCTTCAGTAATAATGTCTTTAGGGGCCACTGTTATTCAGCTAAAGTTAAAAGTGGCCGATCCCTTCTCTAATTTTCATTCAGTTTCATTACTGAGATGTCTTAAACCTTGATTTCATGAAAAGCCCCCTAGCTTTCTGAAAAAATGTGATCTGTGACACCAAGGGAGTCCCTGAAAAACCTCAATTTTAAGTATTCCATTCTCTCTCTCCGCATCCTCTGTATTGTAGATTCCGGCCGACTTTCATCATACGGAGTAAGAATATAATTGATAAAAGTCAAATTGTGATATTTGTGGTCTGTAAAGCGCCCGTTTTATGTAATTTAATGATGAAGATAAAATGCATCATTTTAATGCCTACAATTTCGTAAATTCCCAGGAGCTTCCGGGCTTTGCCCCTGGACCCCACCAAGGGCCCTGAGGCGGGTCCCTGGACCCCACGCCGTTAGGGGCGGTTCGCCCTCCTGCGGCGCCTTCGGCAACATGCCGGTCGAACCCTTAACCCCCCCCCCCGGGCCGGACTCGTCTATCAACAATCCACCCATATGAAAGCGAGCACACTCGTACACACACAAACAAACACGCATACACACTCACAGTCACACGCACATAGAAAATTTGACTTTCTCTCGAAGTCAAAGTCATCTGTATACCGCAATGTTATAATCTTTATAGAAACCTCGATTCAACTACAATATCACACCATCCCGAGCAGTTTGATTCAACCGTTCTGTTTCATCTTCGTTTTCGCTGTCATTAAAAGGTCACGCTTGTGAAACCAATATTTTCCAATAACTCTCCCCTGCCCTGCTCCTTCTCATCATTTTTCAGCCGTCCTCTCGTCGTTTTTGTTTTGTTTTTTATTTGTTTTTTGTTTGTTTATTTTGCTCTCCTTCCATTTTCATTCTCATTCTGCGCGCCCCTAAATTACTGTGGTACACTCTCTTTCCTCCGCCCTTCTCTGGCTATACGCAACTGATGTCCACCTAACTTTTGGAAAATTTAGCTTTTCAGGAGGGATGAAATGCAAGGTGGTGATGTTTTTGAAACAGTAAGAAGCTTATATACATGACGATCAGCAATATGGAAAGTAAGTCTGTTGCTCGGTCAGATTACTTCCGAGTGATTTCCTTCGACCAGCCGATTTTCCCCTGACTTCTTCCAGAGGTTGGGGCATTGCCCCTCCCCTTTCTCGAGACTGCACCTACAGCGTTTACATCAAAGTCAAAAGGTAAAGCCCGGTACACACCGCCACGACTACCTACGACGCGACAAGACTTCACCTGTCGTAGACAATCTTCATAAATCGTAGACATTCTGGCGCCTTCCTAAACCCACGAAAATACCATGTCACACCGCTCCGACACTAATCGATGGAGCGACGCTGCACGCGCGCGCCATCAATCAGGCTATTCCAGGTTTGAGATTTAGGCCCTACAATAAATTTGAAATGATTCATTTTTTGGCCTCTGGGTCGCAATTAAGAAATTATTGGCGTGTACAGGCTCTTAAGTAGGCCTTTTATACTGTCCACAGTTTGCGTATCGTGTCCTTTAAAAGATTGAACCCGGTATATGAACTAGTAAGTTAGATGGGCTTTAACGGCTCAGTTTCTAACCGAATTGTCAACGTCGGGCTGGCCACGGCCTTTTTCCCAGCTGTGGCTCATTGGCTTACTTCTCTTAAGGGCTGTGATTTCCCTGGGACGTAGGCTGGAGGAGGGGGTGCGTGCGGACGCACCACCCCGCACCAGCTGGAGTTCCGCTCAAAATGAGGCAAAACAATTCTTCAAAAAACATAAGGCGAAAAAAGAAGCTCAAGAAGACTACGGTGCTACTCCCTGACCAGGGAGGTGTTAGGACCTCTAACACCTCCCGGCTCTGACCGCCGTCTCCACCCAGCACGTTTGTGCCTACATGCAAGAGGATGAATACAAGTCGGCTATTGCAGATTTATCTGCCAGCCTTCGTAGGCGAACGAATGTCTTACAAAGGTATTAACACTTGTTATTTTGAAAATAAATATAGAAAGAAAAATATTCCCCTTAAAAAGGAAGTAATTTCTAATTGGCTCGGTATTCTAGGCCTACGTAAATGCTTGAACATGAACGCACAATGACTGGTTTGAAGTTAATGGACTTGTTCCGTCTTTTTCTGTGCAAAGTATCTTCAAGTGACGCACTTTTATAAGTGCGTTCGTTTTCCGAGCACGCAGAAGTTTGCATCAACTAAAATCCTGATAATACCTGCTCTCGGTGTTGCGCAATCAAAACATGCCGTAACTGGAACTGTGTACCATGGGTGAATGCTGCGCTCTGATTGGACAAACCGCATGAGGCCTGTTTGTCGCGTCGAAGACGAGTTCACACCAACACAACGAGTACCGCCTAGACCCGACTACGATTGAACATGTTTAATCTTGCCGACGGCATACGACCCGACGGAATCGTAGTCGTGGGAGTGTTCACACCGCCCATACCCCAGCCGACGCGCTGGGTGGTCGCCGTCGTGTCTTGGGTCGTCGTGGCGGTGTGAACCGGGCTTAAAAGCACTAGTTCACATTGTAATACACAGATAGCTTTCTGATAACATATCAGGCTATAACCCTGTTTGTAATGTCAGCTCAGGATATGAACGATGTTGTAAAGTTTGCGTCTGCTCAGGAAGGGGCTCGATACAGTTTTGAAAGCTAAAGAGTAACTTAGTTGGAAAACTTGAAATTGGTTGGATGTGGATCGACAATGTTTTTCCATGAAACCCCTAATTTTCCAACTTTCTACATAAATTTTCAACTTCATATTTTCTTCAGCTGAACCCCAGATTGTTTGGGGAGCTTCGCGCGTCGAAACTTTGGGTTCTGCATCTTGTTGGCAAACTGTCGGTTCTGGTGGAATCGGGTTTCTGGAGGCCCGAAGTCTTTCAAACCAGGGCGATGCCAGTTGGCGGGGAGGCTTTACGGAAAATCTTGAAAATTGTGACCCTGGAAACCGGAAATTGCGTTTCCATGGTTGAAAGAAGAATCCAAGCATTCGTTACTTTGAGCTTTCGTTTTCAACAAAATTTTCACTTCTCAATAAAAGAAATGGACAAATTGCAATGTGGTAGGAAAATAAAGTTCGTTATCACATAAACAGCACCACCACCATCGGATGAAACGGTTTTGAAAACGGTTTTGTCATACCGTTACTATCTTTGAACTGTGACACACTGGATGATGGACCATGGGAAAACTTTGGCAACACTGGCAGATTGTATTGCGTGAATTATTAAATGCATGTGAATTTTATTAGATTGGTTTTGAAATTATGTCCAAGAAATGATTGGGTGTGACATATCAAGGAGAACCCCAGTTGTCGGAAGAGCCACTTGTCAGCTTGTTCATAAGCGAGAAATCCATATCTGCATGGCAAAACACAAATGATTTGCGCTATAAGCGGAATTTGTTCACTAATGGAGACATTTCTTGTGAAACTGATGTTTCATCACGTGAGCTTGAAATTGCGCAGAATTGACAGCCATAAATTGTAGGCCTACTGACCACGATAGTGGAGTTAACATAGGCTACTTCCACTTTCAAAACCAACTTAACTTCCCATAGTATCTGGACAAGTTGAGGATTTTTAAATGCATTTTCAGACAAAATGTTATGACACCCAGCTTGAAAATCGGTGGGCATCCCGGGCCTAATGGGCACGACGTATCCGCATATGCAGATTAAAATAATAATATTTTAGTTAGATGAGGTTACGACTCATTTCTAACCAATTGGTTTAAAGGGCAAGAAACAGTCGCCCAAAACTTGTTTTAAAACAGCAGCTAAATCTCACAATTTTACACTAATTTCTCTTCTTAGCATCTTTTAGGACTTAAGTATTGCATACTGAAGGTAAACCAAGCATCTTTTTCCAGTATATTTCACACTTGAGGAAAAAAATATTGTCAAGAGCTAATCCTGACACAGCACAGTCTACTACACTACTTCAAGTTGGAGTGACTGCTCTTTCCCTTTAGGCAGTTAGGTCAAGGCAGGCATTTTCCAGTTGTGACTCGCCACGGAAAATTTCAATTTTTCAAAGTGAAAATACTATAATTACCATCTCAACTGCGAGCTGTTAATAACTTGATGTGCTCTTTTTGCTGTCAGAGTACTGCTTGTATCCCCATCCCAAGGTAATTAAGGGAATTCCCCTTTGTGTCTCATATACAAATTGTACAGGACTACAACAAGACTCCCTATGGTAGTCCCCCTCTTCGTTAGCATAGAACTTACTCATCTGCGTGCTTGCGTCCCTGGAGAAGCAGTATCGTGATTGTTGCGTTTTTTGAAACTTTTCACATCTCCACATTGTGAAAGGAGAGATTCCCACCAGCACAGAGAAATTTCGACGCGCTTCAAACACACGAGAACATGCACATTGGCATACGAGGTGGAGGAAGACTGCTCCCCCAAAGTCCCTAATATCTAAAACTCTGGAAGGAATTTTGGGACAATTCGGGTAAGAATTTGGAAAAATTCGGACGACTAGAACAGCAATGCTGTTGTAAGGCTCACACAACCTGTTTTGTCTGTTAAAAAGAGAAACTCAAAGTTGAACCAAATTTATCTGTTATCTTTGTCCTAAACCTCCTTCAATTACAAAATTGAATGCAAGGAATTAAAGAATAGTGAAGACAAAACATTTGTGATTTTGCAAGTAGATCTACATCTGAAATAGCTTTATGGTAGATCTAAATACCACTTTGTATTTTCTCAAATCATGAAAGCCTAGCCTGTGTATTCTTAAAGGCATTAGGCAGTAAAATAAAATTAATAACTTATGTATGGTGCACTGTAAACTGCTCAGGTATTGCAAAGTACATTCAGTTGCACCTATAACTCCACAAGTAAACACTGCATGACTCTGTACTGATTAAAATAACACACAGAGACTCAAGAAGTTCCTACTGTACTATGCTTATTGAACTCAAACAGTTATGTTGGTAGTGCTTGACTTGGCCAATTCATGATAAACTGAACAGAACAGAGTGAAAGGTACCTCTGCAACAGATAAGCAGGGAGGTGTTATTGACACCTCCCTGAGATAAGTTACAACAGGGTATGTTGAAATTCCCTGGTTACAACTTATTCGCCCCATACTAGCTGACCACGGCTGATTATGAGACCACCTACACAAGCATACAGTGACAGTACTGTGAATACTGTGCTCAACCAGCTGTAACATGAACCAGGTTCAATAGCCTGCATATATATGCAAGATAAGAACTGAACACACTAAGCACACTGCTATTAGTGTAATAAATAAACAACTAACCGCTCAGCAGGCAAAATGAACTCACCCCTAAAAAACAGCTGTAAAACACAACTTAAATTTCTTATATTAGAATGTAAGAAGGTGGATATGAATGCTTCCCTCCAAAGCAATCATACACCAAAATTTCAGTCCCAAATCTCAAAAAATGAGGAAGGAGAAGACTTCTGTTAAAAAGTTGACGCCATCTGCCCCATTTGATAACCTCACACATGTGAACATGTGTGAGTTAAAAATGGCACGGTTTTTCAGAAAATTTCTAACCCGCGTGCCAAAAATCTTAAAAAATATGCCCGTAAAAGGAATGACCGTCATAGTCGCGGTAAAGTTTGCAACAATTTCCAAAAATGTTCAAAAATTTGCAACACATTCGGGTAGCGCAAAAAGCTATTATTTTTGAGTTTTACTAATTCACAGTTTTTCACAACACAATGCCCGAAATGATCGAATATTCAAACTCTTTCAAGTAATTGCCCCCAAAAGTGACCATAGTCAGGGGAAGATATTTACCAAAAATCAAAATATAGCTACACATTTAGGAAGCCTGTCGCTTAAGAGAAGAAATCATTTTTTGACCTTTTGTTAAATCCTGTGTAGCAAATGCCCCAAATGGTCGACTTTTTTGATACTTCAAATTTTTGCCCGAAAAACAAAACGCGCGATGTTCAAAGTATATTTGCAACACTTGCAACATATTTGTGAGGTTTCCCTCAGCCCACTTCATAATGTGAGTCTTTCAAAAACTTTCCCGAAATGTATTTGGAGGAAGGTTTCATGCTGGGACGTTTTTAATTGGCAAATTAATTAATTCAACGAACAGAGAGGTTTTCAGGTGCAGAACTCAATTGCCAGCATGCCCTTGTAGAGCCAAAATCGGGCAATGGATATGAAAATCGGGTATTTGTTTTTCAATACTATAATGACACAGTGTGAGAACCTCTCCTCGTAACGTGACACTTTTTCAAAAGTTTTTACTACTATGCAAGGCTGACACTTGCACGACTTTCGGCCACGATTTTGTCGTGGCAAGTCGTGCGATTTTGGGGCACGAACTGGGAGGCTCCCGCACTGTTCACGACTAGTTCACGCATAGTTCACGACGAGTTCACTAATAGTTCACGAATTCGTGTCCATCAGTGTCCACATTGACACGAACTGGCACGACGAGTTCCCGCACAGTTTGCACATAGTTTACGCACTTCCCGCATTGGCACGACGATTTTGCGCAATTCGGACGGTGTCGGGCCGACTTGGGCACGCCATATAAAAAGGTGGCCTCCCAAACCCTGGTCGTTTTTGGATTGGCTGTGGAAGAGACAACATGCTGAATGCCAGAGACACAATAATTGCAGCAGTGGAGTAGCTACTGGGGGGTGGGGGCAAGTTGCCCCCCTGGGAAATAATTTGGGGAAATTTGATGAAATTGGGGAAATTTGATGAATTTTCTTACTCTAACAAAAAATTTTCAAAATTTTTGTTAGAATAAAAAATTCTGAGACATATCTCATACATAATTCGTATTTTCATGCAACAAATTAACCCAGATTTGAGATTTCGTTAGTGTCGCATGAACCGGCCCTACTTGCGTTCCACAGAAATGTCCTCGCCGCATAGCAGATTGAATGTTCTCTTGTATGCGCGCGGTTTTATGATCAGTGCATTTCAGTGACCATGAAGCTGTTATTCAGGAATTTAACAACAGCTAATACAGTACAACTAACACTGAAAGGCTGTTAACCCGAACTTATCCCCTTGCACACAGTCTCTGCGTTGTACACTTTGGGAATTCAGTAAAAGGGTGTGAAAACTGACAAGTCACTAACTTAGATCCCCCCGAGTTTATTATATTGTCCCGCACGCTAGTAGTAGCTATACCGATTTTACTGTGTACATAACGATGGATGGGCTGAAACAATCCATGGCCAACGATTAACTGAAAGTTAGTCTAGAAGTTAGGATGAACGGGATCCATTGGCATACTTAGATTTTGTTACTTAGCCTAATCCTTGGAGGCTTACAGGTTAGTTTGGGAAAAAAGCTTTCTGCTCACTGGGGGTGTAACAATAACCGGGTCCATGAGCACCTTGTAGCCTTCTTCACTTAACAGACTGCTGTTCTAATAGGATATCCTGTGTGATCGAGCCACTATTAAGCTTCCTTTTAGTGGCGTACGAAGGGGGGACGATTGGGCATGCCCCCTCACAGATGCCATTTTTCTTTGTTCTTAAAAATAAGTAGTAACTTTAGTAACACAGATTTACTTCAAAAGATAGCATATGTGGCACCAGGTTGCATATAAGGACACCCAATTTATCAAAGATTTTCAAAGGAGAAGGATTGTCTCTGCAAGTACGTCCCTCAGTGATGCCAATATTTTAATTCCTACAGATAGGCAAATTCTGTCAAATTCCAATTTTTACTTTAAAAGGTAGACTCTGTTTCCCACTGGTGGCATCAGTAAAAATAAAGACTACATGTTTAGATTCTCTTTACAAGCACGAATACGCTATTTTTGACCATCTGAGGGGTCTGATTTTTCGATTTTTTTTACGCTCCACGCCAAACAATGGTGGCGTTTCGCTCAGTCTTTTGGGCAAAATTACATTTTTGGGTCAGATTACCCCTTAACTCTCTGATCACTTTGCAGTTTGCGAACATATTTTGAAGGAAGGATTTTATTTGCAAACGACAAAAGAAGGTAGCGACTGGGTAGATTCTTCGTATAAGTCTGGAAAATGCTATTTCCGGCCCTCTGAGGGGTCTGATTTTTCGAAATTTTCCCTACGCTCCGCGCCAACCAATGGTGGCGCTCCGCTTAGATAATCTTTATGATAAAATAACGTTTTGTGGCCAAGAAATACCACAAATCCTTTACCGATCAATGCTCTTTTATTTTGACTCCTAAGAGTGTGCAAATTTAATGACAAGTTTTACTTCGTATGATAGCATAAATGGCATAAGAATGCATGTGAAGACACAAAAGATTCAGTTTTATCCTCATGAACCACCACAATTCAACTTTTTACACTGTTCCTCTCAAAGTCGAAAATCTTGCACCATTTAGCATCTAGGCTCCTTGAAAACGTCAAAAAAATTCTGGAAATCCCTCTCCTTAGACCATAGTGCATGCCTCCCCCCCCCCCCTTCAGAGAAATCCTGGGTATGCCACTGCGATAGTACATACAAATAAACCAAATATAGTTGACCAAAATAATATACTAAGAGCTGTTATTTCCAATTGCTCTATGTTATACTTCAAGATTAAAAATGCAGGTAATATTAATTTACATAATGACATGGTAATGTTGTTTTTTTTTGTAAATTTGCATTTTTTATATGAAATACATACACATCGACCGGGGAAAATTTGGGGGAAATTTCATACCTTTGCCCCCCTGGAAAAAATCCTAGCTACGCCACTGCATTGCAGAGAAGAGAAGATGCCTTTACCTGGCAGCTGCTCTAGCCATTGTTGAAGAGCAGCAGAAAAGACTGGAAGAGGCAGAAGAGCAAGAAAAGGCAACCCCACCTCGAAGAAAGACACAAAGGAAAGTGTGGGTCAGGGAATAGTTGACCAGAAGGCACGAGTTTGGACAGTATGACAGTCTACTGACTGAACTCCACAAGGAAGATCAAAGGGGCTACAAAAATTACCTCAGAATCACACCTGACCTGTTCCAAGAGTTGGTTGAGAAGTTAACCCCTCGCCTCCAGATCTGCTGTCTCCAGGATAGCATCGACACTTGATATGGATGACTGGGGGGGGGGGGGGATGATCTCCCTCAGCGGTCTCTGTCTCTGGCCTGTCGGCCTCTGGCCTTCTCTGCTGTGCTCCTCCTTGTGTCTGCTTTGTTTTAGGGATGTTGTCTCTGTGATATATGTTGTCTCTTTGCTGGTGATCTCTGGAATGAACTGCTCGTGCCATCAATGCGTGAAGTACACGTGACCGTGTCAGTGGGAAGGCACGGCCACGCTGGGACGCACACCAACTTGTGAATATGTTGTGAACTACTTGTGAACTCGACATGAGCTGTTCGCGAACCATTCGTGGCAGTTTGCGACATGGCGCGCACTGCCGCGCACTGGCACGCATCCCCCCGCATCGTCCTGACGAGTTCACGACAAGTTCACGAACAGTTTGCGCATAGTTCATGACCCTGTCGCGAAATTTTGTTGTGACCAAAATTTTGAACATTTCAAAATTTTCGTCCCGACATGGCACGCAGTCACGACGGGTTTATGAACACTTCACGCCAGTTTACGACTAGTTTGCGCACTGGCACGATTCGAGTTGTGCCAATGCGTGCCACAGAATCGTGCAAGTGTCAGCCTTGCATAAGAGAGGTAAAATCATTTTATAGTCGAGTGTTGGTGCAGTCACACAATTTCATCAGTTCAATATGTATTAAATTAAGCCAAGAATCGCAATAAAGTAAATGTTTTCACTTCCATTTCATCCAATGGTACATTTTTTTCTCGCAATTTTCTGATGAAAATATCAAAAGCACAGATCCTCCTTGTAAGCCTGGGAAATACCGTTCTCGACTCTCTTTGGAGTTCCATTTTCAAAATTTTGTGTATGCTCCGCGCCAACTAATTGTGGGTGCTCCCCTTAGTATTTCAGGCAGAATTCCTTTTTTTGCGCAAAAAACCCTTTGGCCCCAAACTGAAGATTTTCCGTACGCCTATGTACAAGCTCAAGCGATACCTGTTAATGCTTTTTTGTGATAAATGTGAGATATAGTTCCTACAAACTGGTTTTAACATTGTTTCACTTCACCGACTGTCACAGACTGACTATAAACAAGACACTTTTCGGTACCTACTATGCACTGCCGGTGCTCCCCACCATATTACAGAGACTGCGGAGACGGGGGGGGGGCTAGGGGGGTTTTAGCCCTCACACTTTTTTGCTGCTAGCATTTTCGGCCGCCTTTAACTGCATTTTGGGCCGTCTTAAACTGCATTTAATTTATTGGACATATTGGGCCGCTTCGATGATTAGCCCCCGCACTTCAAAATTGGCTCCGCGGCCTCTGTATTAGAATTCAAGGAATATTTTCCCCAAGTAATTGAGAAATTGCAGACATGAGATGTACATCTGAAAGAGGAAAAAGCTGGTTCCAGATGAAAATTTCGAAATTCAAACACCAATCAGTTCATTGCATATGGCATTTACTATAAGTAAACCGTTTATCAAAGTTTGTACACTTACAATCCAAATACCACTTGTAACTCACTGGCTTGTTTTCCCTACTCCCATGCTTATTCTGAGCACCAAGCACAATGGTAGTAGCTTCTATTTTTTAAAGGCTTCAGTATGACTAGGCCAGAAGTTGAACTCCAGACTTCTGGCTGCAAGACATATGGTCTAACCACCTTACAATGCAGTCAAATACAAAGAAATGAACGAAAAAACAAAACAATTCCATAGCAACTTCCACATGTATTTTGTTATGTTCTACGTTTAAGTAAAATATACATTTTGTAAGTCTTATACCAGTGTTTCTTTAAAGTACAGTGTTTTTTTTACAAACAAAAGAAGGTTCCATTGAAGATATCCAACCTGAAGCCTTCATCTGATTCTACTCACACCCTCCCCATCTAAAAGCCAAAAGCTACTATAAGTGGCATGCATTCAGTTAGTTATATGGAGTTTTATGGCCCAATTTCCAACCAATTAGTTCAAATTGAGTGGCATTCAGGAATGACAGTCACACATCTGAAACTGATTGCATAATTGCCATAAACGTCCAGTGAGTGGTGAAGTTAAAAGCCTATAAACAACCTTATCTCCCATCAAAACAATCAAAGATTGACTATTTAAGATGGTAATATTATTTTGCACTTTTATCAGGAATAACCATAACCTAAATATGCACATTTATCACGGCAAGAGAGAGACTGGCCGCTTTGTTTCTGAAGTCCTAATCTCACAGATATTTGTATAACTGATGTCCTGAATGAGTTTTTTTGTAATTTAAAATTGTCTTGTGTTATGCTAGTTGTTTTTACTGGTTGTTTGTTGATGCTGAAGGCAAGGGGGTATTTCATCGGTAAAAACTATAAATATTTCTACAAAAGACTGTGGACAAACTAACTATCCCAGTTTCATTGTGGCTGGAAATATTATAAACCTGCCTTTCTTTCACTCTTTTCAGATGTTGCCAATTCAAGGTTTGGGGTAGGGGTGATTGCTATTTAATAGCAATAAGTACTAAATTGTGGTACATTTCAAATGCTTCACAGCTCCAGTGACTAATAAAGTTTGATATTTTAAAACACAGTTAAAGCAAGCAATTCCATTGAATACAAAAAATGGTATTTAAAATTACTTGTAATGATGAAAAAAATGAAATGAATTCAAAAAGCAGCACGAAAATATTAAATACAAAAGAAGTCTGGTTAGGAAGCAACTGTAAGAACTTTTCCTTGTTAATTTCTAGAACTGACCCTATTCAAAATCCCCTCCTTACCCCTATAACCTGCAATTTCTTTTCCTCTTCAACAGCCTTCTTCATAGTGCTAAAAGCAATACAAACTATAAATTTTGAAGATAATTATTGAAAAGTTTGCTAAGCAACAGATATTTTAATACTGCAATAAATATTATTTAACTGTGAAACTCTTGCCTCCAAGCTCTTGACCTTTAACAAAGAGAGTAAAGATCTTGACAGCAGATAACAGACGAACCTAAAGAACTGATCATATTAAGAACAGTAAGTGTCTCATAGCTATATCACTTTACAAAGACATCTAACCTAGACTTAAAGGACAAGAGCAGTAACCCTAAACTTAATTTGAAACATCAGCTAAATTTCAAAATTTTCTTCTTATTTCTCTTCAAAATATCTTTCATAATATTTTGGGACTTCAATATTGCATATTCAAGGTAAAACAAGCAATTACTCTTCATAAATTTCATATCTGATGAGAACAAAAACTGTCACATGACTCTCAAGAGCCAATCACAAAACAGGACAGTCTAATACACTTCTTCAAATAAGGGTACTGCTCGCCCTTTAAAAAGGAAATAATTCGTTTAAAATGATCTAATATGGCCATAAGGTAAAGAAAACGAGCTCTATTCATTATCAAACCATTCAGATTCATCAATAAAATCAAGCAATAGCTTTCTTTCTTCCAATAATTACACAACAGACAAGTTACTCAAGTTGTATCCTTTGAATGTTTCAGTGAACAAATTTATCTCGTGCAACAAGTAACTGAATTTGTATACATATGAGAAGCGTATTTCTTAAAATGCCGGCTACTGTTCTGCCTTATTACGAACCATCTATCATTGTGTGCCAGTAACTATTGGTTTTAACAATAAATACTTCTTCTGTAAAACAAAGGAAATACTTCGCTTTCATAAAATGTTTGCAAGTATATCCAATACCACAAAACGAAACAAAATTATTTCCAGTAGTGACAAAGCTTAAATATCCATGCAGGGACACAACTGGTTGGGTGCTTATTACAGTCAATTGAATGGGACAGCATAGTGTAGTCAATGCATGCCCATTGTCATACCAGCTTGCTTATTTTCCTTATTTCCATGGTTCTGCAAATTTCCAATTTCACATAGTAAAAGACAAAAGTAACCTCAGTTCAATCAAAGGATTTTTTGATTAATTAATAATGTTTTTAATAGATTGTAGAAAATATGCATTACAACATCATCTCCCTTTTTCATGCCAAAATAAACACTTGGTAAAAAATTATGTTTTCCAGTGCACCAAAATGACCGAATTAACACACCAAAAAAGGGAACAACATTTAGGAAGCAACGCTTTTCTTTAAAATAATTTATCCTCTAAAAAAATTTGACTTTTTCTTCCAGGAAACACTGCTTTACTTAGCACACACTGCTGGTAATTGTTATACAAGACCACTCCTGCATACCACTATGTTGTCTACTCTGTGCAAATAAATACAAATGGCTGATTTGACCTCATATTACATATTACATGTTTGATCAAACTTTAGTTTGTCAAACACTTCAAGGTGACTAGAGGGACCTTGTTATGCAAATACATTAGCACACAAACACTTCAAGGTGAGGAGAGGGACATTGTTATGCAAATACATAAGCACACATGACATGTCAAGGTGATTTACTTCATACTACTGTTACACTGTATAACACACCCAATCATTGGCTCTTTCAAGACATACTTTCCTGTACCTTTGGTATGGTAATTTATGCCATAATTTTAAAATGTCTTTCAAAATTTTTCAGCCATGTAAAGGCTAACCAATGTTAGTTACTTTTGTAAATATGTAAGTTGTGAAATGGAGTGAATGCATTATCATGTGAATGTAATATAGCCACAGCCTTCTACCAACTAAGCACATGCATATATTACTGAATACTTATCACTGCATTCACAGACAAGTAGTGAATAAATGTGAACACTAAACACTACTGTAGGCCTGACTTCTTTGTCATGGCATTTCATAATACTAACACAAATAGACCCATTGACAGAGTAGATCACTGGATACAAAAACATGATCATAAAATAAGTTATTATTACTATTGCTGGTGATAAGGTCATCATAGTTATTGGTAACTCAGATATGCTGGTTTGAAGATGTTCCTCACTAATACAAAAATTAATCATAGGAATATGTAATAGCAGGGCAATAGCCTAGAGCAAAAAAAAAATATGGACTCTTATATATATGTTGAATACATATTTTCCTTATTCTGAAAGGGGATTGTGTACATATCCTTAAGGTTAAATTTCTGCACTATATTTTTTTAACTTGATGTAGTATAAAAAGGGGAGGATGAAGGGGGAACTAATTCACACTGTAGACTGGTTGGATATAATGAAGAAGTTCCGGTTGCTATCCAGCATTTTATAACCAAGCTTAGTACCCACAAGCATATCATACGATATACAGGGTTCCTGCACCTTACGAAAAATAAAGTTTCATGACTTTTCCATGACCGTAACATAACTACTTCATGCACAAATTGCTAAAAGATTTAATAAATTTTGAATGGTGTGACAATCGTGATAAGTAAATAAATTTATTCATTGATCTGGGCTAAATTTCAAGACTTTTCTATGACTTCTGTCATTTTTACAATATTTCATGACTTTTCCAGGTCACAGGAAACCTGGATAAACCTAAACGGGATTCCAGTTGAAGAAGTTCATCTTTAATGTCTCCCTTAATGCAGCATGGCAATCTACTGAACTTAACCATCACACTGCTGGTTCATTAGTGTTTCTTTTTTCACAAAATTTGTATCATTTACAAAAAGCTTGTTTTATTCTACTGCAATTTACACACCCAAATTTTTGAAGCCAATCGCTTCCATTTGCTCAGTCACATTGTACAACAGAACTACCAAACTAAGAATACTTATTCGCACAAATTGAAAATTTATCATCTCATCTCTTAATTGATGAAGGTACCATTTACAATATACTACAACTAACTGGCTGACAAAATAGTTTGAAGGCAATATCCTATGCATCAGGGTTTGGCAACCACTTCTATCCACAGCACATAATTAAAATGTGAGAATGTATGTTGGTCCACTGGCCCCCTGGAGTGCACCACCATTGCTTAGCAAGGAAGGTACAAGAATTGTTGGCCAAAGGCGCCTCCCAGATCACCAAAAACTGTTCTTACAAGACTTTCCAACAAAGGCAGAATGAGAGATGAGGTGTTTCCATCTAATAACATAAACCTTTTCACTGAACTATGCATCAAGGTCCACTTTCTGCATGTTTTTTCACAATCACTGAGGCACATCAAAATCTGGACTAGGACCAACAAATAGGCTGTGGCACACTGGTTGCTGACCCCTGGTATATTTTCATACATCCTCAAACATTTTTGGCACTCTCCACTTGAAATACTTGAACAGTAAAATATCACTCAACGAATACACTGAAGCATGAACAACTATAAGTACCACACCAAAGCATTTTAAAAACTAATGACCTTTTTTCAAACTCATTTCACCGAGTAAAAAAGAGCAATGACAAAGGAAAGACGCAAGGAAAAAATTGAAAGAAGATGACTCTCAGTCCACAATTGGTCATAACCCTGCAAACTTCCCTCAGATTATTTACAAAATAAATGGGAATGCAGCTCTGCAAACACTAATATTACAAACGGGAAGAAAGAAGGAGAAGCATAGAAAAATAAAGACCAAGTAAAAATTTGTTGGTACAATTTATCTGACCTACGTTATATTGTACATGATAGATTGATTAATTAATTGATTGATGTATTGATGAAATTATTACATGGTACAGTTTAAGCTTAGCCATCTTCCATCTCCACCACAAAGATTGCACTGTATGGAGCCATATCCACAGTTTCTCAACGCAGACCACCATACCTGTAAAGTACGAAAACAAAGAATTTTTGTAGTTATATAAATTGAGAGCCTTCATTCCATTGGGTTTCTTTTGTTTAAATTGTAATTACCCAAACTATGGTCCAATTTACTGGGGTTACTGGGGTTACTCAATTCTTTTTGCTACTCCATTGCTTTTAAAGAGCATCCCATAGAATGGCATTAGTTTCCATTTTAAAGTCTCTCGTATGACAGGACCTTGGAATTGTACCTCAACCCTTCAAGAGAGAGGCAGTGCTCTACCAAACTTGGAAATTTGGAAATGTGGAAAGAAATTGTGCAAAACTGACTTGCCTTCCTGTAAAATGAACCTCTTTTCAACACTGTTTACAGGTAAGGTTGTATGTGAACAGTTGGCTGTGAGTTTTCACAATACATTTGTTACAAGCTAACTGCAAAGCATCACAGAGCTCCCTCTAATCATTTTTAGATGTTAATAACATCCTCTAACATTGGTCATGTCCTTGTCCAATGTACTGTCAACAAAGAAACCCAATCAATTCACCTGAATCAAATTATTTCCAGTAATGCCCGTCCCTCCTATGACATGCCCCACCCTCCTCCCGCTATGTTGACATCTATACAAGCATCTACATCATGTATGAATTAAATAAAACTACTTTTCAATAATTTACTTACTTGGAAGACCAGTCTGTACGTCCATGAACTGCTTGCGCCCTGAGGGGGGCAGTAGTCTTGCTGCCTGTAATGATATTTTCCATATCTAGTTGTTTCTTTTGTCATTTTTTAAATTTACATTGTTCTATGGTTCATTTAGTAAAAGTTACTGTACTTTTTACAATAAGCACATCCTCTATGAAGTCTTTGAATTATTATGCTTATCAAAATGTTCAAATCACCTTAAGCTGTGAATGAAATAAAAAAGAATTGCCTAAAGTGGCAAGCTACTTCCCAGATAGCTACTCTACCACAATCTTTAAATCCAATGAATGATTATAGTTGCCCTAATAAGAAATAAATCCAAACATGCACTACTTTTTAATGCCCCCTCTCACTCCCTAAGCACATGACATAATCTTAACTTGTTTAAATGACATCAAGTAAGTGTTATCTCAATATAAACTTAAAATAAAATCACATCTTCCCAAGACTAAGACACACCAAAAAAATTGAAATCAGTAACTGCAGTAACGAATTTAGCGTAAAAGGATTGACAAATGTTTCATAGTAATTCTTCACAAATTCTAAAACAAGAATCCTTTAAGATGTATCACCACATACCTTCACCAAATAATACCCACCCTTGACTCCCCTCTCACCTATAGACCCCTAAAAAACATAGGAATAATATCATGACATTAACAGCAATAATTCTGTCTCACCTGAAATGGCTGGTTTTGTAAATGAAGGCACATATGGGGCTCCATAGCCACTGTTGTCTCTCCTATTGTAATTTGAACCTGTAGACATGGTGAGAAGATGATTTCTGTCAGTATGGGAGCACAACTAATACTGGCAATATGACTGCAACACAAGGCATTCACTCTTCTTAACCACAGTGAGACTGCTTTAGTCAACATGAACTTACCACTACAACATCACATAGCATTTTAATTTGATATCTCATCACTACTTCTGGAAACATTCCACCCCCCCCCCCCCACATCCTTTTTGGTTTCCCGAAAGGGAAATCCTCTGGACTCATGCAGACAACACTTTTGCAAAACATGTGTAGGATCGTGCATTTTAGTGTTGGCTCAAGCTATGATTTGTAAGCTGAACGATTGAAAATTGTTTCTTCTTTTTTGCCTTGTCTTCAGCAGAATAGTACCAAGCCAAAGGCTGTCTTCATTTTGGATCATCGAGGTCGTTGTTGCTAGGGTAGATCATTGTTCAAATGGGCCAGCTGTGTGAATGGCATTGCTGGACACCAAAAATATATTGCAATGTGTGGCTGTTTCTTCCTTTTTGAGAGAATACTGTGACTTTCATCGGATATATTTATAATTTTTGATTGCATAATTGCATAAACATCAAATTTCGTCTCGAAAATATGTCCACATGGGGCCGTCAGAAATATGCGTACCTTCTGTAAAATGTAGCAACCTTTATAAAGCTTTGTCTCGCTAAGCGGTTGTACATTACTTGATAGCAGGGCATAGTCAAGTATTGTCATGTTTTTACAAAGTGAATGACATTTATACATCAGGACTTAGTCAACAGTTTTGCTTAGAATCATAATTTTACTATTCGTTATCCATGGTAAATGGTACATTGATGCTCTCGCTAAGAATTGTGAGGTATTTTTTAGTTTAAGATACAGCTTTACTCCCTATGATTTAAGTGGAAGACATTGTACCGTCTTAAAGGTCTCACGTCGGGCCCGCTTTTCGACCGCAGTTACGTAATAGCATGCACAATGCATGCATTTGGGTCAGTTAGTGGTTGTGACCTTATATCATCAGAGAGCAAAGTAAAATATTGCCATGTTTCTTGCATAGAGGCTAACATTTATTTTGATTTGTACATCAATACTTCCACAAAAATTTTGTTTTAAATTATTTTTAAAGCTTTGTTTTCCATTTGAAAACTTCAGTGATACCTTTGGTACAAATTGTTAGGAACTTATTTGGCCAAGATACACTCTTTACTCCCTATGATTAAGTAGAAGACACTGGACCTCCTAATAGGTCAATTATCCGGTCGACCTTTCTATTCTTTATCGCAGTGCCAGACAACACAAGCGTTGACTTTCATTGAATCGTTTCGTCGCGTCACTTAAACCGGATCGCAGTGTACAGGTTACTGAGTCTCTCTCGCTATTTTCACAGCCTAAAGTTAGACCCGAAGAAAACTTTGCAATTAGGCTACTTTCTTTAATAAGCTGTTTGTTGTTTGAATCTCCGCATCAATGTCAAGGGAAATCACAGGTTTTCATGCAAAAACCTGTGATAACCCCTGGAAAAAACATGTGAAAACCTGCAAATTTGGAACTAATTGCCTCACCTTTTTTGTAAGGGTTCCATTGATATTAGTTACTATGAAAGCTATACCATTGTATTTTCTTATGATTTTCTTGCCAACCACATTTTGCAAGTATTTAAAGCCGTCCATTTTCACCGCCTTGCAAACCAGAACCTTTCTTTGTATTACTGATTGTTTTTCATGTCTCACAAGTTAATATGACAATATAATTAGAAATTGTAATTCATGTGTCTTTCATTTTCTGCCCCCTGGTTTGTACTTCAATTTCATGTATTTCCGAAGTATTGTCAAAAAATCACATTTCAGGTTCAATAACTGTGAAGATAACAACTTCAACCAGCCCAAATATTACAGATTAATTAACTGTTCATTTGTTTCCTTAAAACAACACCTCAAAGCCAAGTTCAGCCCAACTCACAAAAACTGATTACAAACAGTGGGCCATCAAAGCTCATCTACACCTTAAATTCATTCAGTAGTTATGACCGCAAACTTCGCTTTTGGCCTGTAATTTATCAAGTATATCTCTTCTCCCCTGAACCCATCCCTTGAAGGTTATTTTGGACTGCCCACATCTGAAGAAATATTTCTCCCTTCTTTCAGGAAACTTTTCATACTTAGGTTTTGATTTTTTTTTCCAACTTCCTTTTTTCTTTTACACATTTTACTTATAAATCAAGAAGAACATTTAATTGTAGGATGGATTGTGGGCCTGGTTAGAGTGATTTGGGGCATTACTGCCATTAAAACAATGTCAGCGTAGTGTGATTTTTAGTTTATGAGGAACTTTGGGGATATGGCTGTCAACTGACAGATAAAAATGAAACTAACTACAAGGTACAAGTATAGGTACAAGTATGTTTGAAATATACTGGACACCAATCTCCTTGACTCTTTTGAGGGTGACTAACCAGACAGCAAGAATAGTACAATGAACAGAAGAGTGGTCACCTTATGCGTGATTTCCCTGCTCTTAGGCAAGGAAGAATGTTTTTCTAAATGGCGCAATGTGCCATTTAAGATAAGTACTTTTTTTCAAAAAATCATACTTGGGTGGAGTGGTAAGTAACAATTTACATAACAAACCATAATGGAAATTGCAGACTCAGCTTTTTTGTGTAATACAAAATATCACATATAACAGCTGTTTAAACTACAAAACATCTAATGCCCCTCAACCTTACAAAAGAGATCCGATTAACTCACCAAGGAGATTTGCTGCCCTGGCAGCATTGGTACCTGAAGGTACTCTCACAAGAGCTGGAAGACCATGAGATGACTCCTTCTTTGGACTTTTCAGGTTAAATCCTGTTAAACAAGGGAGTCATTGTTACATTAATTGTAATGAGTGTAATGAAAACCTAGATGCAAGAATGCATACTTGCCAACATTACCATCACAGAAAACGGAACATCTAATAGGTGATACCAATATTAAGTTCACTACATTCAGCATTCTGCATTGTTAGTATTAGTCTAATGGCACTGCTAAAAGCTGGAAAAACGGAACATTCTGATTTTTATGGGTTTCAAAAATGGAACAGTTCTGCTAAAAACAGAACAGTTGGCAAGTACATTATGATGAATGTATAAACCTTTGAAAGACATTTATTAAACCACAATACTGCTCTTAAAGTGTTTGTACTTTATCAGGGTATTATTTCTCACAAGGTATTTATTTTATGACTGGAAGTGTCTTTGAGTGAGACAAAGTTGGTTGCACACCAGACTGAAGCAACTTCGGGTGGACAAGATAACTAGCTATCTTTGCCGTAATCAAAACCCTCCAGTACATGCTGTGTAATATGAGCTACTGTTCAATTTTTTTACTTTGATGTCAATCAAAGAGCTGTTTACTTCTATAGGCTACTAGTAAATTATAGTTTCGGTGATGAAAGACTGCCTTTTAAAGGGGCTCATTGAGTTGATGTTGAAAACTTAACGGAAGTGTTTAAGGGTACTACCACTTGAAAATTCTTATAATTGGCATAATTAGTAATGTTTCATATTTAATAGTTGCAGAAAAGTACCAGATTTTGCATTTTTTGGTGTCTTGACTTATAACATTTTTGTGCATAATTTGAAAAAGTGTCTGGTCATGAATTTTTTGAAAACGGTATTAATCGTTAAGTACTCACTCACAAAAACAGTTATTTGTAAGTAGGATATAGGGATTGTCTTAGTTGGACCATTTGTCATTGGTATGAGAAGAAAACTTAACAGGTTTGGAAAAATTTGTTGAATTTCATGAAGCAACTCAATGAGCCACTTTAAAAAATACCTTAAGTTGTCATCTATTAGTTGTTTAAGATAGATCATGAATCTCTTTCTTCTTCACAACACATGAAGCTGAAATACCAATTGTTTAGTCACTCAACAGAACATCATTGATTGCAAAAAAATAATTTCTCTAGTACAACTGAGACTATATTCTATATTTTTCTTTGTTTTCTATAAATGCATGACATCTTCTTCCAAAATATAATCACTGTATTTTGGTCACACAGTCACTTATCCTTGGTATTCATCAGAGTACCCTGCTCAATTAACTGTCAGATATAAGGTTAAATACGAATGACTCAGGCATTAAGTGCAGGATAGCATACAAATGGAGGTTTAAGCAAAAGATGCTTAAGAGCAAATTCCAAATGCATCCATAGACAACATTCAACTCACATCCTGCATTATCCTCTGTTTAAAATTAATGCACAGGTATAGTGTTGAATGTTTAACCTTGTCCTTCCATACACAACATTTTGATTTAACCAACTTAAAAGAAAGGAAAATTTTCGTTTGTGAACCACAGTCAGTGTAACAGCAGTTAAATCAAGAAATTTACAGAAGAGTGTGCTCATCCTCCTGTGATTTTATCCAGGGATATTACATGGTCACCTGATCATAACATTGGACCAATAGAAGTTGAGGATTATTACTAAGTATGATGAATAACTGTTCTTTCATCTGTCTTACACTCACCTGGTTTATACCTGGCAGATTTCAAGTAAAACTTCTTAGCCGATGATGAGGTGGATTTACCAGACTCTATACCATGTCTAGAATTGGCTTTGACAAGAGATGGAAGTGTTGGCTTTGCATGAGGAGGACTCCTAATAAAGAAAATTACACAGTAACGATAATTTTAAGAATAAAATACACTGACATGAATTTAACACTAATTTATAAAGACATTAAACTAACACAAATGTACAGGACAGTGCAGGTGGCCTTTTAATTGAAACTTCACATTTTTGGCTGATCAACCTAAAAGAAATAAGGTCAAAATATAAACTCTCTTCCCCTTAATAACCATTTCAAAGGCAAAACTGTAAGCTTTCTGATGAGAGATGTATGACCCGCACAGGGGTTAACAGTGTTACTACTAGATTCTCAAACTTCACTGCTACAAAGGCTACCAACATTATTCAATAAGCCATACCACAAACCACACTAGACATGGACAACACAATTACCCTAACACAAGCTGTACAAGCAGAGTACTGCTACAGAGGAGTTTCAGTTTATTATTCCATAAAGGGCTATAAGTAGTGTATCCAATCAAGGTATATTTGTGCTTGGTATTCATTCTTCTGGTGATTTAAGTTGGAGCCACTAGAGATTTAGCATACGGATGCAATGCCTAAGGGCCCCTGTGCCTGCATCAGGGCCAAATCAACAAATATGATGAGAATGCGGAGGTGGGGGGGGGGTAATAACCATATGCAGATTTCCTCCAATCAAACCTTTTTCATGGGCTTGTGGATGTATATTTCATGTAGTAAAAAATAATTGCTTGCAATTGTGTTGCAGAAATTAAGGGGGACAGGGGACTATGCTCCTTATAGCCCTCCCTTCCCTAGATTCAGTTCTGTATGTGATGGGACAGTATCATTTTGAAATGTGATTGGGGACTAATGCAAACTACATCCAAACAGAATGCAGGAAACTTAAACAGCAATATAAACAAATATCCATACCCAAACAAATCATCATCCCAATCAAATGTCTTCTTCTTCTCCAGGGTGATTCCATGTCCCTGTACAATCTTTCCACTTCCAATAGACTTCTTGGCATCAAAGTCAAAATCTTCAAAACTGTCAGATTTCTTCACCTCCCATCTTCTTCGGCCACTTTTGTTAAGTCCATGTTTACTGTTATCTACTCGGGATACTTTCACATCATCTTTCCTGCCAGCAGGTGGGGGTTTCCCTTTATCAACAGATTTCAAAATATCATCCAAACTAAAGCTATCCTGGACCTGTGGTTTTCTGTTTGTGCTCTTGTCACTAACAACAGAATCATTGTCTTGAAAAGTATCTTTTCTATTTAAGTAACTTTTATGAGAAATATCTTTTGTTGCATTCCCATTGTTCACAGCATGGTGAGGTTGTCCTTTAGGTTCAACATTAACTTGTGTATTGGGTTGGAGAACTTTAGCTCTTCCAGCATTTTGTTGAGGTGGAACTTTTGGTCCTAAATGCTGTCCAACTTGAAAGTATTTATACCTTAAACTCTGAAATGAGGAGAAATATGAAATAACCAGAATGCAAAACTGCACTGAGGTTTCGATGATACACAAATGTTCCATTTCAAATAATCCCATCATGTACCATTATCTTCTCATTCAAATGTTATGTTCAAAAAATAATTTTGTTATCCCACATGACCTTTGTCCCCGCCACCAAAAATAGGGATCATCTTCTTACCATAAGCATTCACAAACCACACATGAAATCTTATTTAAGTCTCCCACTTTAAGATGTGTTAACACCTATTAAACAAGGTTGTCATTCACATTTTGACCAGCAGTGACCCTACAAAACCTTTAACCTCTACATATCATTTTCATTTCATTTATTAATTTCGTCCGTACAAATATAGACTGAAATACAGAACCGGACAGGACACTAGAAAAACAATAGTTTAACGAGCTAGTGCCCATAAAGAGACAATACAACAAAAATAAAAACAAAAAAAGAAAATAAGAGGAAAAAGGAGAGCAAAGAAACAACAAAGTCAACTAAGAAAGCAAAAAAGAAAGGATACTTAACAAGTGTACTGGGCGATTAGGTAATTTTTTTACCTTACTCTTAAAAATAGCATGTGTTTTAACATTTCTTATTTCATTGGGGAGCAAATTCCAAAGTTTATAACAATAGTTATTTAACAATAATTTACCATGCCTAGTATGGTGCCTACTAACCGTAAAGAGGTCATTAGTTCTAGTACTAGGTCCAGCATTGGTAGAAAAGCTAGGGTTAAGGATTTTACTAAATACAAAAGGAAGACAATTATTACTATACTTATAGATAAAAGAACACATTTTGAAAGTATGAATATCGCTGATCTTAAGGATGCTAAGGTCTCTATGCAGGGTATTTGTGGATTGGCACCGGTCTTTGAAAGTAAAAGTTTTCAAAATCCTATTCTGAAGTACTTGCAGGGGTTTGAGCAACGAAGGCTTAGACATGCCGTGTATTTCCATACCATAAGACAGTTTAGAGAAAACGAGTGAGTAATATAACTGGGTTGCTACAGCAGGGGTAAGTGATGCCCTAAGGCAATAAAAAATTCCATTATATTTTACGAGGTTATTACAAAGATCGTCAGTATGTTGCTTAAAGCATAGCTGATCATCAATCAATAGACCCAGGTATTTAACACAGTTTGTTTTGAGGATATTTAGATCGTTCATGACAAAGTGGTCTGGACAAGAATGGGGTATATCGGAATTAGCACGGAAAATCAAAAAATTGGTATTCCCAAGATGTAAAGTAAGTCTATTAGCATCAAACCAAGTCTTAAGTTGATTGAGTACAGAATGAGCATTATCACCAAGGGTAATACAATTACTGTCATGGACAAATACATTCGTGTCATCGGCAAAGAGTCTTAGAGACTTGTGAGGCACAACATTTTTAATGTCATTTACATAGATTAAAAATAGTAGTGGTCCTAGCACAGAGCCCTGAGGCACGCCTACGTTAACGAAGGTACAGGTAGAATAAATACCGTTTACATACAAAAATTGCTTTGTATTACTCAGATAACTATGCATAATATCAAAGGCTTCACCTCAAATGCCATAATTTTTTAATTTATCAAGGAGTATTGTGTGGTTAACTGCATCAAAAGCCTTTTTAAGGTCAAGATAAAGGCCCAGAACATTATCACCACTATCGAGGTAGGTACAAATACAATTGACTGTCTCCAAAAGAGCATGACTTGTATCATGGTGTTTCCTAAAACCAAACTGAAAGTCAAAGAGTATATTATTGTTATTTAAGAAGGACCTTAATCGCTTTTCAATAGACCTCTCTAGCAACTTGTTGATACATGGGAGCAAACTTATGGGGCAGTAATTTTCAGGCAACATATTGGCAATTTCAAAAGGCTTCGAGCTGACTTCAAGAAATGAAAAGTAGGAATCATGCAAACCTTCTTTAAAAGTGGACCCTCTCATGCTAGGGCAACCCTAAAAACCATGGTACAATTAAGAAATGAGATGATGATGGTTTTAATGATTTTGTATAATTACCTGCAAAAAGTCTTGAGAGTTCATAACACTCTAAATTAAGGACCCTCTCCCCATCCTTTCCAGCTGATAGGTTTAATAATACTTTTAAGACTTTGATGAGAGTTAGATTTCAGTGCAGAGGTTTGAACCAACCCCATAAATACTGCAGAGTCCAGACATTATTTTGCAATAACACTTCGTAACACTAATATATATGGGAGAACTTTTGAACAGCTTCTCCTAACACTGTATGGGAGAGTTTGTAAGTTTCCACCTGCTGCAGATACCGCCCAGCTACCAAAATATGCTGCTGCATGCTTTATATCATGTTCTAGAACAAATAAACTATTGGCAGGAAAGCTAAATTCCCAGTAGGCTAGCCAAAGGATATTACACAGAAACATAAATGTGTAGAATAGGTTCAAAATGCACATATATGCTATACATTAGGCAATCCCAAAAGTGCCAAGACATTAGACATGATGGAGAAAATTACATTGCAGGGAAAAACTTTACACCTAAAGCTCACAAAAGTACTGCAGATTGTTGTATAAGGGTTTTTTACCAATGCCTTTTAAATATTTTTGATGTTCTTGGCCAAGTGGATTTTTGTTGATCCTCTTCAGTACTCGATCCTGCTTTGTGTAAGATGTAGCGTCGGCCAGGCCTAACTTAGGCCTACGTTAAGCCTAGGCAGAAAGTACTAGCCCACTTGCTCAATCGAACCATACAATTTTGGCCTAAACTTTTCAGTTTAGGGAGCTAGACACTTTGAGATTTCAACAAAGATCCTTAACGTGTGAAAAGAGCAATTTTTGGAGGATATTTGTAATTGCGGAATCGAGGGTGGAAACGGTAATTACTCCACCTAAATCAAGATACTTGGCATATCTGTAGGGACCATCTCCTTACTTTACCCATTCACATTCCAAATATGAAATCTATCCAAGTTCCCTACCTTGAGATACTGTTAACCCCCCGGTGATGCCAGATGACCTTTGACCTTTACCAAAACCAATAGGGACCATCCTCTGACCATAATGCATCCACAAATCAAATATGAAATCTGTTCAAGTTTCGTCCCTTGAGAAATTGTGTTGACAAGATTTTCAGATTTTGACCCCGAGTGACCCCAGATGACTTTGACCTACACCAAAAACAATATGAAGCATCTTCTGACAATAACACATCCACATATCAAATATGAAATCTATCCAAGTTCCCTACCTTGAAATATCATGCTAACAAGATTTTCAGACTTTGACCCCTGGTGACCCCAGATGACCTTTGACGTTCACCAAAACCAATAGGGACCATCCTCTGACTATAATGCATCCCAAAACCAAATATGAAATCTATCCAAGTTTCCTATCTTGAGATATTGTGCTAACAAGATTTTCAGACTTTGACCCAAGGTGACCCCAGATGACCTTTGACCTCTGTCAAAAACAATAGGAACCATCCTCTGACCATAAGGCATCCACATACCAAATATGAAATCTATCCAAGTTTCCTATCTTGAGATATCGTGCTAACAAAGTTTTCAGAAATTGACCCCTGGTGACCCCAGATGACCTTTGACCTGTGCCAAAAACAATAGGGTTCTTCCTCTCAATATGGCGCATCCATGTATCAAGTTTGAAAACTGTCAGACATTCCTACCTTGAGATATCGTGCTAACAAGCAAAGTGTCACAAATACACACACACACACATACACAGGGCATACCCGTATTCAATGCCTTACGGGGTACACAGAACTGTTCCCTGTAAGGAAATGGTCGGAATTCCCCTTTAGCCGTATGTCACGTGGCACGTGAATGCCGCGAGCAAGGGCGGGCTCTTGCATATCACGTGACAGAGCTCATTGCAGTGTCCGAATTTACGGGTAGCTACGCCAGTTACGAGCTCCGCGTGAGCGAGGAAAGACGTGCGAGGCTTCAGCTCTCGTGAGCGGCCGGTACCCGGCAAGGTATCGTTTACAAGCTCACATACACACACACACACATACACACATACATACACACGCCATCATGATTGCATAGGTTTCTCTTATCATCAAGACCAAAAATTGAACTCATCACTTCATACAGACAATGAAAAAAATACATGACTCATATAATACAGTCCTTGCTAAATCCCCCTCTTTGCCCTTCCTAATCATCATTCTCCTAAACTATTAATACTTTTACTGAAGATGGAGCTGAGACACAATCCAGGGGGAGCAGTCTGGTTTGTGGAGGGGGAGGGGGAGTTTCCAACAGCTGGAACCCTGGATCATGTCCCAGACTAGACTTGTTTATAAACAATCTACCCACATGAATGTGACCGCACACATATACACACATACAAAAACACAAATACATTAACACAGACCTGCACATACACAAACGCAGATGGCCCGTCATAAAAGAAGTATTACGATTTAACAATCACTTTAATCATAGTTATTATACCTTTCCCTGGTTGGGAAACTCTGTGAACTGACTGCTGATTATGTTGAGACTCCGGTTTTGGTCAGTCACATGATGTTGATAGTACACGAGAGCCTTGTTGTTGGACTCTCCATAAGTACTGTATATGTGCAGACAGGGTATTAACTGATTTCTTCAAGAGTCTCTTGCGAACAATTATCAAATTGTAATGACTTCAATTAGGGCGTACATTATTGCAAAAGGTTTGATTAAGATTTTTGTCTTAAATCAGAATGGCTGTAAAGCTAGAATATCTGTACCCAAACTTAAACAGTGGAACAGTCTACAGCTGGGCTAGCAACAGTAACTTGGAAAGCACACTCAACAATTCCGCAAAATTGCGAAGCACATAGCAATCACACTGTAGAACGGTAGACTAGTTGGATTAAACCATTTTAACAAACGAGTGTAATGGTCATTAGATGAGTATATTATACAATATTTATCAGTAACTATGGTTATACAAAATTTTAGGAAGTCCACCAAGCGTAATGTGAAGTAAGTCTGTCTACTTTACCCTTCCCCCACACTGACTGCGGTATGATAAGGCCAACTGAATGTCCCCAGTGAAGGTTTTCAAATGCCAGGCCTTGGGACCAGTATTTTCCGTTTAAAAAGAGAAAAAGAAACCCGAGAACATAGGATTTCTTCATTTATTCAAAAATTTTAATAATGTACTGATTAGGTCTTTAACAGTTCCCTTTTAGCCCTAAGGTCAACTTTTATTTCACTTCCCAGCAGAAACAGTACATCACTCAGTGGAGCCATATTGCTACCAATCAGTCGTATGCATCTTCAAAGTCATGTGGTGAACTTTTTTGAAGAGCTCAACATGCTTTCAGGAATAGTTACGGACGCACCTTACAAAAACTATGAACGTACATGTACAGCTTATAGGTCTGTGCATACACAGTGTACGTAAGGAGTTTCCCAACCAGAGAAAAGCATAATAACTATGCTTTAATAGGCTAAAATTGATGTTTTCTCAAAGTCTAAAGTCATCTGTGCACCACAATGTTATATTTTGTTTATTGTGCCTGTTGTTTTTATTGTTTATCTGCCTGAATCATTGGGCACAGCTACCCCATCCCCTTACCCCAGATTGAAACCACTGGTTTGACAAACTCTAGAAGGAAGGGACTGAGTAAACCTTCAACTGCTCATAAGTGAAAGAAGAACAAAAGAAATGTGCATGATTAGGTGAAAATCTGGCATTTCTCATTATATCAGGTAATTTAAAGTTACTATGTTTGCAACTTGCATTCCTCAAGTGACCTTGAGGCACTAAGGGGTTACATCACTTCGTAATACTGCTCGGGAATTTTTTGTTTACTTGTTTTTCATTCTCTTGTATTGACCTTGAAGTTAGTAGGATAGGGCCTCTCAAGGGGAATGTAAATTCTCATGCTTCTCATGCATTCACATTCTCATAAAAAATAACATGGGACTGTTGATGAAAAATTCTGTTGATAAGATTGAAAGAAAACTGCCCATTAATGTGAGGATATGATGTCATTTGCTTCAAGTTCACTTTGCAATGAAAATATCACAACTTAAACTGCTGGTATCTTGAGAACCAACCATTGGAGGACATCGATGGAAATTTCACCAGACTGCTTAGACTTTGGTAATACATGAAAACTAAATTTGAGGAAATACATAGATTCTTCTTACAAGGAGGGTAAGACTGACAGTGCAGTGACTTTGAAGAGAGACTGAGGGTGGGGGTAAGGAGAAGAGGTGTATCGGAAAGCCAATGCTCCCAGTCTCTAACATTTCCATAGATTTCCTCACACAATCATGACATATCATTCATTTGTCCAACATCTCAACTTACCTGGGCTGCAGATGGTCTTTTCTGTGGGTTCCACAACAGCATGTCAGTCATTAACTGGAGTCCCTCTTTGCTGGCATTTGGTATGAGTGTCCTAAGGTGTGTAGGGACACACTGTGGAAATCGGAAATTCATCCTCGCAGCCAGCTGGTGTCCTTCTGGCCAATCATCCTGATAAAGATAAAAAAGGCAATATCATTTCATTCAAGTTAGAGAATGCAGACAAAAAGGACAGAAATTGATGCAACTGTTTTATCACATTAAATCTTTATACCTAAAGTAACATGTGCACGTTTCCTGTAATCATAAGATTTAACTTAACACAGTGCAAAAAACATAAATTTGTGACATTTGCAGTAGCTTCAGTTCTTCTTTGTAGCTGTACAACATTGTAATTTACCACCTCCTTATCAAGAACAAGGGATAACACAATGTTTATAACATTTGCCTTTTTGAATGAAGGGAATCTAGAACAGTGATGAATAAACCACCAAAACACTTCTTCCTATTTCATTAACTGAAGTTTGAATTGATAATTTGTGTAACATTTCACACTGTCTTAAACTTAAAGACAATGTGATAACATTATAACTTTTATTTGAACACAAACATTGCCATAATCTAACCGCTAAATTCTATAGCACATAGCTCAGTGCAGCACTGTTACTAGAAAAGATCACAACTACATGCCTGTCTACATGAGCTGTGCAAATGCAATCACTCCAATTTGTGTAAGTCTACTCAATCTCATGAGTGGATGTTGACAATCACCATAACCAAAATTTTTCTCACTGAACTGGGAAATTTACCAGAAGTATCTCCTGAAATATAAAAAATAACTGGACGAGAAATCTGAAATTTGTAGGATTTTTTGTTTCAACGTAAGTTTGGGGTGACTGTTTATGCCCTTTATAACTTATCTTATCAACAAACCTTTGTTGGTGTTCCAAGGATGGAACATATCCTAAAGATTTCATCCAGTTCACTGGTACCAGGAAATAGAGGGCGTAGTGTGTAGAGTTCGGCCATAATACAACCTATAGCCCATATATCTATGGGTGAGCTGTAATTAGTAGATCTAAGAAGGACCTCTGGAGCACGGTACCTGGGAAAAATTGATTGCACAGATATATGAACTTTTAAAGTGAACTTGACATTTTCAGTAAGTGATATGCATCCAGATAAAACTGATTTTGACAAATTATTTTGATCTATAATCTGAAATACACTTTATACACAGTGAAGAACTCTCCACTTGCCTTTAAAAATCAACAACAATGCCATGCACACTGCAGAATTTCAAATTTAGCTTTGCATTATATGTCTGTGGAACACTTGTTTTGCATGTTATTATGTACTGTCATTTGTGCAAAGTGTAAATGTTACACATCAGAAACACTAACCATACAGATCAATCCTGACAGCAAGTGACGGTCTGATTCTAGTCGCCCTTAACTGGCGTCTATCACTTTTTAATCTTTTAATTTCCTCTCTTTCCTGTACTATAGATGGTTTTTCACTAAATTGTATCTTGATTCCCTCAATTTTACTTAATATGAGGGTTTGAAATCATGTGAACAGTAAATGAAGACAATTTAAGGCTGATAGACCCCACTAATGGCTGCCTATAGTCACTTAAACACAAGCACTATTTGTGTTCATCTATACAACAACACAACCCATGTAAAATGTTTCTTCCTTACCATCTAGTGGATACATAGTCTGTATACGGTGGCCGGGAACGGATTTCTCTGGCTAACCCAAAATCAGCAATCTTCACAAGTTCTGGACCCATACATAACAAGTTCTCAGGCTTCATGTCTCGATGGAAAAACCCTGTTGGACAACAAAGGGAGAAAAAGGGTTCAGAGGTTCAGACACCTGCTACTTTTAGGCACACCTCTGAATGATATCACTGATCACGTGCAGTAGGCATGTAATACATGCACACAATGGCACCATAGTAACAATTGTTGTACTAAAGACACCTGGTTATCAAAACAGGATGCCAGGATACTAAATAAGAGCAGCTAGAGGGCATGATGCCCTGAGAAATTGACTCTGGTCAGTAGCTTCTATAGGAAAGATTGGCTCTGAAATAATTTGAATCAAACTGTGCAGTAAGTTTGCACAAGAATCTCTCGATGCACCAGACAGCCTGCATTTGGTGTACTCAGAGTCACACCAGAGCTACAAGAAAATTTAGACAAAAAATCAAGTGTATAACTTCCTCTGTCATGAAAATATAGGCTTACACTATAGATGAATCCGATTAGCGCTTGTTTTTAGTGACTGTAGGCCGCCATTAGTGGGGTCCATCAGCCTAAAACGGTCTTTATTTGTTGTTTACATGAATTACAAATCCTCATATTTAGTGAACTTGGAGAATTTCAGATACAAATTAGTGTACAACCATCCATGATAGATGTAAGCAAGAAAATCGAAAGATTTAAATGTGACGGACCCCAGTTATGGCTGACTGAAATCAGACCATCACTTGCTGTCCGGATTTGTGTATACACATGTGTGACTGTTAGGTACTGTTCTAGGAAGGTCTCCTTTACAGTCCTTTTTCATTTATTTTGGGGCCCCTTTGATTTCCAATCTGGCCCCTAGATTTCATAAGCTACAGTAGGAGCATGGTTGATCCCCACAGTTCCCAAAGTTTGAAGGCTTATTTTGACTCCGGGATTTGCAATGGAGTGTCATAGCTGGAAAGCCTCTGTATAACAGAAGTCTAGTGAGAAAACACTGGGATCATAATGGGGATTTGTACTAACCCAGAGAGCCCACTGCAGCACTGAAGGACTGGATTAGTCCTGGTTTAAATCGTACCATTGTTATAACTTTCATTAACAATGCATTAATTAAAACCATTGCACGATGTAAATCACATAATGAACACTGACTGAACATAAGTAACCTGACAATTGTGAGAAAGATCTTTTCTTTTTGAATTGGCCACACAAAAATGTTTAATTTCAGTTTCTACTCCTTTGTTATAATGTTACACACATTGACAACCAATTTACACACATGATGAAAAAATCTCCCCACAAGATAAAAAAAGAAGACATTGACTGTGGATTTTTCCCCCACATATAAACAGAAACAATTTTCTCACCATGTTTATGGATGAATGCCATTCCTTGAAGGATTTGATACAAAATATTCCGAACGGAGGATTCAGGGAAAAGTTTGTCTCTAAAGAGGCATAAGATAAAAAGCACAGAAATATGAATTAAATTTATAAACTAGGGCTGTGACGGTTAATCGGTTAACCGGTTAACCGACCGACTCGTCCGTTACTCGTGCCTCATTCCTCTTCATAGATTAACCGTTTTTGTATTGCCAATAACTCAGTCGTCGCGGGGTGGCTTTGTTGGTAAACTGTTACACAAACATCGCGCAACAAACAGTGTCAGTTTCTCACAAATTATCGCTCGAACAATAACTGTAAAAAGAGTTTTAAAATCGGCCGTTCGATTGAACGGATTAATTCCGCGGCAGCGGAATTAAGTACATTATGATGAGTGACAAGTGGCGCACCCATTGTTAGTAACTTTCGTTGGCAGAACTTCGTGTGCTCGTCTCCTAATCCCTTCAATAGCAACACCCAAGCACAACTTTAGAAATTAGCGGCATGTTTGAGAGGTTACCAAGCGAAAAGAAAGCCACAAGACAAGCAGGGAGCTGTAACAAAAGTTACCAAGCCCTGTATTTCTATGGCAATAAAACCTCCGCGAGACAATGATTAGGGCACAAAAGTATATTTGAATAAGTCTTCCCACTGTAGCTAATCGAAATATTTTATCATGCTACACCTCCGTAAATTTCATTATTTTTCATTGTTAGTAGCAGTATTTGGGGAAAATTTAACCCGTAAAAATACGATCGCTTGCACCAGATAATTCCCGCCATTTTGTTGTTTGCCCAACATCATATAAAATGGAACGTTCCATGTTGACTTTTATGAATAAGCATACGCAGTTCTTTGAACCGACTGGGTTGTAGTTGCAATAATGTACTGTACTGTAGAAGTCAACCCTACGATGCACGTAAAAATAACGATCTAATTTTTAGCGGTCTTGGACAGCAAAAAATGGACTCGATTAACGTTATCTTATGGTTTCTTTCTGATAAAAATATCCCCGTAATTTTGCCACTCCTTGTCCAAACCTTATCGTCTTGTTTCAAAATAATCAGCAAATAAAAAGTCATACCCCCGAAAAAATCCAAGTACGCAGAGATTTGTGCTGCCGTTTCTTGGTGAATTTAGCACAGGGCTTGGCCGGCTGCACAGGCAGGCTATGTAAGCCTGGGAAGTGCGATCGTCATAACGCAAACTCAATGGGGAAATTCGTTCGGAGGTCTGGTATTTTCACACACTAAATCCCATAGGCGATGGCGCGAGTTGTGATTGGCTGGCTAAGAATCAACGTATTTGAACCAATCACAATGCAGAGGCAATTCAAATTTTGCAATAGATCGGTGCATATGATGTCACCGAGCAAAACATGGTCCCTTGTTTAATGGTAAAAACGGATACGCACGCAAGTCTACTGCATGCATGGGACCACGTGCGTTATTGTTTACGTTCGTAACGACGTCATATGATAACATTCCATAAGTCCTACCGTAAATAACTTTACGGTAGGAATGCTGGAAATTCCTTAATTTATGCAGGAAAATAGAGCTTGGTTGTGCTGTTTGCGGCCGGTGGGCCGTTTACAGTGCAATTGTACAGATCGCTACTATGACCATGGAACGAGGTAGTACTTCCATGCTATGACACACACGTGAGCGCTGTACATGTATTGAACACTGCATCGCAAGCAAGCTGCATCAAAAGGGCGGTGTGGGAGTGTTTCATGAAATAACTGACAATATAACATAGGGTCAGGCGGGAATACAACAGTTGGTGGAATGTTAAAAAGTGCACGTGGTCTGAAGAAAGCTTCAGTAAATGCGGGATGGGTTTTTTACTGTGAAAAGATTATATAAACTCAGCGCAAAATAGCAACATTTTTGCCACATACTTTCATGTACGAACATGACTTACGGCGCCATTTCAGACTTGCACTTTCCTGTACAAAAGTGATGGCGCTCTTTGGAAATGTTGACTTTTTGTTGTTGTGTAGACATTACGTCATTTTCGGTTAAACGGTTAACCGCCGGTTAATAAAATCGGTTAAACGGATAATGAATTAACCGAAAATGCACAGCCCTATTATAAACCCAAGTAGTTTTTGAAATGGACCTTTACAAAGAACATTAAAACTACACTCTGCATATCATCTGTATTCATCCATAATTAGAAATAATCCTAATCCTAATAATCCTATTGGTCCATTAAGGTCAGATGACTGTGCCTTACAGCAATTAAAACTCACAGTAAAAATAAAAGCACTCATTTTAGGCTTCCCCATTTTATTCAGGGTTGTGCTATTTTAGACAGTGGTGTCATGTACACCGTTATAATGCATGCACCACCGTTACTAACCTCCAGTTACATCAAAAGGTTAGGTTAGGTAAGGTTAGATGGAGTTTTATGACCCAGTTTCCAACCAATTGGTTCAAGTCAAGCAGGCCACAGCCTTTTTATTATCAGTTATGATGCACTGGCTTGTTTTCCCTACTCCATTGCATCAAAAGATGTTTGCTTGTTTCAATTAAATTTACTGACAATGACATACATTTTTGAACTCTTGGTGATTTCACTTTCTCTGCGACCTATAACAAAATTTCATTTGTTCATAAAAGCAGCATTCAATCAACAGCACTCACCTGTCCTTCATCAACTGGTACAGGTTCTCCTTCATGAACTCAAAGATGAAGTACAGATAGTCATTTTCTCTGATCACTTCTTTCAGTTTAACTACATTGGCATGATTAAGCTTCTTCAATGACTGGCAAAATGAAAAAAAAAATTATTTGCAAATGAATGACTTCTTATTTAACCTGTCTTTTAAAAAGGTTCTCATCCTTTTGAAATACTTGACAATCAATTCAAACTTTGAACTTTCTACCGAGTTGACGCACACTGTTGGTGTGTCCTTAAATCTCATCTAACTAACAAACTAACTTTTGGAATACTCAGTTTCAAGCCTTCTTCCAGACTATTTTAAATCTGAAATGAAAAAGTTTAGTCCTTAAATATTAAGAATTTTGTGCAAAATAGCCCTTAATTTTACAGATTTGGGCAGGATGGGAGCAACCTGAACATTATAATCAAAACTACCAAAAGTGTAAGGTTTAAAACTGTAATACCACATATATATTGCACATATATGGCCATCTTTCTAGGCCAAACTCCTAAAATTCAAAGCAGGATTTAATTCCACACTTTTCCCATTTTCCCTACTGAAATGGAAGTATGATTTTAACAAAAGGTTCAGTGTCCCACTGCAAAATTGTAGGACTTCTCAGATGATCTAGTGTACATACTTCATTGAATAATGAAACTTACAGCAGTCTGAAACAATATGTCATAATGAGTACTATAGTATTGCTTGTCCAGTTGACATTTCTTTCCATGACTTTCTAATCAACATCTGATATTTTCTACAGCAAATGCAAAGTAACATTCAAACAGTATATAGTTACCCAAACTGCAAATAAGCTATTTTTAATGAAAAAAATTATTTGCCTACACCAATGCCTGAGAACTATCTTTACACTTTTTATAAGAATTACTATTCATTAGTGACTGATTTATTGATTTATACAGTTGATATCAGTTACCTTAACTTCTCGTAAGTCCATACATTCATCCCAAGAATAGAACTTTTTCTTCATTCTGTTGGACAAAAAATACAGTTTATGTAACAAAAGCTGTGCCATCATTATTTTCTAACACATTCAACACATATTCTTTTATCAATAAGCCTCAACTTCTACAAAATATATCACTCCCAAACTCATATTAGTTATGTATCAGTTCATGTCACAGCTTATTTCACCCTCCAGGTAACAAGGAAAAAAACAGTTAATAAGTCTATTTCTGGCAACAGTTCCGTCAGTTCCGTCGTACAGAGTTGCTAGTCTCGAACATTTCCCTGCTTTGTCCACCAAAATGTCAAGACTGAGACAAACTGAGAATATGGCATGAGTTAAAATTTGCTAAAAATGTGAATTTGAATTGAAACACCAATCCTGCACAGAAAATTGCAGGTTTTTAAAATCATGACACAGATACTGTAGTAGTGCACCTCATCTGGAATTTGAAATAAAATGGCATAGTGCCAGCTTTATATATTTTTTTTTCAAGAAATGTAACTTTTTCACAGAAAGAAAGTCAGTTATTTTTAGTTCAACAACTATTTTGATGACACAAACTTTTACAACTTCAAATGAGTATTTGCAATTGTATTTTATTTTGGGTAAGATGTAGGCACTGCTTCAGTTTATAGCGTAAAGGACTGAACACTCCCCCAGGGTAGCCTGTCCACACATACGCTGACACTGCGACGACATAATCTGCCGAACAATCCTATACACAGAACTGTTTCAAAATCTCATCTTAAACCTTCCATTCATGCTTCCAAATGCACCTCATACACTAAAAAATAAACATACAAATCAAATGTCATGCACAATTTGTCCAGTTGGGTGGTAATCTTCCGAAAAATGGAGTATTTTTGCGACCACTGCTGGTTTCGTGTTGCTGCTTTAGAAACACTGTGTGAAATACCATAGAGCATGCGTACCTCCAAACTCCCTCACGCAGGTAAAATTTGCCCTAACGCTATTTTACGGCACCCTTTCAAAAATGGTTAATTAAGTGGTTCCTAACGGCAGATGTCGTAGGAAGGTAATATATCCTAATAATTTGAATATTCATAGTCTCTTAGCTACTCTTTTAATCACAAAACTCTCATTTTGGCGGGATATAGAGACGTTTTAAACGTAAGTACACAGTAAATTTCATTTTTTATCATCATTTTGTAAATTAAACAATTTCATTCATACGGATTAAGAATCTTCGTTTTATTTTCTTTCGAATGATATAAGATTGACTGAATTTAACCACCCAGCTCATCCCAAAAATAGCGATTAATTATCACCTAATTTTCATAAGCTTATCTGTAGGCACCTACAACACTAGTTAGGCTTTCTTCTTCGCATCGCCATGAAGGCTCACACATAGATTTTTTTAAATTTCGTAACGTTGAAAGCGTCATAGCATTTCATTCAAACGATGTTATGTTGTTTGATCTTTCCGAAATGCTGAAGTACTAAAGTATCCATTGAAAACGACCCAGCTCATTCCGAAAATGTGTTATTCCTTTCAAAGTTCTGAGTACGATTTCTTAGCCAGAGCGTACAAGTTTAATACGTAGGGAGAGGGTGTGTGCATGACGTTTTGGAATTATCGGCTGTGATTGGCTAAGAGTTATGAATGAAGCCTGTGAAAGGATCGTAAACATTGCACATTCTGCAACACTCTGTTTTACAGTAATAAATGGTGGCTAATGTCGCCGGAACGGCTTACAGAATATATTACAAAAAAATTCATATCTCAGCCGTCCATTAACCGATTTACATGATTTTTGTTTTGTTCCTTTTAGTTTATTACGCCGCATTTTCTGGTGCAATTTTTGAATTGTAGTTATCTTTCTAATTTTTTCGTGTGGACACCCTACCCAAGGCTATGAGAGAGAGGGCACTACTACCCTTGTGTTACAGGATCTTATGCCAGATGGACTTGCAGGCATGTTGTGAAATCATGTGTAACATGACATGACATGTTATTGTGGGACATGATTGATAATTTTTTAACCATTGTAGCTAATAAATTCTGTGTTTGTTCACGTTGTTCAACACAGTAGGCCTGTACAGTATAAATAAACACAAGTCAAGGACTGTACCAATAGACCTGCATGTACAATATGATGCCACAGAGCAAAAAGCAGGGAATAATTCATCTGGTATTGTATCTCACTTTGCAACACGAAATAGATTTAGCAATTTATACAAATGCAAAATAGTAGAGTAGATTTTGTACATAAAAAATACACTGGTTTTTAACGAGAAGCCTACTGTAGAAACAGCAAAATTGCCATGCAAATTTTGAGCACTAAATTAGTTCCTGAAAAAGTAGACCCTCCCTTGAAGGAATATGTGTACCATATTGCAAGTTAGATCAACAAATGCAGATAGCTGATATGTCAACCAACTGTATAATGTATTTATATGTGTCCTACATGTGCTCACTGTTTTTCCTCCAAACATGATGCAGGTGTAATGTATTAAGTCCCCATGTATGTAACCCATTAAGTTAATTACCTTGCAATGAATGCACATTGAAAGCCTGCAATGTTGTGTGTGTTCTCAAGTTAATGAAACAGAAGTACAGTATTTCCCTTGGTTTATATTTGACCAACACCAGATGTTACTTTCATTGCCAACCTGTTACTACAGAAACAACAAAATAAATCCAATTTTATTAATTCTGCAATCTACCTCCTTCAGATAATATTGGAAGCTCTAGTATCATGCTGAGAGTTGTACTACAAACATTACTCACAGATCAATTTTGAAAGTGCTGGCTTAATAACACCATTCCTCATATTTGATTTCTGTAGTCAATTGTCACGATATTAGAACCTGTCACCTAGCAACCCATGATGCTGAAAAACAGCTCCTATTGCATGAAAACAAGTTTATATACGTGTACATGTTTGTACGTAGTGTGTCATACTGATGAACTAATAAAGTCTAACACAGTAGCATTTATGTAGAGTGCTTCACAGGATGTTTACAGAGTGACAAAACCAATGCACAAACATGGTTACTGAGTGAAATTAATGCAAAATTTCAAAATCTGTGTTAATGTTTGGAAACTGGGTTGAAAAGATATAATAAAGGGCAAACGTTGTTGCCCAATTTGAACCGTTAAAACTCTTACAAATAACTGAGTGAAGATTACTGTAATTATTCAGTTTCATTCCATTTTCAAAAATTCATGGCCAAACACTTTTTCAAGTTATGCACAAAACTGTTACAAGTAAGGACACCACAAATTTAGAATTTCAACTTTTTTATATGAAACTTGACTAATCATGATAATTAAAGGCAATTTTGTGTGGTGTTACCCTTTAACACTTTCATTACAGTATGGATATCAACTCAATGAGCCCCTTTAAAGCGGCTCATTGAGTTGGTTTATGAGATCTGACAAATTTTTCCAAACCTGTTTAGAAGTTTTCTTTACAATGACAACTGGTAAAACTTGGACTAAGACTTACTCTGCAGTTTTGGAATTCTGTGCCAATCAAAAACAACCAATTGAGAATTTTGGTAATAACTGTAGGTATGTACAGGCCTGTACTGTACCTGAAGATGATGGCTGATTGCCTTTAACGCACCACAGCTTCTCTGTTTTACATACTATTTTCACAGTACTATAGGACATAGTATGAAGGAGGATGACAAAATGTTTAAGTATAAGCTGATCAGTATTTCTAGTACTCCTTAGTTTCAAAATAAACAATTTTACTGAAATAAGAGGAAGCTTAATTTAGGACCTAATTGGGATAATAGGTAAGAATTTTGTGCAGCTTAACCCTTTACCATTGTGCTCCGATCGGGGCATATTTGCGCGCCTCGGGAGTGGGCGGAAAAGTGGACATAGCCCGCCCCGCATCAGCTTCCGTAGGTTACTGACCCCATGACCTTAAACTATTGTCCCTCTTGTCGTTGTGGCCGAATTTTCAGATAGCTACTCGCAGTTTCGAGCTCCATGTGAAACAGTAAAGATGGGTGACAGCCGAGCTCTCCGCATGGGTCCAAAAGGACACAAACAACGGTAAAGGGTTAAAGTGCAGTACACACATTTTACCACTGTTACGTGCTCAATGATACCTAACTGTAAGTGCAGCATAAGACCACTGAGCACAAGGATGTAGTATGTACAACACTGCCACAAAGGAAGGATTTAGTGTACTATACTGAATACTCTATTGTCAACAGTAAAAAGTGGTGTACATTACACAATAGACATACTGTTGCTGAAAGATTTACAATTTTTCTTCCTCAGTGCAGCTATACAATGCATAAGTCTCAAAGGTTGAAGGGCAGGAGCAGTCATCCCAAATAAAAGAAGTGTAGTAGACTGTTTAGTTTCATGATTGGCTGTTGGGAGTCATGTGACAATGTTTTTTCTCTTCAAATGTGAAATTTACCACAAATAACTGTTTGATTTACCTTGAATATACAATAGTAAAGTCATAAAATGTAATAAAAGATACTTTGAAGAGAAATAAGATGAAAATTTTTTTTTTTTAGCTTTTTCTTCAAAATAAGTTTGGGGGGACTTCTCTTTACCTTTAAGCCATACAGTACTGTAGCTAAGCTGCACTATTCTATGCAATTTATGATACTCTGACGCTCTGAATCAGGTGGAAATTCTTACCCAGAAGACTGTAAAATGACCTGATTTTTCCCCGTAATATACTTCCTGTTCTCAACGTTTTCCATCAACTCATTCTCTTTCTCCAATCCAGAGTGTCCTTTGAAAAATGTGCAAAATGATTTTCTCAATTTTCTTCTAGTTTTAACATTTTTATCAATCTGATGTGTTCTCAACTGCTACTGCTCCACCCCCCCCCCCCCACCCCACCATGTATCTGTTAATTCTGTCATACCTTGTAAAGTGTATGTCAAGGTACAAGTAAATTGTAATAAAAGAGGACTATGCATAAAATATCAATAGGAACAAAATTAACTTACTTTTTGATGGCACATAACTCCCCAGTCTCCACACTCTTTCCCAAGAGGACACTGCCATAGGTGCCATCTCCCAGCTGGCGTTGTGTCACATACCTATTCATGGTTAATTACAGCTTCAATTTTTCTTTTTTTCAGGATATGAAGTTACAGCCATTGCTCAAAATTGGGTTATGTTAACATCACAATATCTAATCAATTTTAATGATTGAGCTACATGTTTTCCATCCCAGCTCTCTATCAAAACACATCAATCCTATATTCAGTATTAGAGTCCACTTCTGAGAGACTAGTAACTTAACTGCAGACCTTGTGGGCCAACAATTTTGCAAGAGATTTGGCAACAATGGGATTTTGTCCTTATATGGGGAAGGTTTCTTGTCTGTATCTTCCACTGATCCAAGTTTCACCTGCAAAAATAAGTATTCAGGGAAGAAAAATTTAAATTACTAGAACATAGTCATATTATAAGGTACTGTAACAAGTCAAAATAGGCAAACTATATTTCCTTCAGCCATGAAGCTGCAACAGCTGCAAGCATTACTTTGTTTGCATGACAATTGCAGATACTGCTACTGTATGTGCAGCAACAAGCACAACACACAACTGAGATAGTTGCAGCATAGCTGAGATAATTGCCACCTAGAGTTTTGACATGGTGGATAGCAATTCTTCATAATCAGCTGAAATTATCAATTCTCTGATGAATAAAACAGATCTGCATATAACAAGCAGACTTCACAGTAGGATACTGTTCATACTGTAGCACATTGCCATTCATCCCCTGCTGGCACATAAAACAAGGTTCACATAAAAGTGCGAGATTGCAGCATGCCCACAACTTTATATTTCAAGATACTTTGAGACATAGACATCATGGTAGTTCAAGAAATGACTGTAAATTTCACAATATGAGTGAAAAATGTATTGTCACATAATTCTCAAGAGATATTCATCTATAGCCATCTTTACTGGGGTGACTGCTTTTTCCCTTTACATAATAAACCTATGTAAAGAAATCACATTACTCATGTACTTGTTTCTACCTTTTCATTCTATCACGACACAGTTGGACAAAATGTCACCAATTCTTTGCACACGTGGCCCTCAAACCAATTTACCAGCATTTCTGCCCTTTTTGGGAAGTTGCTGAAGGTAAAAACTTGGTGAGCATTACACCTTACAAACTACAGGCCTCTAAGTCATTGACAGCCTTGACAACCTCATAACTGTACATAATGCATATTAAAGAAAACCTCTTGCTGAAGACATTTTCATTCAGACCTGTTTTCATTATACTTGCATTTTTTAGTTTTCCACATTGACTACTAAATACAAATTGGTGTGCACAGCATTAACAGTACCGTGAAGTGTACAAACTTTTGTATAATACTAGTGTGGAAAAAAAATTTTTTTTGGTCAATTAATTAAACATTGCAACTGCCCAATAAATCTTAAGGTATTTTAGTCCATGGATTAATGAGCATTGGCAGCAAGATTAATACAGCACTAAACATATTGCCAGAAGCATATCAGTACAGAAACTGATACTTTTTTAAATTCTTTTACGATAATTACTCAGCTGACTTTGTCACTTTACATATATACTTATTTTTTATTTTCTGGTTCTATTTGTTGATTTTGTTACTTTGCTAATTTGATTAATACTGCTGTTTGTAAGAGCACCTGAATTTTCTCTCATGGTATAATACAGTTATACTTTATCTTTATACACGTCTTTCGTTTTGGTTCTTCTAACTGGGCAAGACTATATTAGACCTGAAAAGAGAGTTAGTTTGATGAGGTTTTCATGGCTCAGTTGCTAACCTATTCATTTAAGATGGGCATGCCAGGGCCTTTGTCTCAGCTGAGGCTCAATGGCTTGTGTGCCTTTATATTTTCCATACTCAAGAAATGATTTTTTTTTGTGTATGTTGTGTACATCATAAGCTATAGGCCCCCATTCCAAATAACAACTAGAAAGGATTGTGGGACCCCATTGGTCACTATAAAATGATATTGATAAACATGACCAATGTTACCAAAAATCTGTCCCATAATCCTTTGCAATGGCTATTTGGAAAATGATTCACTGGGCACTACCACTATGTTGTGTAATCTCATTGCATGAAGTATGGGACAAGTAATACAGCAGCAGTTTGATTTATCAACATTTTGTCAATTCTGCTGATGTTGACACTTGACAAAAAATAGCAATATCAGGCAAGACCAATATTGACCTGATAAATTGTTCCTGCACTGAACAAAATTTCAGTGTTTGGTCCAAAAAACAGCTGTACAAATGCCTACAACTAGTACCTATATTGTGAATGAAGGGGGCATCTCCTAGCCATTTACCTAGCCATTTATACCTTAACTTATAACTGTATGCCAGATTTTACTACTATGGCATTGACTACACCATACCTCACACTAATGCAAATTCTGTTATTGTAGTTATTATTCTTATTAAATTAATAAATTTTGTCATCCAGCAAGATATGACACATTGAAGTAGTCTATGATTTGATCCACATGTACAGTAATGCAGTAAGTTTATTATAATATACTTGCTAGAATAACACAATGTATGTTTTTAAGTTGTTTGAATGACAAATAAAGCAATTCAGGATTGAAAACTGATTTGTAATTAAGTCTCAGGTACACTTGAATGTCAAATCTGTAGCATGCTAATTTACTACTTTTGGCAGTAAAACTAGCATCACCATGGTAACATCTCAAATACAGATGCAATAAGACTAACAGACATATTTTCATAACATGTTTAACAAATAGAGAATGAAAACCCAACATTTCTCTGTGCTGAAGTCAATGCTAACACTGTTAATACAGAGTTTTTCCAACACAGTCATGTATGTGTCACTGAACAAGGGGAGGGGGGCTTGAGAGAGATGAAAAGTACTGCAATGTTGCAATGGCAATACAGCAGTTACTGTTGTGGGGAAGGTTATGCAAACATTGAAATTTCACATGTGAGAGAGAAACCAAATCTACACAGTGTGGTGAAACTCCAATTCAAATTAGACATGTATCTCCAGATATAAGCGGACGAAATCACTAGATTTGTGTTCCAAAGTGAGCTTGAGGGCAGCAGAAGTTATATCATTTCCTCACTATGACAAGGAAAGCTTTGTATTCATTTTTTCTAAGACTTTTGTGTTGAACCTGAGGTTAATAGGACTGCCGAAGGAATAGGACCTCCGTGTGGGGAATGCAAATTTTATTAAGTTCTCATGCCACTTGTGCAATCACATGCTGACAGTATGGTACTGTTGTGGGAAAAATTTGCTGTGAACTTAAAAGGGAAAACAAAAGACGTTCAATTAATGTGAGGACATGATGTCACATGTGCTTCTTCAAGTTTGCTTTTTGTTGAAAATGTGACAACTTTACCTGCTCATATCTTGAGAACCACACTTTGAATTTTGATGGAAATTTCACCAAAAAGAGTGGAATAGAATAATTGCCCCTCTAACATACTATGACTTGGAGAGACCTTAAACCCTTCTTTTAATTGAACAAGAAGCTACAGAAGAGACAGGAGTACTTGGTATTCTATTCATTTTGCTCAATTACATCCATTGAAATAGTGTTCCCCCACATTCCTATACTTCCTTCCCTTGCGAGATAGAAATTGCATATTACTGATACAATGCATACTTCATGGGGTAGTTTTAGCACTGAGCACTCACACTGCTCTAATGGCCAAGTAGACTGTACTCATGATCTGGAGTGCTTAAACTTTTCTCAGTAGCACTCAGTGCATAAGCATATGCAATTTAGGGTACTGTAAGTATTTGTTAGCAATGAAATATTCCAGTTTCCTACTTTTGCAAACACAAAACCTGCCTCTCTACAAGTAGCACAAGACAAATTGCTACTTTGTAGCCCAGCTGACAATGTAAATTGTTGGATCGGGCAAATTAGCTGTGAAACTTATTTGACCATCGTGCTATAGTATAGCTGTTCTCTACAACTACTTGTCTGCATGAATACCTCTACACCTCCACTTTTAATGTCTATGAATTCCTTTGAGGAGGAGATTTCACTGGGGTACTTGACCAACTTGTAATATTTTTTAGTACTGTACAACAATTTGTCCACTAATTTTCTACATGTCCCAGATTGTCAGCAGATTTGTTGAACCCTGATAGGCATAGTTAGAATGAATATTTTGAGAACCTTCGAAATTTTTTTTTTACTATTTTTGACAAAGTTCACTGGTCACCTGACAAATCAAAATTTTTAAGGTTTCGGTGCCACTGTATTGCCTGTGTTTCTTGAGTTCACGTGTGATGTTTGTGTTATCCCCTCTGCCATGGACATGCAACTTTTTAATGTCATACTGTACTTTCCAATTTCTAAAGGCAACAAATTTAAAGGCAGGTAATGTGAGTTGCTCATAAAGATGTACATCACAAAGCAGTGAGCAAAGGACTATAGTACAGTGCAAGCAAATGGATTTCAAATACATGAGTATCAATGATGCCATAGCTCAACTACCATTTCCCATACAAGTCCTATTTTGAGGCACTGCAATTCTGCAAACAAAAATGAAGTGACCTTTGATCTATCTCAAAACAATTGGGAAACAATTGCTCACATAAAATCCAAAGGCCTGAAATGTACAATTTTTCAAAGGAACACAAAGGAACAAGGAATGGTATCACAATAGAAGGTGAAAGAATTAGATTCAGTTTCCAACCCCCAGACCAGGTTTAATTTTTGTGGTTTGATAGCTGTCCATTTTGAGAAGACAGCAAAACTAGTCCCAAAAGTTTAAAGCTGATTATCCCACAACACAACCATTTTTCTGTGGGCAAGGACTACAGTACAGTGGAAGTCATTGGATTTCAAGACCATACTGCCACTAACATCTAGACACTGGCACGGACACTTACATGACATAGTTCATGGCACATTACACAACTGCACACATTTTAAGATAGTCATACACAAGCATTAAATTATGATCTGGAAAAGGCAAAAAAACAGAAGCACAATACTTTGGCCCATAGCTTGCTTTCCCCTGTACTTTCTGAAATAAACTGAAAAGAAATTTTAATAAACACATTTAACAAAGCTTGACTGCTGAAGGAGACGCAAAAAGAAAAGGAATTGAAAAAGGAGGTTAAAGAAGGGAAGTGTCAGAAATATGTAAAGGAGATGGTAGGCTTATACACTCATTAAAAAAATATCTTTATTGCCCAGAAGAGGAGATCTAAGTTAGTCTCTACCATTATGCAGAGATAATTACTTCTCTTTACAATGTGTTTTAAAAATGTAAAGAGTTTTGCATTGTTTTTACTGCAATAGTTTCATATAGCGATGACTGCTTTCCAATCTAGTCTTTCAGGTTCATCTTTACTAATTATCAAATTTCAGGCCTCATAATTTTTGAAGACAACTTAAAATAGTTTAAAAAAAAAGTGTTGTTATTTATTCCAGGTCTACAGTTTTGGTTTCAACATTCTGTCCCAAAGTAATGAGTTGTGTTGTATGTCCTTGTCTCAAACCACACAATACTGTGCATACAGATCAATGCATGCACTGCATTGAGCTGTATGCATACTGTACTAATATTCTGGTAGAACTTCTATCATGAGTTCAACACTGCACATAATTTGAGTAGTCCAATCAATTTTTCATCTGCATGGAAAACCTGCCAAATGTTTAATGCTTAATGTGCTGAGGTATAGTAGTGCAATTGAGTATATGCCGCAAGCAGCATGCTCCTCCATACCAATCTACAGTAGCACTGGTGGTTAGTGGAGGACTACCAAAATGTACTGTACATCACATCAAGGCAGTGTGTTATGGCAAATGATGGCATGCACAATTACAAGAACATGGTTGCATACAGTACTATAATTGGCATGTATTGCGTATTGAGGGACTAAAGTACTAGACAGAATAATATTCAACAAATAGTAACTTCTACAAAATATTTAGCTAGTGGCCATTATTACCAAGTATATTAAAATTCTGTTTCTTTTTTTTTTTTTGTCTTTTCTAAATTGACATTGGCATTTACATACAGTATAATGCAAGCATGTTAACGAGTCAATAACCACAACAGAGAAGGCAATCACCACAGGTTATTGTATACTGTAGTACTTTGCCAAATATCCCAGCATCTTAATCATGAATGACACTTTTTACTCAACCTTTTTAACCTAATGACTGATGTTTTTTCATACGTAATTTTGTTCAAATGCCATTTTTCAGGGAATATTTTCTATGCTAAATTGACTGTTTTCTGTAAATAAATGACACTTTTCATTCGCCATTTGTATAACTGATTAATCATGCTAAGTGTTACAGTTAAAAAGCAGGTACAGTATTCATCACCCCTGACAATTGGTCTCCCAACCTTACTTCTAGCCCTTGAGTTTTAAACAACTGTATAAAACTCATCATCATTCAGACAAAATCCCACATTGTTGTTTCACTGCATACATACTTAACCACATTAAGGATATGAACAACGTCCTATAATTATTAATGCCTAATTAGAACACTCTCAGTACAGCAATATGAGCTACTCTGCATTTTTTACATTTTTGTCAATAAAAGAACTGTGCCAATTGAGAATTTCTGTAGGCTACTGGTAAAATTGTTGTTTGGGGTGACAAACTATTAAATGAATACCTTCGGTAACATAATGAAATATATAGTATGCACACTTATCAAAGACACGGAAGGTTTCCATGACAACTTCTTTCAAACAAGGCTAGGTAGGGTGACTGCTCATTTCTACTTTGATTGCGGTATGGCCCATCAGCCTGAAAGTCTGATATTGTATAAGAATAGTGAATACAACAGAACAAACTACAGAAGCCAAGAAGTGTGATAGTTTGGAAAATACTGTGACCATTTTCTCCAACCTTTTTTTGGAAAAAAAGTGAAATGACGAAGAAGAATGATTTCTCATGTACCATTTCATGCATACTGTTGGAAAGGACAAACGGAAGTTATTACCCTTTATCACACTGATAATGTTATAGACTATATTGATGTTTGGATGGCCTCAATATACTTGGAGGATGAGAAAAAAAATTAACAGTTGCTATTGGTTTGGTCCTTTCATGTAATTTCTACATATTTGAGAGTGAGTGGGAAAAACCCTTGCTCCATGTTGTCCTTTAACCAGTTTTCCCAAAATGGGCATTTTTTTGTCCAAACCACTGCATTTTTCAGATTCCGTAGCAAATGTCAATTCATTAACCCCCTCTCCAGAAGGGCATGCAAATTTATGTGGTAAAAATAATTCCACACTTACCATGTACATCTACCTGTTTTCCCAACTGATTTTTAGACTCTCAGTACTTACTTCACACAATTGTCATCTATCCCCTTGGCATCATCAAACAACTACACAGGGAGATTGTGGACAATTGATTGGATTCTGAATGTTTTCTTTCCATAAATTCAAAATAGTTCTTTGGATCAGCACTTCAGCAGCCAAAACTACCTTATATTTCACAATTATTCCCAAAAGTAATACAAGCTCTTTTCATATGCTACTCTTCTTGCTTTTTGCAATGACTGCATGGTCAGGTGGTTAGAGAGCTCATCCAATTTGCAGTCAGGAGTTAGGGAGTTGGAGTCCTGGCCAGGTCATACCCAGGCCATAATAACAGAAACTACTGCCATTGTGCTTGGTGCTCAGCATAAGGAATCAAGAAGGGAAAATAAGCCAGTTAGACACAACTGGAGAAAAATCCTTGGAGGGTTACATGTGAACCAATTGGTTGGAAAAAGGGTCACAAAACTCCATCTAACCTTACCTAACCTTGCTTTTTGCAGGATGAAAAAAACAGGGTTTCTAGCATTCTCTAAATCAACCCTCTATTTATGTTGTTGACACTTTAACATGATCATGATGGTGTATCACTAAACCTTATCTAATTACTAAAATAACTCTTTCCTGTGAATAGTTTGAATTCCAAAGAAGGGGTATGTAATGTATAGCTGAACTTAATTCCTTGATGAATAGATCTGAAGCATGGTCTACTGGAAGGATTGTCAAGAGAAACACAAGACTATAGAATGGTCCTTCCCAGCTCAAAAACTGTAATGTTCATGCATCCGTTTTTAATCCTCTTCCTCTTTGGCATCACCCTTGTGCACGCTTTCGGGCCAAGTCGTCCCCAAACCAACTCGTCCCCAACCAACTCGTCCCCAAGCCAACTCGTCCCCAAACCAACTAGTCCCCAAACCAACTCGTCCCCACGCCAACTCGTCCCTAAACCAACTCGTCCCCAAACCAACTCGTCCCAAAACCAAGTCGTCCCCAAGCCAAGTCGTCCCCAAGCCAAGTCGGCCCCAATGTGAGAAATTAGTGAAAAATTGGTGGAAAATAAAATTATCCCATTTCAAGAGACCAGCTAACACCGACTTTGCATTTGTTTTTGGTTTGTTAATTCAATATTTTTTCCTCCCTTTTGCTATAAAAGGGAGATTTCGTGACACAAATTTTTTTAATTTTTGAAGCCGTGATTTATGCATATATAGAGAATGACAAGTGGTAAATAGAGCATGATAACTTTATTGTCGCAATTTGTCTACCCATCATAACCAATAACATATATATTTTTGGAGTTTGATAACATACATTTTAAACACAACTGATGGGGACATATGTTTAGTTTGGAAAATATAATTAGTCTTGCAAATAAATGTTTTGGCAAAAGTAGTGTTTCTTGCAGATACATTTACATTGCAAACTTATTTCTTTTTGTTGAAAATATATTTCTGGTTGGAAGAATATTTTTTTGTTGCAAATATAATTTTGTGGCGAACATGGTAACTTTTTTAAGAAAGATATATTTTCTTGCAAATATATTTTGGTGTAAACATATTTTTTCTTTACTAATATATTTCAAGTGTTGGAAATAAATATTCTTCTAAATATATATTTTAGAGCAAACATATATTTTTGTTGGGAATATATTTAATTGCAAATATATATCTTGTTAAGAACATACTCTTCATTCCCCTTTCTCGCGCCATAAAAATCACAACATTTTTCATATTGAGGACGAGTTGGTTTGGGGACGAGTTGGCTTGGGGACGAGTTGGTTTGGGGACGAGTTGGCGTGGGGACGACTTGGCTTGGGGACGACTTGGCTTGGGGACGAGTTGGCTTGGGGACGAGTTGGCTTGGGGACGAGTTGGTTGGGGACGAGTTGGTTTGGGGACGACTTTGCCTGCTTTGGTACCTCGTTGTGCACCTATATACCTCTACAGTCCACAGTGGACTTTAACTATCTTTTTATTGTCACTTTGTCAGTTGTAGTCTGAGGATGGTTGAGGTCTGACAGAAAATTTAAGAATATATACTGGAGTAATATGGAAAAGAAAAAATGAATGTCTTCACTCTTTTTGTCTTCCTTATGGTAAACTTAAGGGTCTGCATTGCTACAACTTTAATACAAGAAATCAAAACCAGTTAATGTGAATTTTTCTGCCAAGTTTGTTAAAAGTGAAAATGCTGTTGAATTATTTTTCAGATCCCCTTAAGGTTAACGTACATAATTCCATTACATACACAAGGTACAAACATACATGTGTTATTACTGTAGACTGGATACTCTGGGTGATAACAGCCTAAGTTTTATGAACACTGTTAAATAAATTTCGCTTAAGCTGGTACATATGAAAGAAGCATTTTTAGGCACTTCTCCATACCATTATTTATACATACTGTATGGGAATGGGAAAGCAGGCCTATAACTACCATTAATACATATTCCTACAGTCTGAAAATGGACTACCATACAGGTTATTTTGTTGATAACACTGGTACAATGGTCTGAGTTGGGCAGCACATAACTGAGTACTGTAATTGTAATGTTGGGGCTTTCGGAAGGCTTCCAGAATATGCATAGCCTGTAGTCTAGCACTTGTGTAAATTGTGTGTTACTGTACAGTGTGTTACTGTCAGGACAGAACTTCTCAAGAATGGTCCATGCACACCTCTCTAGGGGTAAATTCCAAACATACTAGGGAGGGGGTGGGAAGGGGTGAGTAAGGGGGAAGGAAGCATCTGGAAAAAAAGGTCCACAACATTGACTTTTGAAGTCTTTCATGGAAGAAGCCATTTCCTCAACACAGCTGTACTACAATTCCAGGGCTTCCATACAAAAATTTGCCTAAAAATGCAAGTTGTCCAGTTAATCAGGTTTTACAACTCCTCAACAGGAGGATTGTAGACAAGAAGGAGCGATCACAAAAGAAAAAAACAGAGCAATATATCCCAGGTGAGGCTAAGGAAGGAGGGTGATCACTGGAAAAGAATCAAAACAATGTTGACTTTGCACCAATTTCCTGAATCAAATAGTCAGGTATAAGTTTTTGTTTAAATATTTTACAAAGTGAAAGAATATTAATTTAAAACTTCAGCCAGCCATTCTTACAGTATCATAGATATTGCTTAATCATCTACTTATTAAATTATTTAACCAGAATTTTTCCCAAAAAATAACTGCTAATGAACCTTTCAAAGTGTTTGAGGAAAATAGTAAAGAGAGCTGGTGACAGACTTTTCCCTTGTCTAACACCTACATTACATGTAAAGAAATTAGAATTAATTCCATTGCTCACATCTCATGATTTAGCACTTTTATAGAAGGTGTGAATGATATTAGTCATTTTACCATTGATTTTATCTGCTAGAAGTTTGGACCACAGGTGATCCCAATTGAGAGGATCAAATTCTTTCTCATAGTCCACAAATACGCAGTAAACCCATTTATACTAAGAAAATAATTAATTACTGATTACGACACAAATATATGGTCTAGTGGAAAAGCCACTTCTAAAGCCAGATTGTTCATAACCAATTACGATGGTAAACTTCAGCCCCCTAACCCTGACAATCATCTTGATTTGCTTATGAGGAAATATTCTTCAAGGAACTTAAAATTTCCAATATTTTGTTTTATAAATTTAAAAATGTTTGATATAAGCTACAGGTTTTCAAACATTCTGAAAAGAAATTAAAACAATTTTTTTTCGATTTCCTCAGCACCACAAATTATGAAGCCTCCTCTGTACACGAACAACAGCTTAGATTTTGTATGAACTTGAACGGATTGATCTTCAATAAAGACATCAATCTTTTGTTTTCTCTCTACAGATAAAACCATTTTCTTTTTCAAATTTTCTGCCATAACATTCCTCCAATGTATAAGCTCTAGATTTTCAAATGCATGTACTGTAGTATGCAGGTAGAATAACCTATAATAAAAGGTATAGAAAGGCAGAAGTCTGATTGCCTTACAAGGGAGATAAAGAATCGAGTGAAAGAAAATCAGTGAGCATTGGCATAGCTAGACTTTTTTCTGGCAGGGGGTGGGGGGAGAGAGCCCAAATATTTATTCCTTTTTTTAAGTGTGAACACCATTTCTATGGGGACGTGATTTGCGGCGCCTAATCTATATATTTATGCAAGTAGTCCTCAATTCCTTCACTGTGACTGTGTTGCTGCTTGTAGAACATCCCTTGCTACAGTAGAAAAACCTCAAAACCAATCTTAAAACTCCAAATCAACTTTGAACTTCACATATCAAACAAGAAAATTTCACAACTTTTCTCTGAGCACAACAGGGCTACAAATTATCAACTGTGGTAATTTACTTACTGTGGATTTAAAAGACAACCTTGGGGAAATTCTACTGTCTGGCTCATTGAATCCATCAAAAACTTAATTAGGCCCAGGTGAAATTTCAATGTTTTTCAACATTTGTCTTTAGTTGGCACTAGTGTTTTAGTGATTTCAATACAAAAGTTTCAGGTGAACAAATGTGGAGTAGGCTACTACCAAATTCCAGTCCCCTTAGTTTACCTAGATCTAGGGCCTGGGCTACAATTGGACAGGGTATTCTGCAGTTAGTCTACTCCGATAATGATAAGCTATTGGTCAAAACAAAAGCTAGCTAAGCTAGGCCTGCACTGTAATGTTGGGCCTAGGCTGAAGTTCTCAAACTATTAGTTACTGTTAGCCTAATAAGGTTTAGCCCTGGTACTTGTTACAACTTGCAGTATACCAGTGTATCTTCAGAACCTTCAGAAAATTAAACTGCATGAAACAGTCTGGAATAGCTAAACATGCAGTACCTCAAGCATGCAGCTAACAGTTTAAATTTTGAAGTGAACTTCCTTGCTAATAGCATCCAGATCAATTGCATTCAGTTTTGACTCAAGTATTTCAGTTGTCAGTCTCTTTCATATCAGCAGGGAGGAGGTTCCATTCTGGTATAGTGTAGAGTACAGAGAAAATTTGTAACAATCGTTGTTGAAAGTGATCCTTTCAGGGTTTTAAGGATGCTTGTTTCTGGTCGGACCACAATGTTCTTTCAAAGAAAACTTGAGATGATCAATATTTGATGGAGCCATCCAGTTAACTACAGTGATCAGACATGACTTATGACGTCTGGTAGCTAAGCTTGTAGTTATTTGTAACAAATCATGCTGCTCTACGCTGGACCTTCTCCAAGTGTATTCAGTCACTCTGGGTGAATTCACAGTCTTTTAAAAATATTCCCTGTAGTGTTGGTGCATTTGGCAAAATTCATACTTTCCTAGAACCATATCCAGTTGGAACAGGCTCCCCCCGTTTCAACATCAAACCCCCCCCCCCCGAACACCAACTATTCTCCATCCAATGCTTTGTCTGGGCGCATTGGAGTACCAGAAAGAAGATGAAGAAGAAGTGTATCAATATGTGTAAGTTTATGGGGGTCCCAAATACTGAGCTGCAATACACCACTTTGGGCATGACCAGGGCTTTGTAGGCAATGGCTTTTGTCTTCTCATCACAACAACTCAAATTCCTCTTTAGTAGAGCTGAGTTCTATTTGCTCCTGAGGTAACTTGATTGATGTGTTTAGACCAGGACAGATCTTTGGACAATTCCACTCCTAGCCTAAATAAGGATAGTGAACAACTACTTGGAGGATGCAATTTCCCATCAATTTTTAATTGGGATCTTTTTATGAGACATGTGCAAGGTGAAACATTTTGAGGCATTAAAACTCATTTGCCATGCATTCTCCCAATAACCAAGGGAATCAATGTATTCTTGCAACTTCTGAACAATCAGGGGGAGTTTATATTTCACGATATTGTGAAAAAACTATTAATCCAGTTGTTGATAACTTTAAGTGGACAGTTGAAAATAGAAAACTATCTGTCCAGTTGTAACTTAGGGGCCTAGGCTTACAGTTAGTATAATGATTGGTTCAAAGTTAGAACAGTTTCTAAATTCAAACACCTCATTAAAAATCATTCATTTATCAGTAATTAGTAAGTACTTTCTTCAATTAATTGAAATATCATTAAGAAATAATTGTGGCTCCATATGGCATAGTAAAACTGACAAAATTTTATTTTGCATCTATCAGTAAATAAATAAGCAATTAAAGGAGGTGTTCAAATTTAGGACCTGTCCGAACTTTGAACCAACCACTATACACTAGGCTATGTGCAGCTCTCAATCAGTGCCTTTGCTGTTCTTGTTTTACGCTCCATAGACTATGCTCCGAATACATAAAGCAAAGCGCTAATGGGGCGTACTGTGTAGAAGCTGACTGAGGCATGGCTATGTGATACTGCCACTGCTAGGCTTCAGTCTTCAGTTCACAACTCCAAAAGGTTAAGACAGCCATCAGGGAGTGCACAGATAACAACAGTTAAAAGAAGTCAACAAGGGCAACGCAACCAAAACAAAAAGTGCAACTAGGAACTTCTTCTTCGGTGCTAATTTAGAATCCGTGCCTGGAAGTAGACATAATTTTACTCACTTCACAACTTCCAAAAGAGGGCGCTGAAACTTAATTTTTTTTTTTTTAAAGTAAAAAACCGTTTTCTTTTTTTCCTCACTCGAGGAACAGCGCTATAAGTGTGTGCTGTGGAAAGAAGTGAATGGTTAGTGCTGTGGAAGAAAGAAAAGCACTGCTAGTACAGGGACCCGAACCCTCGACCCTAGCGGTATAGCGATTCTAGCATGAAGACCAGCGCGCTTGCCTACTGCGCTACGAGCGCCGTTGCCGGTGGATGGGTTAAAAATAATATAAGTACTGTCTAATAATACTATCTATTACATATAGCTGTAGGTATACGTATTTACGTTTACCTAAAGCTAACTGTATGTACTTGAGAGTGTATATATATGTACAGTATGAGATACGTATACGTAAATGTTTATATACCCCTACGTATACAGTTCCTATGCATGCGTACACCTGCATATGGCTCACCCTAACCCTATACCTATGCGTACGTAACCCTAACCTTATTACTATGCGTACGTAACCCTAACCTTATTACTATGTGTACGTAACCCTAACCTAATACTATGCATACGTAACCCCTAACCGTAAAGCTGTGATGCAGTTCCGGGCACGGATTCTAAATTAGAGCCTCTTCTTCTTCTTCTTCAATAAAGGTGACACATCCAAAGGACATTCTTTCACCACGCATGGGTCGAGAGGCTAAATATGCCCAGTAATATAGGTAATAGGGTCCTTATGGACAGAGGCAACCCTCATTACATTCAGGGGGAGATGATTCCAATCCTTAATGGTTCGAGGCAGGAAGCTAAATTTATAACAGTTAGTACTAGTATGTGGGAGACAGACATGAAGGTCATGCATTAAACGGGTTCTACGAGTAGGCCGCTGGAGACAATCAACAGGTAATTGAGCCAGGCCAAACATACCTTTGGAAAAAAGGATCAATCTACTTTTCCTCCGCCTTTCAGTTAAGGGCAGAAGGTTTAGTTCCTTAAGGAGCCTGGTCATTGATCCTGGCTCCCTTGAATAGTCAGAGGCAATGGATCTAGCAGACCGTTTTTGTATACTCTCAAGCTTGTCACGCAGGTTAACCTGGTGGGGGTCCCAAACACTACTGGGGTACTCCAGCACAGGCCGAAGGATTCCTTTATAAGCCATTAACTTGACATCACCAGGGCAGGAAGATAGATTTCTATACAGAATACCAAGAATATTATTTCCCTTGTTACAGATGTTTTGAATATGCTTCTCCCAGTTCAGATCTTTAGTGATGGTAATTCCGAGATACTTAATATTATCTACCCTCGGGAGCTCAATCCTATTTAGAACATACCTAAAAAGTATGGGACTTTTTTTCCGAGCAAAAGTAATAACGCTACACTTAGTGGGCTGAACTAAATTTAAATATAGACAAAACCTACAGACAAAACCACAAACCAAACAAGCACAAAGCAACTAGTGCAAGTAAAAACAAACGACAAGGGCCCTAAAGAGTTGACTGAATGAGGACCCATGTATTTGTCGATGGATCTCTGATCCACCTATGTGAGAGGATCCAGTCAGAGATAGCAGCACGAAAGGATGAAACAGACGGTTCAATCTTAATTACATGCGGGATCCAATTCCAAAGGCGAGTACTTTTAACAAAGAACTGGTATTTGAAACTTAGGCATAGAAACATCCCTGCTAAGGGATGTCAAGATGTTGTGACCACAAATTCTTTTTCTGGGTTATCGGTGGAGGGCACAGTTGAGGAGGTGGTTGCTGAAGCCAGTGTTTTGAATTCTGGGATTTCCGGTGGCCTATGGGAAGGTGAAAAGGTTAAGGGTAAGGTTTTGTTTGTTGGGGACTCAATCACCCGGTTTGCAGACAGGGAATTTTGTAAGAAGGACAAAAGGAAAAGGGTAAGGGTTTGTCTTCCTGGAGCTCGAATTGAGGATATCTCGGAGAGGGTTAATCAAATTGTAGGTGATGAGGAAGCTGTTGCTGTGCTGGTGGGGACTAATAATCTTAGTCGGGACAGTCAAAGTTTGATCAGGTCACAGTATAGGGAACTGATTTGTAGGTTAAAATCCACCCGTGCTAAAGGGATTTTGTGTGGTATTCTCCCCCGTTTCGATAGAAGGGTATCTTGGAGCAAAATTCTGGGATTCAATAAGTGGTTGAAAATCGAATGCACAATGCAGGGCTTACAGTTTGTTGATACATGGGCTGGTTTTGTGAATAGGAGGGACTTTTTGCCAAAGATGGGTTACACTTGTCTAGCACAGGGGCTAATGAGTTGGGTAGACTGGTTTCTCAGGCTGTTGACTCTCAAGTGTCAAACTAGGCGCAGGGGCGAGGTCAGCCGTTACAAGGCAGGTATCTGGTTTAGTTTTAGCCAAGACTGATTCTAAAATTAGTGAGAAGAAGTATTTATCTAGGAAGGTTGGTGATGTGAGGGTCATGTTTGCCAATGTTCGCAGCATTTCCAATAAATTTAATGAGTTTCTTGCACATGTTTCCATAGACAATCCTGACTTAGTTGGGGTTACTGAAAGTTGGCTCCATAGTGATATTAGTAATTCTGAAATTCAGGTTCCAGGGTATAAAACTTATAGGCAGGATAGGGTTGATACTGTTGGTGGTAGAGGTGGAGGGGTCTTGCTGTATGTTAAGGACAGCATAAATTGTGTTGAAGTCACTGACAAGTTTTCTACTGGTTTTGCTAACTGCTTGTTTTGTGAACTTAGTCCAATCAATGGGGCTTCTCCTTTGGTTGTTGGCATCATTTACCGTTCACCTAACTCTGGTGCTGATAATAATCAGAATTTGCTTCAAAGTTTGAAGAATCTTTCTTCCAAGAGGGCGGTTGTGTTTGGGGATTTCAACTTTCCTGATATTGATTGGCATTTATGCACTAGCGGGCCACATGGGAGGGGAGTTTCTTGGGGCGGTGTCTGATTGTTTCCTCACTCAGCATGTTCTGTTTCCCACTCGTGAGGATAATTGTTTAGATTTGGTGTTAAGTACTGATGAAAATCTGGTCAGAAATTTGAGGAGTGGTGGTAAGGTTGGATGTAGTGACCATGACCTTATTAGTTTTGACATTTGTTGTTTCAGTAAACCTCCAAGTAGTGACAAAACTGTTCTTGACTTCAGTATAGCTAATTTTAGTCATGCAAAGAGGAGCTTAGCATAGATTGGGTTGCACATTTGTCTCATTTAGGTCCTGCTGAAGCTTGGAATTTTTCAGCAGTACTGTTTCTGATATTACAAAGTTATGTATACCACTCAAGAAGGCTCGGGTGAAAAGTAGGCCTATTTGGATTTCTAGGGAGGTACTCAGGGCAACTAGGAAGAAACGTAAGTGTTGGCGACGTTATAAGGCCAGCAAGGATTCTGATGACTTAAGTGCCTACAAGAGTCAAGAGGTCTTAGTTAAAAATTTGGTTAAGGACACTAAAGCTAGGTTTGAAAAAAGTTGGCCAGTGAGGTTAAGATTAACCCAAAATCTTTCCATGCCTATGTTAGGTCTAAGCAGCATGTTAAGGAGGGGGTTGGGCCACTTCATGATGTGAATGGTTCATTAGTTAGTGATCATCAGGATATGGCTAATTTGTTAAATGATTATTTTGTATCTGTTTTTACCAAGGAGTCATCTGTCATGGGGATTTGTAGGGGTTCTGATATCCCTTCTTCAATGAGTGACATTGTGTTCTCTGAGGAGCTGGTTCTGAAAAAATTAAAGAGTTTGAAGGCAAGTAAGGCTCCTGGGCCAGATGGGATCCATCCCGCCATCCTTCATGAATGCTCTGAGGTTTTATCAGTTCCACTATCAATTATTTTTCAGAAATGTCTTGACTCAAATTTTGTTCCTACTGACTGGCGGGTTGCTAATGTCACTCCAATTTTTAAAAAGGAGGATCGGAGCTCACCTTGTAATTACAGGCCAGTCAGTTTAACTAGTGTTGTGTGCAAAATTATGGAATCCTTAATCAAGGACTGTTTGCTAAAGCATCTCTTAGATAATGGGTTACTCAATCTAACTCAGCATGGTTTCCTACCCAGTAGATCTTGTGTTACAAATTTGCTAAGCTTTCTTGAGGATGTTTCTTTGTCTCTCGATTCAGGTTCCAGTGTGGACGTCATTTACCTTGACTTCCAAAAAGCTTTTGACAAAGTACCTCTAGGTAGACTCATGGTAAAATTGCATAGGTTAGGCATCATGGGCAAGTGCGCTCAGTGGATCAATTGTGGCTCAATGGTAGGTCTCAGAGAGTTGTTGTCAATGGAAATTTTTCTTCCTGGAAAGAAGTCTCAAGTGGTGTACCACAAGGTTCTGTTCTTGGCCCACTTCTTTTCTTAATTTTCATAAATGATATTGATAGCTCTATCACTTCCAGTATAAGTAAGTTTGCTGATGATACAAAGCTCTATAGGAAGGTTGGAGGAAAGGATGATTCTTTATTGCTTCAGAAAGATCTGGATAGGTTATTTTCATGGTCTCAGACTTGGCAAATGTCTTTTAATGCTGATAAGTGCAAAGTCCTCCACTTTGGTTCTAAGAATCCCCACCATGATTATACTATGAATGGTACTAATTTGAACAAAGTGACTTCTGAGAAAGACCTTGGTGTAGTTATTACAAGAGATTTGAAGTCATCTAGGCAATGTGCAGCTACTGCTGCAAGGGCAAATAGGGTGCTTGGGTTGATCAGGAGGAATTTTAAGAGTTTTAGTAAAGAAATTGTGCTAAATTTGTATAAGCAGCTGGTTCGACCCCATCTCGACTATGCTGCACAGGCCTGGAGTCCCTTCTTTGAAAAGGACAAATTGCTTTTAGAGCAAGTTCAGAAGAGAGCTACCCGACTCATACCTGAGGTTAAAAATCTACCTTATTCCCAAAGGCTTAAGCTGCTTGGGCTTACCACTTTGGAGCTGAGAAGGATTAGGGGGGACATGCTCCAGGTATACAAATTTCTATCTGAAGGGAATCCTTTGTTAGCTTGCAGTTATTTAAAGGTCCAGAGTAATCCTCGGGTTAGAGGCCATTGCAAAAAGCTTGAAAAGTCTTTTGCTAGACTTGACATTAGGAAGTTCAGTTTCTCTCATAGGGTTGTTAGTGAGTGGAATAGCCTGCCTGAGTGGGTTGTTAACTCCACATCAGTGCACCGTTTTATTGACAAGTTTTTCCATGACTGTGGTAGAATCTAATCTTTCTGGGCTCTTTAGGTGTTGGTGGTTTGCTTTGTTTTGGGGGGTTTTTGGATTACAGGGCATCTTATGGGGCCTTTACAGCCCTCCTTTGCCCTTGAACCTGTTATGTTATGTTATGTTATGTTATGTTAAAAAGTTAAGCAGTCATGATGAAAGACACAGCCTTTCGCATTTAGGCAAGGCTACTGAGTGTTAGTGTTACTATTTTAAAAGTAGTTAGGCCTTAGGCCTAGGCCTAACTTAGTGTTACTCATACTAACCTACGTTAGTATTATAACAGCACTAAGTTACATTCTACAGGCTAGGCCCAAGTTCTTCCATTTCGTCTCACTAGTAGTAGTAAGACAATAGACAACTGCGACTAAGGCTTACCTGATGATATAATACAAAGGAAAAATACAGTCTTCTTCACTGTACCCTATGCCGTGAGACGGAAACAAGTCCTGACGGCAATCCTCAAGTCAAAGTCATCGTTGAGTCCGTGGTATATGGGTCGCAGAATACTATGTAGATACTGTACTTGCTTGAATGTCATGTTGTTACTGCAGCGCCTGATATATTGTCGATAGCATTCTTAGTGGACGTACGTACGTACATGCTTAGGATCGGATTGCTAACACTCTAGTATAGGATGTGCGTAGGTATGCGTTTTGTATTTCTTGCGCAGGTCACAACATTGGCGTTTGGTGGAGATGGAAACCAAGTACACAACTCATTTGCATATGAATAAGATTTTTAAATAACAATATAATTTTCATAAGATTGGGGAAGTGAAACAAGGGGGAACAATGTACGCCAAGATAGGAGAGAAGATCTATACTGCACATTCTTTTCGTCGAAGTGCTGCCGGGTTAATTTTCACTTGCTGTGGGTCATTTAACTCAATTAGGAAAATCTACTCCAGAGAGTGCCGTTCACCACTGGCCCACATTTATGTTCATGTGCACAGTACGTGCCTGGCGCCGCGACGGTTCCAGGAGTTTTCACTGGCAAGCAGCTTTCACCCATGGATTTTTAACTGTAAAAAGAGCCCAGGACAATACTTTTTCACTTGTTTTCCATTAGAACCAGTGTGAAATATTCATCACGTACTTTACTTTTGTTGTAGTGTACTGCTTTTCTTTCAGTTATTTTTTATCTGGCATCTTTCGCCCCACTAGTGAGAGACCTTGACGACGCACAAGTGGGTGAGTGGAACACCGTTGAGAACTAAGCAGCTAATTTAGAGCATGACCAAGCTAGCATCATGGGCGTCACCACAAATTTTCAAAGGGGGTCGTATTTTGCGCAAAGGAGGAAGTTATTGCGACGTAGCAGCAATTGTCAACGAAAGCGCAAGCATTACGGTGGTTGGGTCCAGATGCCAAGCCCCTAGAAGCTCTGAGGAGTTAGACATTTCAAATGCCTATAATGCTGTGAAGCTATCGTCAATATTGCTAGTTTGGTTATGCCAAAATTATTATTTCAGAAAGATTCGGAGCAAAACGTGAACCCCTGGATGGGGATCAAAGAGAAAGCTTTAAATCTTAAAATGACTTGCAACGACATGAGAACGTTGTTTGTTTTAAGTTGTGGGCTGTTGTGAGTGGGATCCATGGGCTCGCGGTTAAGGGAACCAACTGGAGTGATAGCATCCAGAGGCAGAGGATTCCCAGGACAAATTAATCCTTTGAAAATCATGAAATATAATGAAGTTTCCAAGATAAAGGAGGTAAAAATAGCGAACCTTAAATGACAAATCGTGAACAATTTAGCAAATTGAACTCTGCAATGCAAAGAAGTTTAAGAAAATCATTCCGCAGATCTGCAATGAGCATTTAACTGCGTCTGTTAAACCGACTTAAGATATCAGGCTCTACAGCACAAAAAGTAATTTGTGCACAATGTGATTTTATCAATGTACTTTGATTTTTACTTCCAACCTTTCTCCTCCAAGGCCTATACCGTAGAAGTTCCATTTATTCCATTAAAAAAGTAATGGAAAGGTTAAAGTTGAAAACGCCGCGCAGAATTGGAGGAAGGACAGAAAAAAATAGTTGAGCTTTAGAGTAACGATTGACCCATCACTCAGTTTGATACGTAAGCATAGATAAAAGGAAATTAACTTCAATTCTCCACCCCTACCATCCGTTTTTGAAAATCCTGCATTCTGGCCTGTTATTTCTTGTTTTTGAGGAGAGCCTACCCAACACTTGAAGTTATTTCCAAAACCACCGCTCATAGCCTATAAACGAGCACCAAACCTGAGAACTCTCTTATTAGAGCTAATTTTGCTTCGGAAGGAAACTCAAATTCTGATTTCAACAACGCAGGTCTATCCTTAGTTCAAATTTTGAGTGACCCATTATTTATAATTCTTGGACATTCTCGCCTAAACGGCCGGTTACTTTTTGCTACTGATGAGACCCCATAGTTATCCTTGTTGTCGAGTGAGTTAGTTACATGGAGTTTTACGGCCAAGTTTAAGTTTCCAACCTATTGGTTCAAGTCGAGCCGGTCACGGCCTTTTTTCCAGCTGTGGCTCACTGGCCTGTTTTCCCTACCGAAACGCGTGTATGGCAATAGCACACCATGCTATAACTTGCAAGGTCACAATTTTACTCAACACCAATACAAAGCCCTATATTTAGGGTTCGTGATTTACCCTTATGCATACATAATTTTTAATCTCAAAACTCATGGAGGGTATATTCGTATCGTATCGTATCGTTTACTTTTTCAGTTGCACTATACACACAAATGTTAGTACAGAAATATAAAATCAGACAATGCACTAAATTACAGTCCGTAAAAAACAAAAGAAAAAATGGAACCAGGTGAAACTATAAGCTTTTCTAGTCTGGTCCTAACCAGAGGTTTTCAATTATTAAAATAAAAACAAAACATAATGCAGCTATAGGCTATACAGAAAGTGCAGCAAATTTTCACACGAATTTCAGGTTCATTAACCATAAGAACCAATTTTTTTTAAGAAACATGAAGAGAAAAAAGAAATTTCTTAAAGCACTTCTTAAATAAGTTTATATTAGGAGAGCTAATTTAGTGTCAAGAGAATTACAGAGGTGTACCCCATAACTTCGTATGTGGGAATGAGCTTATATTGTCCGTGTGAAGGGTTGTATGAGATTATTTCTTCCCTTAGCAGGAATTGTGATGAGTGCTATTTGGGTGAAGAAACGATTTCAAATCATAGGGGAGTTGATCATTATGGTGTCTATATAGGAACATGCCTAACTGGTATTTAAAGTGATCTTTTAAAGTTAGCATGTTAAAGCTGCGTTAACTTGACAAAGGTATTGCGGAAAGCGGAACGCGGAAAGGATCTGCGTGCCCAATAAACACCCCACGAGGATCGTTCCTCATACCATTATAGTGAACCCAGCTAAATATTTCAATTTCAGTAAACGACGTTCCACTGTTACATGCCTGCCAATGTTACCCCAAGCTGCTTTGGGTCATTTAGCAGTTTTTCATGGATGACTATAGCACAGAGGATAAAGATATGAAACTAATAGACATACTACTTATTGACTGGAAGTAAATTGGCTCATAGCACTTAAGTTTCAGTCATTTTTCCATTTTTGTGAGAAGTCATCACAATAAAACATCAGACAACCTGCCGAAGTTATTCCCCCGTTTTATCAGTATATGGTACGACGTAGTATGGGAAGTCCGGGGAATATGGAGAAATCCTCCTGGAAGCTATACACGTTGCCCACGTGGTCACCAATACGCGCGCGGAACGCGGAAAGAAATCGACATGGAGAATTCGAACCGCAATCCGCAATACGCGTGTGATGGTTCCGCAATCCGCGTGCCCAATAAACAGGTCATTGGAAAAACAAAAAAAGAATTCTTTCCGCGCTCCGCATTACGCATTCCGCGTGTCAAGTAAACACAGCTTAAGGTTATAAAAATACGGAAGTGCATGAGTGTAAGGTGGGACATTTGAGATTTTACGAACAGCCCGCTTTTGAAGAACAACAAGTTTGTCGATGTAAGTTTGAGGGGAATTACCCCATAGCAAAATACTATAAGTAAGCTGAGGGACTGGGAGATTTATAAATGGTTAATAGGAGTTTACTGGGGAGATAATATTTTAACCTGTTTATAACACCAACCCTACTAGAAACGGACTTGGCGACATTATCTATGTGATTCCTCCAAGAAAGTTTGCTGTCAACTGTAATTCCTAAAAATTTAGTAAAATTACTATAGTTTGTAACGGTACCTTTAAAATTTAAGGTGTATTGGGGACTATCACCTCTAGCCTACTATCATCAAAAACCAACAACTTTGTTTTGTCAACATAGACCTTATGCCAGTTAGCTGTAATATTGCACTCTGGGAAGGATTATTCCAACACAGTTCCCAATCAGCATTGTGACCATTGGCCTTCTCCATGGTGACGATTCAATCTGTGGTCCCATACATGGAATAATCCTTCCCATGTTGCAGTTTGAAGCGCCCTCTATTTAATTGGCATAAGGTCTATGTAACGATAACTAATATTATCCTCTGTTACACCCTTTACATTGACTTAAGGGCTATATCTAATAATACCACCACGTTGCATCGGGCATTTTAGCTGTGCGAACACGTCCCTGAGTTTTTGGAGAGTCGGCCACCCTCCCCCTTACATACACACGGTCAACAAACGTAAAAACAGTGATAAAGATGACGTTTTCACATATTTTCGGTTGGAAAATAGGAATAAGCCACATTTGTCTGACTATTACTGTCTCATAACCAGTCTCGACTCCAAAAAGCAACTCGAATTCGCCTCGTCCCTTACTTTGCCAAGGTGAAGTCTCGGCGGTTTATTCATCAAAATAGTCAGCCAAATGCGATTTATTCCTTAAATATCGGTATAGTCATTTCCTAAACTTGAAAGGCCTTTGACTCGACAGAGTTTGGTGGGATAACTACCTCTTCATAGTACTATCCGATCAAGTAAAACATCATATTAGTGACATATAGCACCGTTTAGCCAAATGTGGATATTTTCCACAGATAAGAATACGGTATGCATTCTGTGAGCTAGGAGTCGAAATCTGACCAGGGCGTCCTACTTTAAAGGGGTTTTTTGTGTATAGTAATGTTAAAACCCTTAGAACAGTCGACTACTTTCAGCAATATCATCGTCCTCGGAACAATTTTTTCATTGAAATTTTGAAATATCCCGCAGATGCTGAGCCTATACCGACATGAAGCAGTTCATCCACCAAATGAACAAAATTCAAGAGATAAACGTACCGTATCGTTCTACTGTAGTTTCAATAAAAACGATTGTTACATTAAAAAGATATCATATATGAAGGTATTTCATGAAACTACTAAATGTATGATTATAATACTATGGATAGGTGAGCTACATATAGCCAATAGGACTTGCTAGCGGGCGGCACTTTACAAAAAGTAAGGGATGAAATAGTAATTTGGGGGACTCGATCTGTAATTGCAGTGAGATTAGGCATTCAACATCTTAAAAGAAATTTACTTTGCAATGACAGAAGAAATTCTTTTTCGATATTTGTTACATCCTTTAAACGTTTTTTGTAAGAAAAAGAAAAAGAAAAAAACTCAAAGGGTGGTCGTTCGCATCCTCGCCCGCCCCCCTTGATGACGCCCATGAGAATGAATATCGGGAGAGAACTCTGGCTTGTCATAAATCCATCGGAAATGGATCTCAAATGTGCACATCGGAAAAGCTGCTTACCAAAAGGTATTCGAGGGGCGCATATGGCCCATCATAGATGCTTTTTTAGATCCTAAAAATGAGTGATTTAGTAACGAAAAGTTTACTTCAAAAAGCTAGTTCCATATGTGGCACTAGATCGCATGTTTGGCACCTAATTTCTCAAAAAAATTCAAAAGAGAGGGATTGTCAGCCCCCCCCCTCACTGATGCAAATTTTTTTAGTTCCAAAAAATATGCAGATTTTTGTAGGTAGCATACCACCCGATTGCATGCAAGGACAAAAAATCAAGATAGGAAGGGGTAACCCCTCTCCTCTTAGACCCTTCCACCTAGACTGACCATGATCGCCGATAACCTTTTATTTCAGTTCCTAAAAGAACGAAAATTCTGTAACAAATTATACTTCAGCGTGAAAGGATAACAACGTATATAGCACAAGACTGGACTGGATGAAAGGAAACCCAAACTTAAAAAAAAATCAGAGAATTTTCCTTAGACCTTCCCTCTCCCAGCGATTCTTCAGCATACCGGTACAGCATGGATCCCTTCAGAGAAATCCTGCGTACGCCAATGTTGCTTGCATCTTGCTTTAATGTATAATGGAAGAGGGGCTGAGTCCCAGTAGGGAAGCCACGGGGAGGATGTGGGAGTTAGAACCCCTCCCCCCCCCCCATGACCCAACCTTGCAATGCAAAAACACCTAAAAAGCGGTTTTTCTCTTTATTCTTAGACTTTTCCCTCATATCAAGCCCTTAAGCCCCCATGACATCAAACCTCTCCCCATGACACAATCCTGCAGGGCTACGCGCCTGCTAAGATCCTTTTAGAATCACCTGAGTCAGCAGCCCACTGAGTCGCCTGCCTCTACACCAGTTCGGCCCGGGACAACCCCGGAATTCCTAAAGACCCAATGCAAAATAGTTCTTAAACTTTGCACTGCTATATAAGATTAACTGGGGATAAAATCTGATATAACATTTTGCACAGAAAAACTAGCATACTACTTCATCTCGCAATAAATTGGGTTATTTCTATAGACCTGTTATAATTATTATACCCGTACATCAGATTTTATCAGATCATCCAACAAATATATGACTGGCCGAATGAAGTTATTAGAATTGCTAAGAAGCATCATTATGTCGAAAAATTTACTGAGTGTAGAAACGATAGCGAAGAAACTTGGAAAACGATTAATAGGTTTATTAAGGGTGGAAAAAAGTCTACAATGCCTAATACGTTCGTGAAAGATGATTGTAATATTACATGTTCTGGTAACATTGCTAATGAGTTTAATCAATTTTTCGTTGACCTTGGACCATCTTTGGCTGAAAAAATTCCACCTGTACCTTTCACTAAACGCTCTATGGGAATTCCAAATCCCTCATCTCTCTTTCTCTTCCCAATAACCGAAGAGGAGGTTATTAAAATAGCTTATGAGTGTCTAAATACTAGAAAAGCTGCTGGGTTTGACTGTATTCGTCCTAAAATTGTGAGAGAGGTCATTCCTTACATTGCACAGCCTCTTACTCATATTTTTAATATTTCTCTTAAGACAAGTACTTTTCCTGATCATTTGAAGAAAGCTAAGGTTGTCCCTATTTTTAAAAAAGGAAATGTAAACAGGTTTTGTAATTACCGCCCTATCTCCGTCCTGTCCTGTTTTTCGAAAGTTTTAGAGAGGCTAATGTTTAATCGACTTAACTCTTTTCTCAATAATCACAACATTCTAAGTAACTGTCAATATGGCTTTCGTTCGGGGCATTCCACTGAGTTAGCTTTGATTGATGCAGTGGACAAACTTCACTCTGCCCTTCAAAGTAAAAAACAATCTATTGGAGTCTTTCTTGACCTATCTAAAGCTTTCGATACTATCGACCACCAAATTCTTTTGCAGAAATTATCCCATTACGGAGTAAGAGGCTCTGCCAATCTCTGGTTTAAAAGTTATCTTTCTTCACGGCAGCAGTTCACGTCTGTAAATAATGTTCATTCTAATTTTCTTGACATAACTTGTGGTGTTCCTCAGGGGTCCATTTTAGGACCTTTGCTTTTTATTATATATGTCAATGATATTTGTAATGTTTCAAAGTCATGCTCCTTAGTACTCTTTGCTGATGATACCAACATATTCTTTTCTGATAGTAATGATAATCTAGAAAACACTGTGAATGGTGAATTGAGTAAATTTTATGCATGGTTTATTACCAATAAGTTGTCACTGAATGTAGATAAGACCAGCTACATGGTGTTTTCTACAGGTAAAACTTATAATAATTTTAATATTAGTATGGCTAATGTACCCTTAAAGAGAGTGAAGACAGCAAAATTCTTAGGCGTCTACATTGATGACAAACTTTCATGGGGGGACCATATCAGCTATGTAGCAACTCAAGTCTCGAAAAGCGTAGGCATACTAGCTAAACTTAAATTTACTCTGCCTTTAAAGGCACTGAGACTAATATACATAACCCTTATTTTTCCCCAGCTCTCATATTGCTGTAGTGTCTGGTCAGGTGCGAATAAATCTACTCTAAGTAAATTATCAATTCTTCAGAAAAGAGCTGTCAGGCATATGACTTGTTCTGCACCACGGGACCCAACCAGTAGTCTGTTTGCCTCGTTGAATCTGCTTAAACTACCTGACATCATTACTCTGAGCTTAGCTATATTTACATACCGTTGTTTGAAAAACTTGCTACCAACTTCTTTTTCTTCCTTCTACACAGCAAAAAGTCAGGAACATTCCTACTATACCAGACAATCTGCTAATCCCCATCCTGTCTTAGTCAATCAAAATAATCATAAAAGGAGTGTCAAATCTCGTTCAATTTTCATTTGGAACAGGCTGCCCCAGAATTTACGGTCTAAGCCCTCTATAGTGCCTCTCAGGAAAAGCTTACTTTCCTATTTCTTAAGTTCTTATTAACTGTCGTAGATGAGTGGATTAATGGGTGGGTGGGTGGTTTTGTTTTGGTGAGTTGCCCGAGACGGGTTTTCGTCTTTTCTGTATCTTGTCTGCTTTTTTTTTTTTTGGGGGGGGGGGGGGGTTTGTCTCTATTGTTTTTGTTTTCTTTTTGTTTTTGTTTAGGGGAGTGTTCTTGTCTTTAAGCCCACAAGGGTTTTTAAGAATACTTCCTTCTACATCAATCACTTTTCTTGTATTTTCATATTACATGTTTGTACTTTATCTATGTGTATATATTGTTGTGGAAAATCAAAAAATAAATAAATATGAAATATAAATATGAAATATGAAGTTGCGAAATAAGCTCGGTAATTCTTTGCCGCATGGGATTGTGGGCCACAACGTGGAATATACAAAGTGAGCTCAGCACGTAGAGTGCCGTCCCTTGTTTTCGGCAATATGTGCATCAGTGGCGTAGCTGGGGGGGGGGGGGGGCCACCTCTGGGGGCGCCGAATCAAGATCACTTAAAAAAATGTTGGGCCTACCATTTGCATTGATATAGCAATTTCATCTTTTAATAAGATAATATAGTGACGTGCATACAACACTATCTAAGTGCCTACCCAAGTCGAACGAAAATAGGAGTTCCAGTGCTACTTTACGGTACTAGATTAAAATTTTTACACCGAAAAGACAATTTAGACACAATTCACTACAGAAACCACATTTCAGTTCCCTCCTTATGTTATGGTTGAATTAAGAGAGAAAGATTTCACCAAATTTTCATGTAAACTCAGATTTTGGTCGGAATACGTGTTGTTGGTGCAGGATTGATTTATCTATTTATCTGAACGAAGTGCGCATGTGCATAACCACCAAAACGAATTACCGAACTGGTTTATTTTGGGATATTTCAAGTTTCCAATTATTCAAACGTTTGATAGTTCTGTAGTCCTACAGTCTAAGGTGTAATGAAATCGCATTGCCTCCTCACCCGAACGAAATATTTAATTTGGTGGGAAAATGGGTTTGACTGGCCAACCCTGTACTTAGGAGGTCAAATTAGATGTATTGGTCAGTTGTCTTAAAAACTGGGATGAAATTTGAAACAAAATTTTGGCAATTTTTTATGATGTCACATAGAACTATGTTAACTTTGTAACTTTTGGGGACCATTTTCTTCAATCTGGAAGACATTTTAATTTTTTCTCAAATTTCCTCCATGCAATGATCGCTGAACGTAGTACCTTCGTGCGCCACAGTAGCCTGCTGTCGACGACATTCTAAATAAGTTTAAGACACTCTGCTGCATTTCCTATTTTTGAAAAATCAGGAGTTTATATTGAAAAAATTGGAAATTTATGAAAGAAAATGTAGGAAACAACACTGTAGTTTACCGATGGCAAGGGCTAATAGTGAAGAAAACTTGGAATTTTATCTGTTTATGAAAGAGAATTTACAAAACTAACATTGCAGTTTAACGAGGTCACTTGATGATCTGGACATCATAAAAGGCAAATTTTCTTATTTAAAATTTCTAATTTCCAGAGCAGCTTGAGGGGAAGTTTGCAAAAACTGATTTTCTTAAGTGTAAATTACCAATTAAGGTATTGCATTTGCAAGCTATCTTTAAACAAACATTGAAATACTGGTAGTGGCATGTGCCGGAGAAAATTTGGAATTTTAAGACAGAAAAGTTTAAAAAGTACTCTATTGACTGGTGTTGATGATTTGATGTCAAATACCCGGAGGGGTTTTCCAAATATATTCGCATAGCCTCTGAAAGTTCCAAAACTTTGGTTCTTATCGTGTTAAAATTGCTGCTTTAGGAGTTGTGATTGCGAGAAGCGAGCAGACAATTTTGTCTTTTTTGCAAATATTTACAAACTGTCTATGAAGCTTGTATTGGAATTACTTCGGAATTTATGAAAGAATAGTTGAGATATTGGTGTCTTGATGAAATGGTGTCGTACCATTTGACCAATTTCTTTTCATTTTTCAGAGCTAGAGGGCAATTAGAGGGGTTTTTAGTCAAAATGGCGACTTTTTTTTAGAAAACTAGTCAATAAACGCAAATTTAAAAGTAACCTCCAAATGTATCAGTATTGATAACAATTAACAAACTCTCAAAGTTTTAACATCGTCAAATGATAGTAATCATTGGCTAGTTTTACCGTAATCTTCTAGTGCAAAATATATCAACCAATCAGGTGCTTCGGAAAGCACATCGTAGTTTTGAAAAGTGTTCATCCATGGACCTTGTTCCTCAAAGTTAAAAAACGATTTTTTGCCGATTTCTGAAGTTGCTCGAAGCTTCAAAGTAATATTCTTCATAATCTCATGTTGCAAGTAACTAAACCTAGTTTTAGAATGCGCATAAAAAGACAAAGTTTTTTAGTGATTAGCCTTCTCTACATTTCCATTTTCGTCAACGATACTGGTGCTTTTTATCTGATGACTTTATTATCATTGTGAAATTTGATAATTTTTTACCGAAGTACAAATTTAATGCAGAACTTGTTGTTTAAAACCGCTGCTAAGATGTCACTTACAGGCATGTGAAAGGCCATTTCCGTCCCTCTGAAGAGTCGCGATATTTCAACAGTTTCTGTACGCTACACGCCAACAGAATGTGGCTTTCCCATTAGATAATTTTCGGACTTTTAGCTCCACCCACTTTTTTCGAAATTCGTGGAACCGTGTTTGCTTTCCTCATGTGCAGTTTGAAATGCTAACGAAAACTTTAGGAATCTGAAACAGTTTGAAATGTTGCGATATCACAGATAGTCAGAAATGGCATTTCACAGGCCTGTAAGTACAGTGGCGTAGCCACGGGGGGGGGGGGGCTGGGGGGCCGGGGGCTATGTCCCCCAGATTTTTTGCGTCCTGATAAAGTAATTGAAAAAAATAAAATGTTTGAACGTAAATAAACTTTGAAGTATTTCCTTCAAAACAGTAAATAAATAAAATGTGTAAAAAGTAAAAAAAAAAAAAACATGGATGAATGTGCGTAAAACACATTTTGTGCGCATGTACGAAATCAAGTAATAACTTCAAAATGCCTGCTTTCACTAAACTAGATATCATTTGTGATCTGCACTGTCGTTTATTGCATTTCACTACGAAGATGAAACGAAAGTCTCAACGACAAACTTTAATGTGACTTTGTTAGGTTAAGACCCTTTCTGCCTTTCGGATGGCTGGTTGATTTACTGAAAATAAGGCAATCGTACACTGGAGACCACTCTTACACGACCATTCCTATACAAAATACACATACACAAAATATGCCGTAAGCAGGTAAGGGTAAGGTACTGCCTTCGGATAATTCTTCCCTTCCGTCCTTAACAAGTAGGCCTATGTCGTGCCTCACTCCTGCCCATGACAAGTGCCACTGTAGGACGATTTTTTTCGACAAGTCCTCTTTTTACTAGTTGGCACTGGCGTCTGGGGGATTTGTAAAATGTCCACAAGGTCCGGATTTCATGTGTTTCCCACATGACCCATACTTCTGCTTTGCGGTTCAATTATTTTGAGAGATTTATTCGTAGTATTTTAATTTTGATTACGTAATGTACCGATGAACAAATACTGCACCATTTTGCACATTGTTTCTTTGGTAGTATGCATGTCTCTTGTAAAATCTCTACAAAAACTAAAAATATTTTGATATTTTTCATGCTCCCCAAAAAGGGAAAATCCTAAAACCTAGGCCTATAATCAGTTCAAATTTTTGCCAAACATAGCACCATTTTGCATTTAGGAAATCTAACGCAAGGAAAGTTTCTCAGAGAGGGACACAACTACTTTTGGTTTTCCTGTTAAAGGGTAAGGTACTGCCTTAGGTAAGCTGAAATCCATTCAAATATTGCTGCATTTGCGGCTGGGTACATCCAGTTTAAAACACATGGGAAGTGCCGTTTCCGGCCATCTGGAGGGGTTTTAAAGCCAAAAAATTTTCTTCTACGCTACGCGCCAACCGATGGTGGCGCTCTGCTTAGATTCAAACATTGCCACATTTGCGATCTACGTCCTTCTGAAGTTTACAATTGTTCCCAAGGGAAAGGGAGATACAGGTTCCCTTTAGTCTCATCCCCCAGGCCACAGATCAGAAGGGTCCAGTTTGGGGGTCCCTAAAAAGTGTATGTATTACCATTTTTCATAGATTGATTTTTTATTCTCATTATTTGACAAGTCGCACACATGGAATTCGTATTTCAAGGCTGGGTACATCCAGTTTAAAACACACGGGAAGTGCCGTTTCCCGCCATCTGGAGGGGTTTTAAAGCCCCAAATTTTCTTGTACACTCCGCACCAACCGATGGTGGCGCTCCGCCCAGATAGTCTTGCCGTGCCTGACCCTCGGATGTACCAGGCCCCCACATTTGTTACCTAGGCCCCCCCAAAAATCCCATCCTGGCTACGCCACTGTGTAAGTAGAATTTACCTAGTTAGCTAGAGATGATGAACACAGTGTTCTCTGCCAAGATCGTGAATTTATATATCCACGGTGGTTCTACTGGTGATTAAAATTTTGCGGCTCCACATGGTGAGCAAATGCGTTCTACACAAACCTGTCGGGAAATTGTCACTGCCATGAGTAAAACCTTTTTCTAGATATTCGTTAATCCTTTGTAAATAATGAAGTTCGAGGCACTGATCAAAGTGAAAAGTACTGCAAAATATTGTCAGTGTTATCCAAGACACAGAATGACAATGGTAGCATCAAAGAAAGGGGGAGGGGTTTACCCCCACCCAAAGCATTTCATTGCCACCCCACTCTTAATCCAAATATACCCGAGACTGACTTTGTCACCCAGAAAAGACATGCTAAAAGCTCTGAGCTTCTGGGACTTCACCCACTGAGCCCCCATCACAGCTTTAGCTTCCAAACGCCACCTGGGGATCCATGGCAGACCTCTGGGACCCACCCACAAACACTTTGGCTTTGTGTTTGGTTTCACGATATGCACAGCAATTTCTCCCCAACATTTTCCTTTGCCCTCTTTTTCAATTTGCAAGATAGGCCTACTTTTAATTTTGGTGTCACTGTCAGATAGTTAGGTGTAGTACTAGGTTTAGCTTCTAACCTCATCTTGCAGCCCACATGGAAGAGCTTTGTGGCCCACTGGGGCACCATGGCCCAATGGGTGGGAAGTGCTGCCCTATTTAATGTTAAACTCTTCAAATCACATGACTTATTCAGAGAGAAGAAAAGATAAACAGAATATGTACCTGTGGTAAAGTTTTGTGAAAAGCTTTCAGGACTTTTTTACAAAAATAAACAAAGTAAATTAAACTTTTTCCTTTTAAGATAATATAATTTGTTTCCTGCAAGAGTATTGTACAAATATATCGAGCATAACACATCAAGTGAACATTGTGTATCACTCAAAGTATGTTCAAAGCAATACATGTGTACCACAGAACTGGTCTGACAACATTTGGCATGCATATTTCACAAGAATAGAATACAAGTGCAATGCAAAACTTGAAATGTTGTAAAGGTGCATGGCTAGTGTCCACTTCCTTACTAATCATACCTTCCCTTGACTTTTGAAAAGGTTAAAATGTGAAGACTTATTTTGCACAGGAATTCCTCAATAACACTCTGGCTATGGTTTTCACATGCTTGATCTATCCCTTGCTGACCAAAAGGTGTAAAAAACGTAATTAAAAACCAATAAGCACCTACAGAAATATTTGTACCATTCTCTCATTTACAATCTCTACATATATGAACAAAATCAACTTATGTTATTTAAAGTACAGCTTACTTTATTGTCATGAAACTAGGGCTGTGATCATGTAGCATGTGTGATTATATAATTAGTAAAATGATAATTGTTAGTAATTGCAACCTGTGTCTTTTGCAAACACTTCTCCTCCAACATCCTACCTTCAAGCTAGTCCAGTATCTTCCATGGTGTTTGTAGTATGCAACCCACATTTACTATTTGTTGACCCAATTATCAGATGAATGCATATGCATAGACTTCTTAGGTTTCACATGGTGCTACAAGTGCAGAGACCTGTCTCAAGCAAAGATTTACACCTTAATGTGGGGGATGGGAGAGTCTCAATACACTTACTATTTCAAACTAGTCCTACAGAGGCAAAGAAAATGCGATTTATCTTTAAATGATCACCCACTTTTGTAAATAAACATTTAGTGGTTTTGCTACATGATCACAGCTCCAAATGACACCAGACATTTACACAAAATTTCTGATCACATGCATATTTGAAGTGTATATGTATATAGAAGGAAGCTCTGGAGTTCATGTGAAAAAATTCACGACACAAAAGGTAGCATTTTTTCAACTTCTTTTAAAGGTGACACCTTGATTGTTAACAGTTCCTGAAACATATCACCATAATTTCCACAAACAGCACTGCGTAGACAACACTCTGGTAAACCTAGACCGCAGATAATGTTTTGTGTTGATAATGTGTAAGCTTAAAATATTCATTTGAAATAAGTTCATGAAAGCACACAATAAAGAGATTTATTGCAGTATTTAGTATCTGCACCCAATTTATTTGTTATGTGAAGGTCGACACCTAGTGCAGTATTTGCCAAGCACTTTCATTACTTACCTATTGTGTGGTGTATGCAGTCAAGATATCATTGGCACTTCTGGGAAGATCACCAGATGCCAGATATACAAGAAACAGTGGTGTCCTTCACAGACCATAAGGAGTAATATCCAATTATTTAGTTAGATGGAGTTTTACGGCCCAGTTTCAACCAGTTGGTTCAAGTTGAGCCGGTCACGGAGTAACACCCAGTGCAGCATGGAAGGTCCTATCCATGCAAGTATTCAAAACCTTAAAACATTAATATGTAAACTTGATTTTTCAAATGACCTCTTACCAACTCTCCCACAGCTCCCCTTCTAAGGTGACTGGCAATGTGCTGAGCATGACAACGTCTCTAAACCATTAACAAATTGTGTAAAACTGTTATTAGAATGGATGGAAAGTATCATATCCACACTTATACTTGCGTATTTGCAGTACCTTGTGAATGTTTTTGACCATGAGTGTACAAATTTGGCTTCCTAATTCTGACTGAAAATTTTCTTTCTTTTGGAAATTGTGTCCACCATACCACCCAAAAAATATTAAAACAGATGAGGTAGAGAGACTGGTCCATGGTAACCCTTTAAGATTCCTCTCAGAATCTTCTACAAAAGTTACTGTAGAAGGTCATGCACTGATACGATAACTATGACATCATAGCAAGGCTGGGTGAGAGTTGTACGCCATGTTGGACCAACTTTAAAAACAATTGTCAAGGTTTTTTAGTTCCTGATGACTCAATACACATGGTATCTGGTTAAAGTCTTTCAAACCTTTGGGAACTTACTGAAGAGACATGTAAAATAGCAGCATAAACAAAATACTCCCTCTTATGGTCTTTGCAAGTGAAAGCTTGTATTTCACACTTCTACTAACATAACAGAGTCGTTATGCTTCCAATGTAAAGCCTGACAAACAGGCAAAAATCCCACAGTCAAGAGTCCGGGGACAATATTACCACTTCTCCAGGAAAAAATTGCATCTATGAACCAAATTTGGTTGTTATATGGGTCACCCAAATTTCCCAACATCTGTACCAAATTTTTATATTTTTCAAATGTCAAATTTAGTTTTCTTTTCATATTAAAATGAGGAGTTCACACCCAATCAAACTACAACTTCTGTTTGTCAATTTATGGCCAACAGAAAACGCCTATTTTCAGGATTACAGAAATTAGGGCAAAAATATTTCTGAAAATAAGTTCTCTAATTCATTTTTTTACATTCATAACAAATTTAAGTGATCCAAATATTTGCATAAATTTAAAAATAGAGCTACAATGACTTCCATTCCATTCTAACTGTCGATTGCAGATTATGGACCTCAAATTAATATTGCTGAAACAAATATCTGATTTAATTGCTAAACAAGGGACCTTTGATATCCTTGAAGGACAATAGTTTCACAGTTGATTACTTTTAAATCTAAATGAAAAAACTGACTCAAAGTTTGAGAAATTACTTTTTGTAAAACCACTTTGGACAATTGGATTTGGTTTATACTAATAAGAGTTAGGTGGATTCCAAAATCCTGCTGTTTGCCTGAATGCACCATTCTTCAATTGGTTAGTTTGTTAAACAGTTCACTTCTACTCACACTGCAATCATGTACTTTAGCTGACTTTCTGTATGCCAATTACATAACTAACCATAAACATTTGTCTCAGGTGGCATATAGCCTGCACATAGCAAAAGCTGTTATAAATAAACTCTTACGGTTCAACTGAGCAGAGTGTACTTGCAGAAGAAAAGAATTTGTTTCTGGACTCAAGGTGTTTGCAAAGGAGGCAGCATAAATAAAGACACAGTGATATGTGGATAAAAGGGCTGAAATGTGCTACCTATACCTAATGGATGAAAGCTTGTCATGTTATTGTTATGGTGGAAGGGGGAGGGCATGGCAGCTGTCCCTGGATTGTATGACAGTGATAGCAGTTCCCCACTTCCCCACAAGAGTTTACTTGGTTTGTAGTAATAAAGGTTCATATTCTTAGCTACATGATAAGTTTGCAAAAGTATCCCTAGTCTTCAACTACCTCCCAACTGTATGCCAATAATAGTGTCCCACAGAAGTTTACAATGGTTTTTGTAATATCAGCTGATATTCTTGGCAATACTGATGTATTAACAAAGTTGTCTGTATTATTTAATCAGTGTAGTACGACATCAATATTGGAACAATCAATGAAGACTGAGAAATTTAAGTATCTGATAATTCTGGGCAAATGGGACATTTATTTTCTGTGCAGCTAAGGTGTTTATTAAGGGGAAAACCTGGTACTATCAACAAAATAAAAGCCTGTTTTCCCCAAAAGTCTGCCTATGAAATAAGTTTTTCTTGAGTCATTTAATTGTCTCTCAGGCCTATAAACAACAAAAATCTGATCTCTTACTTTAAATGATATGATATATCCATATTTGTTCACAAAAAAGTCTTTCATTGGCAAAACAAAAGTGTAGCATCCACCAATTGTTTAAGGACTTCTCTTTATTTCTAGATCCATTCTCACTTACTAACGACAAGAAAATATATGGATTTGTCACCCCACCCTGTGCATCATTTATCTCTCTCACTCATCAACTCCTCAGATTGTTCTAACTTTTGGAGTCAAAAGTTTCTTCATAGATGAGGCAAGATGACAAGTAATACTGCATTCCTTGCTTCTGGCCTTTCCTATCCATTGAGGGTCCTATAGCATTCAGCTATCCTCTGTTTTCTTCAAGATAAGAATAGCATTGTAAATCTTGAGAGCTGGCCCAAGTTTGACACTCATTATTTTAACAATGTCACTTTGATTTAAGAGCAGAAAAGCCTCACCATCGATTTGCTGCAAAGAGTAAAACAGAGAAGAAAGTTGTTAAAATATAGGTCAGCCGGGGTTGGAATCAAAGGTAGGTTTTTTTCATCCAAAAGCAATCTACAATTTTCCCATCTTGGCTGGTTTTTCAAAAAAATATCAAATTTGATCGAAATTGTTGAGTTGGTTGCCAACTGAAGTGAACTTGTAATATATATAAGCAACATGCTTCTCCAACAAAAGCTGCCCTTCAAGGGCTAATTTATTTACTAATTTATAATACAGGTGATGTTTTGAAAATAAAACAGTGCCGACATTCAAGAACACTTTCATCAGAATTCCTCTGTTATTCACCCCTTGTGCCATCTTTCAACACATACCTTACATCAACAAACCAGAGAAAAGAGGTAAGTGCGCATGGATGGAATAGATTCAAAATTAGGAATATTTTGTTTTCTTGAGACAATGATGTGGATACTATCCGATTATAATAAGCTGTCCTTCCCGTTCAAGAAGTCTCATGACAAAATATAAGCCATTAGAGAGATTCATCGTGGCTACTACAGTTTTTAGGGAAGAGACAGGGCTTGCCAAGTATAGCACCCAATCACGGATTCATTGCTCCAATTAGCTGCATCAATGAGTATCAGTTTTGACTACTATTCTGGTACAACAGAAGCCCACAAACTGGGAGTTAAAATAACAACTTAATCAATTCTGAAATAAGTGCTGGCAAAAAGGGTTTCAAATTACTTAAAAGTGCATTGCAGAGCTTCATCCCCTTTCAGTTTATTATGAGATAAACTGATGCAAAATGTCAACCTTCATGTCTGTTTCCAAATGCTTGAAAGCGTATGTAATTAAATTAACAACAGTTCTTGACAAAGTTGGGAAAAAAAGATTGTTTTTTCTAAATGCATTTCCTTTGCTTTGGTATACCATAAAGTCATGTCATTAACTTGGACTTAATTCAGAGTTGTGACTCCTTACCTAGAGTTGCACTTTACCCAAAATTCCAGTGCCCATGCAACTTAGACTAAATGTCAAAAATATGCAGAAAACCACATTTTGAAGCAATACAGGAACTTCGGTTCAACTTAAACATAGGGAAGTTGTAAACTGGTTTCATACAAAACAAATATACAGCTTTCCAATCAGAAATAGTCTACTGAGGGAAAAAGAATCAATAAGTCGTTTAAAATGTTAAGTTGATCAGTCATGTGAAGTAAATGACTGAGGCATCCTCCATATGAAAAGTTGCTACTACAGTTGGCCAAATGAATGAGAATACAGTCCTCCCAACTTGAAGTAGACTATCCTGTTTTATGAATGGCTCTTGAAAATTGTGACAGTATTTTTAATCCTAAAATTGTAAAATTCACTAAGAGAACTGCCTAGTTTACCTTGAGAATGAATGCTGTAAGAACTGATATATCATGAAAAATACTGGAAAATAATTGTGAGATGTAGCTGTTGTTTCAAAACAGGTTTGAGTGGCGGGGGGGGGGGCTGCTTTTGACTTGTACTTGTTCACTCTATTGTAGAATATACATACCTCTTCTGCAAATTTGGAAGCATGGTCTTTGCATCCTGGCAATTTGCGCACAAAGTCAGCGACTTCTTGTTCATTCCATTTGGCAACAGTGCTGTAGTCTAAGTCAGATATGCCTGGTAAGAGTTTAGCATGCTGCTCCCAACAGAGAGGGAGGTCTTTGGCAGGATGCGGTGACATGGCTGACATGAAGACAGACTGGTGAAGTTGGGTCTGAAGGTTGGTCTGGGCATTTTCTGTGTGATTCACAAAGAGAATTTATCTTATTAAAAGACATATTTCTCTTTAAATATCATGTAGTGTATTAAAAATGCGGACTGCAGATTAAAATTTCCTCCATTCCTCTCCCAACAACAAATGAAGTTCTAATGGATATTAAAGCTTTTAAATGTACATAAACTTGCTTAGAAAAGGCACAGGGCAATAACACACAAACTTTGCAACAAAAATTGGATGTAGATAAGCAGAGCAAAGTACACCTCAAGGGAGACAAATTGATTTGCATCAAAGGAGCATGGTTTAACGCTTTCACAGCAAGTGTCCATTACTGGAACAGCACCATTACAGCCAAGAAGACTATGCAGCAATTTTACACTATAGTACCTACATGGGCACGTCTTCCAAATGAAGAAGGGAAAGAAGGTGGTAATGTGGATGAGAATGGAATGTGTAGTCAGGATGCGAGTGGGGGTAATGGCATGATGAATTTCAGCCCGATGCTCTCCATATAGCACCTTCACAGTTGCTTAGGTGAAGTGTAAATAATGCTGTCAGCTCCCACTGACCACTCTGCTCATTGACTGACTACACTGAGATAACAGCACAAAGCTTCCTTATGCAGTCACACTATGTCTTTAGGGAGAAAAGTCTTCTGGCACCCTATCTGGAATTTCATGGTCCACTGGGCCAGGGAGTCTTTATCTTAATGCACAATTAATGAAGTGAAAATACCCTAAAAATGGCCTCAAAATCCGGGTTGTTGGAGCATCATAGGAGTTAGCCTGATAGGGAAGGGAGAGGAAATGAACACTGTTTTGTATTAAGCCAAATATTATCAGTCTTTCTCCAAAGGTCTTCCCAAGAAAATACCCTTTCTTTGTCCAAACTCAAGGGTTAGGGTACAGTTCTAGTGCCCTTCCTGCATGCTTAAGTTGATCAAGTACATTTGGTCTTTCTTTTATCAACCATATTTTTTGCAGTTCTCTTAATGTTTTAACTCACCAGCTTCTTCAACATCTTTTGTCTTTCTCTTCTTTGTTTTAGTAAACTTCTTGTGTCTGATAGAAGTAAACAAGACAAAATACCATCAAAGGGTCAGCAGAAAACAATGCTATTATAGTCTTGTTCATACAACTCAAGTCATAATGTGTCCAAAATAGTTTGTTTTGCCTATACTTTTTTCCAAAAAGTTAAAACAAAGAGTGAGGTATGTTGTGAGAAGGGAAGAAAGAGGATTATTTTGGTATGCATCATATTATCAATGGTATTTTACAGTAAAACCTGACTTGCACACCAAAATTATTCTTCACAATCCTTTGTCATTGCCTTAAGAAAAGGATGTATTTGTTTGGTTAAAACATTTATATGTATAAAGTAGAGAAGAGCAGAAAAAACATTTTAAAGCTATAAAGGTACACAAAAATATAATGCAAAGATGGTGGTCAACTCTTGAGGACTTGGCACAATAAAGCCATTTTGAATATCTACATCCAATCTGAACTTTTCTACATCGGATCAGAAGTTTTTTATTGATACTTTGTTTTATAGATGGTCAAGCACATCAATAACTGATTTTAATGTGCCTCAATAAACTGCTCCGCTATCATAATAAAACTTATATCACTCAACAAAAGAATTTTTTTTTTTGAAACATTTAGATTTTTGTAGGCATATCTAATAAACACTGTTTTTTAATGATATCACATCATGAAATAATTAGATTGCATTTAATTTCTGTAGTACTTTGGTACAAATCATACAGTTAAACAGGTTGGAAAATTTTTGGGTCTTCCAGAGAATGATGGAGAAGATCTTAAAAGGGGACTACTGTAAGGGTGTCTGAAGTTGCTGCAGGTTGGTCTACACTTTAGTCATTGTGATTAGGTCACAATAAATGCTAAAACCATTTTGTTTTGTTTATTGGTCTCACTGAAATGTAAGGTAATCAAAATAAGAAGGAAGAATTGCACAAAAATTAAATACTAAAGAAGTAACAAATGCATAGCAAACTGTGATTCAATAACAATAAATTCCATGCAGGATACTTCATCGAATAGGTCCACTTACTTCTTTTTCCTTTTCCCGAACCCTTTATTAGTTGAGGGAGGTCTTCCTCTGCGTTTTTCTGGCACATGAGTGGCGGTTTGTTTTTCTGGTGATTTTACAGTTGGTGGTGCGTAATTGAGTTGATTTTCATCCGCAAGAGGACATCCTGAGAGCCTATGATGATTTGGATATTTTCCTGTTATATGACCTGAACCATCACAACCTTTAGTGGGACATTTTCTACATCAGGGAAACAAACAACACAGCATTTGCCACAAACTTATTTTGAAATTATAGCTAAACCTCACAAAATGCTTCTCATTCCTCTTCCTATTCCATCTTTCATGACAGTTCAGGACTAGTATATTCAAGGTATTTGTATAAGTTATTCTTTTTGTTTTCAATAATATCAAAAAGAGCTCCATACCATATTCTACATTCACTGTAAATATGAACATGATGTGAGCACATAAATGATTAACAGCCAGTATTTTCATGACTGCCAAAACATTCAAGGCTTTCAGGACATGAAAATGCGATATCTTTCACTACATTTTTTTTATTTATAGCAGGGCAGAGGGCTTTTGTCAGTTGCATCAATTTTTATTCCACTTTGAAAGACACTGCCACTTCCAGCAAAAATTTACAGTGTAAAAATTTTAAGTCAATGGGCTATTTCCAAAACATGGGCTGGGTGTGTGTCATCCATCCCTTGCAGAGGATCCACGCCCATGGCTTCGGTCAATGGGGGATGCGCATGTGTGAGAAATGTGCCACATTCACAGACTACACTCACTTTGTTTCTGGTGATGCTGTGGGTGACTTTTTATCTTCTACTACAGACTGCCGTCCATATCCAAGCCGATCTAAAAGAGCTGTTTCTTTGTTGAGGTTCATTAATGAATAAGGACAACCAAATGCACTGCAAGATAAAGAATGAGAAACATTGATAACTGTTTGCCACCAACACGCAAAGTATTCATTTAGAATCTTATTTTATTGCAGTTGTACTCTTGTAAACTCTGATTTTTTTTGTGATAAAGTTGCACCTATCAGGTTGATGAGGGTGTGATCATCTGTAGTAGTAAACTTTGCTAGGGGTAGGGCACATGCAGGTGTTACCTAGGCCTGAATTGTGGTCAAGTTGCCCAGTTATGTAGCTTATATAGCAATTATATTCTTAGAAGGACATGGCACACACAAAACTAAGGAGCTACCAGCAAATCTCTGTCTGAAGAGATTAGATTACTCCAATTTGACTGAAATTCATTCAAACTGTAAACTCTCAATTTTGTGGCCTAACAATGGCTTCTACAATCAGTCAGGTGTTCCCAATGATTATAAGCTAATTGAAGGTTTGGTCTTTAACCACTTCCCTATGCATTGTCTTGCCACAAAACCATAGCCCTCAGCTGTGTCCGGGTGTAGCTTATTATAAACTTATGGTGTGTAATTGCGTTTTAGACATGAAATAGGCTTGAAAAAGGAGATATTTAACACAAATGCATCCCCTTGGGGCATAGCGAGAGCAAATATGGCGGCATCCACAAAAAAGTGTAGTATTTTGTGGAATTGGTACATGCCTACTCTGTATACATAATATAATACATGGCTCAGTATAGCAAGATGGTTCCCCTTCCAAAGCAAAAAGTTTAAAGGGGCTCATGGAGTTGATATAGAAAACTTGATGGAAGTGTTCCAGGTATTACCACATGAAAATGCTTATAATTGGTATGATTAGTCAAGTTTCATGTGCAATAAATACAGAAAAGTTAAGGTTTTTAATTTTGTGGTGTCCTGGTGTATAACGGTTTTGTGCATAATTTGAAAGAGCATCTGGCCTTAAATTTTTGAAACCTGCATAAAGCTGTGAAGTACTAGCTCAAAAAACAGTTATTTGTATTTAGGATATCAGGATTGTCTGACTTTCATCATTTGTCATTGGTATGTGGAGAAAACTTAACAGCTTTGGAAATATTTGTTAAATTTCACAAACCAACTCAATGAGCCCCTTTTAATTTGCAGAAGGAGCTTAAGTTAACTTCAATATTGCTAAAGTCTGAGAGCCTTGAAGAATTAAAGGGTAACACATATTGCCCATAATGTAAAGAGTTCTCCCTTTAAAGTTAACTCCTTCTACTTTCTTCAATTATTAACAGCACCAGCAGATGGAAGTAGAGCTTCTTTACAAAGAGTTTAGGTCTACACTAAGTCTGAATTGCTCAAGGTCATATCCACAAACTATATGATAAACAGGTTTCTACTGACCAATCAGAGTAATGACATTGCTTACACAAATGTTAACCAAAGTGTAGTCACCAATTTTTAATAGAGGTATGGGTATATTCCTAAATCTATTTGGAGTGATGCAATAGTCCCTTTAACAGAGGGAACATTTTGACATAGCAGGTTATGTTCATAAAACTGGTGTTACCTTCTGCCATATCTTGAGAAATGGTTCTTAAACTGTGGATGTTTTACAGAGTGGAAAAGCATCCAAGAAAATTTGTTGCAGGGTTACCATCACACTTTAAGGTACCGTAATGGCAACTTGCATCATGTGTGAACCCTGCAGAGGTGACCTTACACTATTAATGCTTATTTCCAGCAGCAGACATTAGTCTCTATTATTCTGTAATACTATATTATCCACATAGGATCTTGTGTTTGACTCACCTGTGGTGTCCAGTGTACTTGGCTCCCTTAATATGACCTAGACCAGAACATCCTGGAGTGGGACACCCTGCTTGACTGAGGAAAAAAAAAAAAAGAAAGATTTATAATTTCATTGTGATAGATGCTTTTAACATCAGCAGGTTTGATGTAACCCTAACTTTCAAACATCACTAGATTCAGATTACTGTTTGCAATTTTTACCTCCAATGCTTGCCTGTTTAAAATTTTATTACCATTTTTTATCTTCCCTACCCACTCTCCACCCCCCCTTCTTTTCTCTCCCTGCCCTTAATATTCTTACATATTTAATTACAAATTTCATACATTTCAATGCACTACACAGCCTGTTGTTATTACAGATAATTCTACTGAACTTAATTTGCACACAGTGTATATCGTCCTTTCAACATTATTTGCTGGAGTAATTGATGAAAACCCCATTGAGAATGGTATGTTTTTATAAAGCATTCATTAAATTCTGTCAGAAAATATTTGCATCAGCCTTCAACAATCTTCTTTCAACAGTAAAGATACAAACTTTAACAGAAATAGTTCTTTCTGCTCTGTTCATGTTCAAGGTGAAAGGGATGGCTGGAAGGAGGAAAGTCTGAAAATTCCCAGTTGCAAGTAGCTTTGTGCATTCTGACACTTCTCTCCCTTTAAAAAAATATGCCCTGCCTTCAAGCCATCCCTTCCCCTTCACTGAATTGTGTCTTTTTTGAAGTAATTACCTGGGACTGGTAGCTAAATCTCGTGGAGTAATTGGAGGCGTAAGAGGATGACCTGTCTTTAAACACCAGCCTGCTGGATGAATATCAGAGCTGTCATCATCCACCCAGTAGTCATAGCTATCATCCCAGCCATCAAAATGAATCTGTGTGTAACAGAGGAAGAAAGGATGGTCCATTACTGCAAATTTTCTACTGATGAGTTGTTGCAACTGCACAATTAACATCAAGCTGATGTAAACACTGAAATGGACTGGTATAGGGTAGCAACTAGCTACCTACTAACTTAGCTTTTTTTTGTTTATCAGTAGTCTGCTTGTTGTTTTTGTTTTTTTTTCTTCTTAGGGAGTGCACGTTCTCAAGCCCCCTGGGGTTTTTGTGTACTTCCTTTCGCTTTTTTATGTCCTTATATTCTTTTGTTGAATTTATTTTATACGAAAGGAAACTATACTACAGGTGTAGCTTCCTGAGATCGTTTCCCGAATATCACCCACAAAGGATTGTGGGATACATTTTTGGTATATGCCATTTTTCTCAATGTCATTTTACTGTGACCAAACATGGCACACACCAAAACTTTATTCCACAATTCCAGTGTAATTGCTGTTTGCAGAAGGGTCTATTTACATATTCTCAGAACTTAGTACTACATCATCCAGGTTACATCATCAAAACATTTCAAAGTTTAAATGATTTTGCAGTTTATGAAAAAATTATGATTTTGAGTGTTGCACAATTTGTGTACCTTTTGTTAGTCCTGTTATTCTAATTCTTCATCATTTGGTTTCTAGATTGTTATTTAATTTATCTGGATACTTCAAAGACATAAAGGTCAAGAGCAGTGCCTCCAAACTGATTTTGAAGCAACGGCTAAATATAACAATTTTCCCCTTATTTCTTTTTAAAGTATCTTTCATCATATTTTATATATTCAACATTGCATATTCAATGCAAAACACAACATTCTTTTGATGGAAAGCATTCTGCAAGTCATAAATTTGCATAATCAGCTCAGGTATATTCATGATGGAAGTGAGGGACAGAAATTATCAGCATTTATGAATAACAAGGGTATTGCAACTATTTTTCACATATTTAATGTTTTTGTTTCATCATATATGCACATATCACATTAACAAATCCACAAATCTTTTAACTTACTTTGATCCTATAATCTTCAATATCTGCAATAGTTGCAACTCTCACAAGCAGAGGATTTCTCTTGTCAACAGCCTCCAACTTCTGACCAATTGTGAAGTCAACAGGAGGTCGCTAAGAAATAAATATGATAACATTACAAGAAAAGTGTCATTTGAACAGCATTCCTGCACTTTCTTGGGAATCAATTTTTCCCTGGAATCAATAGCAAACTTTCACAACCTTCCTTTTTTCAAAGTTTTCAGCTATAACAAGTATTTTCTTTTTATATTTGCGGTGAAAATACATTTTGATATAAAACAAGTAATTAAGAATGGATTGATGTCACTTTGTGAAAATTTCTATGCCTTTTCCAGACCTTGAAACAATTTCACAACTTTTCCTGGTTTAAAGTTCTAATTATTTTACCTCATTACAATGAAATTTCACTTAATCTTTGTGACTGGTAGGCCTATGGTTAGTAAGCAGTCAGTGCCACAAATGGGGTGGGGCAGGCAGGGCAAGTGCCCTGGGCACTACTTGGAGAGGGAGCAATATTCAGTTGAAGAAAAATAACAAGCATGATACATGTGACTTCTAATGAAATCCCATCTGGTCCATTTCACCTGAATCTATGCCTTTTCCCTGTGGTTGCATTGCATCTGCCCTTCCAGCTAGGGACTGTATCATTTCTTAACTAGTAGTGTGATCATGTGGGAGATGGGGATGATATTTAGTGTTTGCCATGAGCCCTTTTTCAGGTAGTTTAATGCTACCGTATGCTTTTTCCCAAAATATCCATATAAAATTAGTACAGGGCTACTTTGACAACTGAAACATCAGTATCAGAAACCATGGCAACTTACAGTATCATACATTACGACAACAAATGCTGTCATACCTTTTCAGGGATGAATTTTAGCGGTCGTCCGGTCGTCCGAGACGACCAAAATTTCTGCAGGACGACCAAAGTAACCACCCAAGGTTGTCCTTTGGACGACTAATTTTTACCTTTGGTAATGAATATTGAGACACAAAGCGTACAACAAACACTCCCATGCAACCAAAACATCTTAACATTTCATGAACTCACATAACAAAACACATCTGTACCTTCACAAAAAGCACACCAGAACAAAACAACCCTGGAGACAGACCACAATACCCACAACGCCAAACAAGCAGCCTCATGGATGATCATTGTGTCAGCTGAACTGTACAGAACGTGCTCATACACATTCTCCGGGATTATGTTCAATGTACATGATGACGCGAAAAAGTTCTTGGAAAGGACTGTTCGCCTGTCTTTGTTGTTATGTAATCAGCATCGGGCCAATTATTCCGTTATCGGTAAATAATTGGCATTGGTAAAATATCTCCATTCAACAGATCATTACCACCGATTATTTGCAACTTGAAAGTTGCTCTTAGTTTCGGTAAAATTCCTGTTAATACTCAATCCTTTAACTTCCCGCCAAAATGGGATGCACTGATAATCACAAACGTATAAATTTTCCCCCTGCCATTTGATATTTTCCGCTATAACCCAGTAGTATTACCTTAAATTAAAATTGCATTCAAGGTGTATACCTTGCTGTCTGGCAGAAAGCGCCGCGTAAGTTGCTGTACAAACGGTTCTGCACAAAACACATAGAAAAGGCTATTTAGCTGCAGTGTTTCGCCGTTTTTTCAAATCCCCAAACTTTGTATACATATCTGTGCACGTTTTGTACACATAGCATGAAGAATCTTGTGAAGTTCGGTGGTTGTTATCTTGCATAAACTAAGCCATCCCCAGCATTCCTTCTGTAATGTTATTTACAGTAGGACTTATTCAATGTTGTCATACGACGTCACTGCAAACGAAAGCAGTGATGCATGTGGTCTCGTGCAGCAAACTTCTCGGCCCATGCATACACTAGACTTACGTGCGTGTCCCTTTTTACCGCCAAACAAGGCACCATGTTTTGCTTGGTGACATCATATGCATAGGATCCATTGCAAAATTTAAATTGGCCCTTGCATCGTGATTGGTTCAATTGCGTTAATTGTAGCTAGCCAATCACAACTCGCGCCTTCGCCTATGTGATTTAGTGTATGAAAATGCTCGGTCTCGAGACAAGTTTTTCCGTTGAGTTTGTGTGACGACGATCGCACTTGTCATGCTTATTTAGCCGGCTAGCGAAGCCGGGAGAGCCCCGTGCTAAATTCACCAAGAAACGGCATCACAAATCTCTGTATACGTGGATTTTTCGAGGATCGAACTTACGTGCATTTCAGTTGCACATTCTTTTTAAACTAGCCGTAAGTTTTGGACAAGAACTGCTAACAATATACGGGGATATTTATATCCGGAAGGAACCATAAGATACGTTAATCGGGTGCATTTGTTCTGCTGCTCAGAACTGCTAGATTATCATGATTGCTCTAACATGGGTTCATTAAAGCGGGAGAGTAGCTACAGTACATTTACGCAACAGCAAATGTTCTGACATGATTGGGGGATGAAAACTAAACAAAGCATGATGTTGGCCTGAGAGCTTAATTATCAAAGGGCATGTGACATCGACTGCAAACAATTCAACTGTACTATCGGTTAATTTGTATCTCCACTTTTGAAGTGAAAATATGACACCTATACAAAAAGATATTCCGTTCGTAATGATTCCCAATATTTTCCACCCTGAACTGGTTACGGAAATACGATATATTAGATGCAAGGGGCTTAAGGGACAAACATGTCACAGTGACTTCCCTCTTTCTAATAATCGGCATCGGGCCGATAGTTTAATTAAATAATCGGTAAAAGGGTACTGTATTACCGATTATAGCATAATCAGTCAGACACTATTAAAGCTGAAACAAACAAGCTTTTAAAAAAGGCATTTTGTTCAATAGACACTTCATGCTTACGATTGTCAGATTTTGATTCAAAAGGAATGAGTTTCAGAAATCGTGATATGTAGGCTACCGTTCAAGTTTAGTATTAATGCACCATATTTTGACGGTACAACTGCATGTCCTAATGTACGGTAGGAATAGGGTGTCTAAAGATCACATTATTATTGCGTCTACCGAACGTTGGGAAGTTTTCAGGAGAAAAAATGTCTTTTGTCCGTCCTTGAGTAAGTGATGAATAAAATGTGGGGTGGCGGGGGGTAGCAGTGATCACAGAGGCCAGACCTCTGTCGTCTTGGAGATTCCCCAACTGTTACTTTGGGTATTACTATCACTCACACCAGCCCTTTCATGTGTATTTTCAATAAAGTGACTTTCACGCTAGATATAATGCAATGCAAATAGCAGCCAGTGCAATAAAAATAAAACAATCGTCTTGAAACCACAAAATGCACATTGCACAACTTTTTTGTTTTCACATGTCTTTTATGGAGGACGACTAAATTTTTGGAAGGACAACCAAATTCTTGCAGCTGGTTGTCCTTTGGACAACCAGTTTCATTTGCTTAAAAATCATCCCTGCTTTTGATAGCTGAAACCACAAAACTACATAAAATAAAGTTTTCAAAAGGTGACAATTAACTGGAGCATGTATTTTATTTTTTCCAACTGGTCAGAAACTGAGCCGTAAAATCTTATCTATTTTACTTTTTCTCTCAAAAGTTTGAAGTACTAGCCGAGGTATAATTTATAAAATTGACCTGTAAAAGATACTTTAAGACCTTTTCCATTAAAATACAAGTCAAAGTCACTAGATTAATATTATCTGTCCCTTTTGCTGTAAGATATGATAACAATACTAACTGGTTTAAAGGCTCTGGAAGGTACAGCCGTGGCTTTAGTCTTACTCAAGTAGTCAGCCCAAGAGAATCGAGACGGACTTGGGTAATCTATTGGTGAGAAAATTAGAACACAATTTTAGTAAGTAGTAAACTGAATTGCAGAAACTGGCAAAAGTTGACATGAATATTCTTCAATGGCAGCAATACTTGAAACAATGCCTTCCTGCTTCTTACAAAACAAAAAAATAGGGAAGGTTGCCCTTTTACACTCAAAAAAGGTAATACAGATATATAATATATATATATATATATATTGCTATCTGCAGATTAAGGGAAAAATGGTAAAAAAACGACCCATAGGGTGAAAAAAATAGTTTAGCCTTGGTGTTTTGACACACATTTTCAATGGTTTCAATGGAAATACATATCGCTATTGTAAAGTCTTATACAACATACACATAATACATGCAATTACTTTGAATTCTCCCTGTGGGCTGGGGGTTGTAGAATACGCCCATGGTATTTCCTGCTTGTTGTAAGAGGCGACTAAAGGGAAACCAAATTTGAACTTGAACCATACTTGAAAATAAATTTTAACTTTGAACTATATCAAGTTGACTAACATTACATAACACATTCGTGTTGGTATGTCGTTAAATCTCATCTAACTAACTAGCAATTACTTCAATATGCACAGTCTATGGTATATGTATCTGTTAACACAAATGAATGGGGTGCTATTCAAATACCTTGTGTGTATATCTCAAAAGACAATAGAGAAATATGTTCCTGTATATTTTACTATTACATTTTGGCCTTTACACTCTGACATCACACCAATTTCCCCTACTGGACAATCCAGCTTTATATATATATATAAAATATATAATATAAAATGAACAATACTACATGCAAAGCATGAGCAATATGAAACCAAAGATCCCCCTTCCTTTTTATTCATCATGGTGGTAGGTTCAGGGGTAGAGTCAAGTACATTGGTCCAGACACCTGAGCTGAGTCCAGAGCCTGGAAGGTCAAGAGTCCAAGCTGTTTTTTAAGTCAGCCAGTGAATGACAGACAGGCCATGCATGGGGGAGCTGGGGAAAGGAGCTTGCTGACCTACTTGACTATCTAAAACCTACATGGCAGTGAGTACTATCTATAGCTTACCATTGGGAGGGGTGAGGGGTCTGCCATTTTCTTCACACCATCCCACAGGATGGATGTAAGGAGAAGCAGCATCACACCAATAGTCATAACAATCATCCCAAGCATCGAAGTGGATGAGAAAGCGATTATCCATGACATCTGTTACTGTAGCAACACAAACCAATGATGGATTCTTACGGTCTACTGCTTCAAGTTTCATTCCTTTCCTAAATCCCTGAGGAGTTAGAGTTTCCTGTAAAGATAAGAAAGAAATCAAAATGAAAGCCTCTTCAGGCTGAACCATGAGAAAATTCTCATCGCAAATATTGCTTAATGCTCTTGTTTTCCTTCTTCTTCCATCCAATTACATGAGAGTAAATAAAACACAGTGAGAGTGAGGCAGTCCTCTCAGCTGAACAAGTTATGAATCCTATAAGTTGAGCAGACAAGCATATGGTAACTTGTTCTGCCTGAACTGTAAGCCACATGGATGCTGCATCCCCCAATAGGAAATATTGTGGTGAAAGATTTTGAAAGCTGATCAAACCCTAGAAAAAAAAAAAAACTTTGTAGGGAAGGGATGCTAAGATTCATTCATTTAAGATGTTAGTTAGTTGAATGGAGTTTTACGGCCAAGTTTTCAAACAATTGGTTCAAGTCGAGCCAGTCACAGCCTTTTTTCCAGTTGTGGCTCACTTGTTTTCCCTGCTCCATTGTTTATGCTGAGCACCAAGCACAGCAACACTGATTTAAGGAGATTGTCATAGCATAAGCAGAAAAAAGTATACAAAAGTACAATGTAATTACTAACTGAAAGGAAATATTGTGTTTGTGATTGAGAAATGTTTCATTCTTTGTAAAGGGAGACAGACCAGACAGTCACAATTCTCTCTACTTCATTTACTTCCATATCTCCTAGTGCAATGTTGGAGATATTAAGGCCTATTCAGGACGTACCATTTTCTTTACGCCCCAACATTGTACTGGGGAAGGGGTACTTGGAGGTGATCGTACCTGGGGCCAAGGTTACCTAAGTCATGCATAGCATCACTTATGACATAATGGCAGGACAGTTTTTTCAAGTTTTGTTTCAACAGTTTTGTCCAAGAGTGCAGTCAGCAATTGCATATACAGATAAAACAATTTTCTCAGATATGTGTCCAGCAAGATTGCAGTGCCTTTAAAAATCATAACTAATAGATATTAAGTAAATAGCAGAGATGCCAACATTTACATCTAGAAATCAGGGAGGTTTCACACAGGAATCAGGGAGATTTTCTAGAATAACATGCAACATGCAATGGGGGAAAAAACTTCCCTGAATCAGGGAGATTGTCATATTTGCTGGTTGGAATGGACAAAAATCCTTGAATTTTCAGGGAGCCTCCCTGAGAATCAGCGAGAGTTGGCACTTCTGAAATAGCCAATTAAAAAAGAAGTGGTAAAACTGCATTATCAACGATCACAGCTTTCACGCACATTACATTTATCACTCTCTTTCTCATGAGTAATTTGTTGGCCCAAACTTTCAGCTGATGTATGATATTATGGAAACTGTAACAGTTTTAACTTAAAAACAAACCTGTTATCCTCAAGGGGGGTATAAAAGTTTTCAATTGATTCTGCTCTTTGGTTGACATCAAATTCAACAGATGCAGAGTAGTTTATGGTACACAGTATGCACTGAGAGTGTTCTGATTACAAATTACTTCTTTGCATGCTCAAAAGGATATGTTTCAGGCAATAAACTAAAGACTGTTTCTGTGCAAGGAGTTTAAGATGGCTGTGAAGGGGCTCAAAGAAAAACGGTAGGGAGAGCTGGAGATTTTGGGGGTAAAAAGATTGGACATTTAAAGGCAGTTCATCACTCCAGAGTGTTCTAATTTTCCTAACCTACTCACTTCTAGCCCATTCCACAACTAACTTCAACTCATCCTTATCCAAACACAGTACCAGTTTAGACCTAAATTTAGTCCTTACATTATTAGTTGTTGTAGGCTAGGCCTAACCTAGACCTACAAATTGAAGCTGCCAGATTGAATCTGCTTTCAATCCTCCTCATAACTAATTCCTAAAGCCTTCAATACCAATGCAAACTTTAGGTAATAATATACCCGTTCATGTAATGATGATTTTGACAGTGCTATATCGATCTTTAACGTTGCGTGAGCTAGGGTAAGCTCAGCCAGGAATGTAGTCTGCTTAGTGAACAAGCCTGCACCGCAGCAGTTAGTTGCATGTGGTAGCGGCAAAGCCTCTGTGTTCCCTGTGCATTTTCTGTACTGCATATTAGGTACACAATTACCTGCAACAAGTTGCAGATGTTTTGGGAACTAATAGAGGGCGGCATGCCAAAATTATTGTATTCATGTATATTATCGTATTTATGATTGTTCCTAAGGAAAATCAAATTCAACTCAGCTATATTTGGATATCGTTGAAACAGTAAAGAAACGTTTATTTTGACCATATATATGTTAAGGAAAATAAATGGAAGCTGACCTACAGGTTACTGTTTCAGGAGATTCCCTGGTAAGTATACGAGGCACAAATCTGTACTTAAACCACCCTCAGTAAAACACCCTGTACCTTCTTCTTTGCAGGTATTGAACTTTGGAACTCCCTTCCTAACACATAAAAGCAAATTGAAAATCTTTCCCTTTTTAAATTATGCCTCAAAAACCATCTTGCCAACAAATCACTTCTAGCAGAGCAATGTCTCTTGGGGAGCATTGCCTTTATCACTGTCTGCCAGCATTTTTCATCCAGTGCAATTTTCCAACTTCCTTCCATTACCTTGTGCAATTGTTTCTTGTCTCGTCCTTATAGGGTCCCCAATGGAATAAGCTTTTTCACAACTTTTGGGGTTATCCCTGGTGCTCTGTTTGTAACTCCTTTCACTCTTATTTTATGTCTTATATTTCTGTATTTGCCTATAGCATCCTTTTTTGGATGTCTTTTATATTTGTTTGTGTTTTTCTATGTGCCAAATGAATGAATGAATGAATGAATGAATGAATCAAGCATTGAATGAATGAATGAATGAATGAATGAAGAATGAATCAATCAATCACGCTGTGTCATATGAACTAATCTGCATTTTTGAAGCTGATATCAATCAAAGATATGTACCAATTGAGAATTTCTGCACACTACTGGTAAAATTGTAGTTTTGGGTCAGGAATAAATGCCATACTTACATTTTCATAATTCTGAAAGAGATGTTTTGGGGCAGCCTGAGATTTAGTTTCTTTGACATAGTTACTCCAGCTAAACGTGTCCGGTGAATATCCTGTTGAAAATAACGACAAAAAACTTTTAACAAGTTCAATTTTTAAAGAACTTATTCGAACATTTTAATTCCAAATGCAGTGAAAGCATAACTTAACACATGAAATCTGTGCATTGTTGTTTCATCACAAACCCACATCAAATATTATCTTCACAATTATATTCATTTCAGTAAAATATTATCTTCATTTTGTAAACATGGGAAAACATTGAATATCTCCTTTCTCTGAGAGAAGTCCCTCATATGTGGTGCTTTTTCTTTGAGGGAAGTATTTGGAACTGTCCCATTCCTTTAAGAGACAATAAAAAATTTCAACAACAAGTATGGTGATGTAAAATAACTGTTATCAGTAAGGATATGAATAATTCTTGCATCTTACATTGCTACACATTATAACTCCTTTAGGGCCATATGAAAGAATGACATCACAAATTGTGTCACTGTTGCTGCATTTTTAACTACTAAAATTTTATGTGTAAGAAAGGACAAAACATGATTTTCCATTTAATCTTATCACTCCTATTACATCATTTTTTACAATTTCCTGAAACTGTTTGACTGCATTTTAAATATTACAATTTTACAATGCCAAATGGGCATGATTTACACAAAAGGTAACTTTGGTAAATGTATGTCATACTTTCTATTACATATGCATCAATTTTACCAGCTTAGCAATCATGGTATCAAAACTGTATATAGGATTGTTTGGTGTGTGCCTATCAAGTTTATCTACAACAGCTGCCAAGAGTACATGAAACAAACCCTTTCCCACTTTCAATGTTGTAATATTCAGGACTAATAAGTTCTTCTCAACCAACATTTAAGTGGGGAAAGGGGGAGAGAGGCCAGCACAGATAATACTCAATGTACCACTTGTTTTGGAGGGACTTTGTTCAATTTGTTTTAGCAGTGATTGTAGAGGCCTGTGAAGTGTGCGTATCAATACCACCCTTGTTGATGATCTGTGATGGCTGGACTGCCAAACTGAAGAATGCTTAAGTCACATGACAAACCTCTACACTATTTGACAATATCTCTAACAAATTTCCACCTATTATCTTACCTTTTGGCAGAGTCAATCTATGACCGGTTCTTTCACACCAAGCAACAGGCATAATGTTCAATGAATCCACATTCTCCCAAAAGTCATGACACTCTGAGTAGGTATCAAAATGAAGGCGCAGTCTGAAACCTTTCACTTCTGCCACACTTAATACACAGAAGAGTGACGGATGCTTAGGGTCAATCCCCTCTAGCTTCATACCAGGCTTGAAACCATGAGACTTTGCAGAAGGAAAAGGCTGAAAAATAAATAGAAATAAAAACCATCAGAGAATAATATGGAATTAGTTACAAGGAACTGAAGTTCTAGGTAAAATTTTCTCAATTCTTTTGGTCAAGGACTGCTTTTACGAAAGGTTTATATTTTCACTCTGAAACACCCAGAACTCAATCAAGATTCAATATAATGGATCCATTCAATTTTTGCACCACAATATGGTAGTGCAGGATCAAAAATTCCAGCTCCAAATGGTCCACTAGTCATAGACTGTATATCAACCTTCTGGTGCAAAACTGACATCACCTTTTCTTTCTCAACTGCACCAGTGCATTTTGGAGATGATAAAATTCTGCTGTACTTTCCAAACCAAGATATGACATCAGGTGCCTGCATTCAGTTTTTGTCATGCAAATTTCTATCCTATGCAAATGAATAGCAAGTAGTCAAACAACCTTTTAAAACTATGAGACTACCCCATTTCTTCGGGCATTAACTTTTCATGCTTGGAAAGTGGAATCAATATTTCTTGATATTTCCAGTTTGCAGAATCCCTGTAAACACTCCACATAAATTCCTTTTAATTAAACCCTATGTCATAGTGTAATCTACAGTCCTTTTAATCTCCTTCCTCCATAAATCTGATCATCTACTTGCATGATGCTTATGATCTTAACCCCTCTGCTACTGAAGGGGGCCTATAGCCCTCTACACTGGGCTATTCATAGTATTCAGTATTTACACAGTACAAATGTACAGGTTCTGTGAATTCTTCATTGTGGTTCTGCTTTAGAATTTCTGTCATTGGCAAGTTATCTTTGGAATCCTATTCTAAAAATTTTGTGACTTTCTTTCTCATCCATGTCCTCTCCCCCCCCCCCCCCTTGTTGACATCTTCATTATCATTGTCCAAGTTTGTATTCAGATCTGGGGTCCATTCCACAAAGAGTTACGCACAATCTTAAGTTTGATTCCCCATAATTAAGCCAACAGTAAATCATACTTAAGATTGAGTGTAACTCTTTGTGGAACGGGCCCCTGTACTTGCTTTGCAAAGATTACTTTAGATTCCTTTATTTGTTTTTGTGCAGAGGCTGCAACATTTGCATTCCTTACAACCAAGGAAGGTGAGCATACCTAAAAAATATCCTCTCCAAGCCTATGCCAAACCCAAAACATGATTACACTCCTTAGATTTATACAGAGCCTTCCCTGAATACAGTGCAATGGTTTTGCAATGAACCCCTACATTTATAGCAATGGTAAATTAGGGTTTGGAAGCAAAATCATGCATAGCAAAAGACCTAAATTATACATAGTACAACTGTATGCAGAGTTTTGTAAACTTACATTTTTAAACAGTTTGCCAGGAGCTGCAGGTGAATTTTCTGATTCCAGATATGCTGACCAGATAAAACCCTTCTTCTTACCTGTGTAATAATATTAATGATAGCAAACAAATGCATACTTTCATATTATGGAAAAGCATCTATAAAATAAAAAGAATTGGTCAATAAAATACTTTTAGTGTCTTCAAATGTAACATATCCACCCAAAGGTAATTTAAATACCAGGTAAAATCAATGTAGTTAGTTTTACGGCCCAGTTTCCAACCTATCGGTTCAAGTTTAGCCAACCACAGCCTTTTTCCAGTTGTGGCTCACTGGCTTGTTTTCCCTACTCCATTGATTATGAGGAGCATCACGCACAATGGCAGTATAGGTTCCACTTTTAGAGTCTTTGGTATGATTCAACCTGGGAATAGAAAACCCGGGCCTTCCGTGTGTGAGGCGGATGCTCTTACCGTTAGACCAAACACAGGGTCAATGTAAAACAGATGTGTACCATATTCAATATTGATATCAGCTAGGGAATGATTTTGCATAAATCTTCTGGGGCAGTCACTTTTCATCAACTTTTCATGACTTTCCTCAGGCCAAATAAAGAATTCCAGTGAATTGCCCTTTACTTCTTTGATAAACTAACATAGGATTTGCGGTGATGGAAAACAATAAACTTTAATATTACGGGTGTGATAACATTTTGATACAAAAAATTATGGTTATATACAAATAATTATAAGTCAAAATAGAAAAATGTCACTTTGTGAAAATTTCTATGACTTTTCTTGCTACACATTTTCCTGATATTTATAATTTTTCCAGGTCAAAAACTAATTTTCCAAATTTTCCTGACTTCCCAACCTTTTGAATAACTGTGGAAACCATGACCACTTGGTACTATTTTTGTCCCTTATATTCAAGTGTTGCATAAATTTAGAAATTTAATAACCTGCATGTTTAACACATGCAAGACCCCCTGAACTACCATGACTTAACTAGATTCATCTGCTAAGACTGAATCCCATTCACAACTTCATTCAATCCTAGATGAAACTTAACATTTACTATCACACAGAAATAGAATTTGGGTGAATATCCAGTTGTATAATATACTTGAACTTAGTTCATCCCAGGTGTACTGCTTATAAACCCCATTTGTTTAAAGCACAATTTGGTGCAAACTAATTAAGCCCTTATAAATTAGTCAAATGAGTTCATCTGGAATTAAAAACTTAGTAAGTTTTGAAAACACGGTACATTGACTATAGTTTTGGTCTTCAAAGGCATTAGTCTATCCTCTCATCAGGAACACAGGTTACAAGGATATTGTTTGCTCAGAAAATTGAACACTTTTAAAAACATACCAGAAATTCAAAAGTTATAGCTATTGAAAAGAAACTGACAAGTCTAGGCCTAAAAATAACACAAAATCCTACATTAAACACTAATATAGCTACAAAAGACTTTCAAAATGGAACCTATTGGAACCATTGTGCTTGGTACTCAGCATAAGCAATGGAGTAGGACAAACAAGCCAGTGAGCCACAACTGCGAAAAAACTGTGGCTGGCTAGACTTGAACTAAATTGGTTCGAAACTCGGCTGTTTCACTCCATCTAACTAACTTACTCTACACTTATATGAAAATGTGTGGTGAATCAGTTACATATGATGCAATGAAGTACACTTATATAATAGAAATAAATGACAACAGAAAGATTCATTTCAATGAAATGAAACTATGATTTAAACAATGGTGATTGTTTGCATAAATTTATGATAGCAATTTTAGAATTGTCTATTTTTGTCTCCAACATCTTCACTACAATGTAAAATGGACAACATACTTGATTCAAACAGTGAAAAGCTGTATGGGATGGGGGAAGTTGGACCAAATCTGTCAGACAATGTGTACTTGAGAATAATTGAATCCTTTTCCAGTAACAGTATTTGATTGACAGATCTTTTTGTTCTTATTGTCTTACTTATGCTGAATCTCCTTCTTAATAATGGTCTCTTTCATTTAAAGTGAAGTGATCTTCTTACAAAGGCCATTGTCAAGATGCTGCTTTGATCTTAAAGAGCTTATCTGGAACATTGAAACATTTTTACTATTTCGATCAACATGTCTGTTTAACCACTACTTTTCATTCTTGCAAATCTATTATTATTCTTATTTCTTCATTAAGAAAAGAATAACCTTGCCTGAAAACCAATGAGGGTAGGAATATTTATCATTACAGTTCAAACCATTCTGGTTGTTCCTAAAACAGTGGAAAATGCATTTTCGCTTTAAGGGTGACAAAGAGACATGCTGTATTCTTTTAAAACATTGCACCCAAGGAGCACCTTGTTGGAATAAATTTTGCTCTCTTTAATGGCTGTAAATGTGATACTTAGAAGAGAAATCATCCCAAGAGCTCTCTCTGGAAAAAAGACAGTAGCCAGCTCGACATGAACCAATTAGTTGGAAGCTGGGCCTTTAAACTCCATCTAACCTAACCCATGAGGTCTCTCAAATGTTTAATTTCTATAAGTTTAGAGGAATTTCAGGCCATCAGATAATTCAGAGAGCTAGCTGTACACCTAGTTCATTAGAGGAGCAGAGGGTTATTTCTTCATCTTTTACAGCTCCTGGAATTAACCAACTCTACTTGGCAATTTGTATTTCACTTTTTCTTGGAAAGACCAAAATGCTAGTTTGAGGGATTCAATTTCTTTGAAGCACATGCACACTGGTAGTAAAGTGTGCTTTCACACATCACAAAAACCTGGCACATACCTGTGACCAGCTTGACAGGCTACCAACTTATAAACACAGCAAGATGTGTTTTTTTATTTTTATTTTTACTGCAAAGGGTTCATCTTTCACACCCTGCAACACTCAGCATTACCCCATGTTTACAATAAAGCAAAACTGCAGGTTAACCAAGAGTTCTTTAGTACTCGAGTTTGGTTGATTGGGTAGTGTTACCATAGTAAGGAGTTCACATACCTATTAATATAAATGCTAAAAGATATAGGTCATCAACGTCAAAATACCCTGTCACCTTGCTTGGTTAAAACAAACATGGTATTTAAAATCATAGAATCCTGCAATTTGAGGTGGATTGAAATTTAAACGCCCGACCCTGTGAACCTGTGTTTTCATGTTAATAGAGGGTAAGGTAACACAGTGTTACCTAGAGCACAGGGTACATGAGACCATATGTCAAGTTCACTAAGCCAGTCATTGATTAGGTCTAAGTACCGATAGGGAGCAGATGCCACACTGAAAGAACTCACATTGTTATTTAGTCCATAGAAAGAGCATGAGGTCAGATGTGCTGTTATTTTAAATGCAAACATACCATAGGGACAGGTAGCAGAAATACCATGTGCACTCTAAACAAGGGCTCTGAGGCCAGCTTTACCAAACTGGTATTTTGAATTGTGATGGTGGTTGAGTGGGGCATGCAAACAGGCAATAGATACATATTGTTTCATAGAAGTGCCTTTCTTCAACTTGAAATCTGCAGAGGAATCCTATGGACAGCTCTGCAGGCCAATATCTTGATGAATACAACCATGCTAAAACAGGCAGAAATGAAATTCTGTATACATGTTTTAATGCACATGTATGTGTATTTTATAAAGATCTAGACCCCTCCCCTCTCCCCTCCCCCAATGCCAGCTATGCAGCAGGCTGACCACTTTCTGGAAATGCATGCTCACACTCTTGGGTGATAGTGATGTCATAATGCAATGTTTGCTTGCCTTCAATATGCATTACTGCATGCAGTACACTTAACTTATAATATGTACTATGAACCCCATACTGTCAATACTAGTTATGTTTACATAATAGGCTACAGTGACAGCAAACAGATGCAACAGATGCATTGAGTTACTAGTGCATTGAATTAGCTTCATGCTAATATTTACAGGATTATGACAAAACTTTCATAAACAACTTAGCAGAGTACCATTCAATATTTTTTCAAGCATTGGGCTGGGCATAGGTTATTAGGGCTGCCACGATATTGCGATATCGCGATATCGTCGATACAGTTTTGCCCTGACGATATCGACCAATGTTTTGTCAAGATGTGATATCGCAACAAATCAAATAAATGACTAAACCACTGTGAAATCCCCCCTTTTTTTATTGTCTTAAGTCAGTAACCTGAAATGATCATAATTTATGATGTCACAAAAAATGAAAAACTGCACTAAACCCACCACAAGAAAACATGATATAAAATCGGAAGCTGTTTCAAAATGCATACAATGAATATTGTAACAGCTCACATACGTTCCAGACTTGTGAAGAGTTCTTCTGCACAATCAATATTGCTACATGCACGCATAATCAATCTCCCTTCACTTTTGGTATGTCAGTAGTGGCTGCATGCAATAAACAATTTTTTTGCTAATTCCTTGGCGCTGATGGAAAATGTTAAGACTTAATGCGCGATATCGCGATATCGTCGCGGAAATACTGACGATATGGATAAATGAAAAATGGTTATCGTGGCAGCCCTATAGGTTATAAAGTATTGGTCATTTTTATCGTCATTGATACCAACCAAACATTATTTATTACTGTTATTTTTATTTAGTAAGCTATATGTGATATGTACAACTACTGATGCACATTTAATCAATGAAACATATTATGTTGACCACTATATCCTATTGAAACTTTAGTAAAACAATGCACTACAACCGAGTTATTTGATCTACAGGGCAAGTAAAATCACATCACTTGTAATGACAAAACAGTGTGAAGAAACTGATAAGAAGCCGACAGTCCCAAAAGCAAGAAATAGTTTCTAGACAGTATGTTTCTGTTCTCTTGAATGAGGTCGAAATGGCAAAGGTACGGAAATATATGCCTTAGAAAATATCAAATTAAAGCTGGAAAGAGAGAAAGAGATCTAATGGGGCCCATTAAGGGTTGTGCAGCATATAGAAAATTTCAAGTAAAATTAATACAAAAGAGTTGCCCCTTGTAAACTCTCACCAACAGAACAAAGAAAAACTGGGTATAGGAAGTGTGTGTGTGTGTTTGGAAGAAGGGTGTGTGTGTTTGGAAGAAGGGGGGGACAGACTGGGGCTCAGGATATCATTGAAATACATTTAAGGTTTGGGGGCCAAACTTCACAAAAAATTGATGACTGTACATGGATTGAAATGGTTGTGTACAATTCAAATAAGTTGTTGAGTTCAAACATAAAGTGCCCTTGACTGGTCAACCACTTGTGCAGGTTAGTGGATTGTGATGAAATAGTGAACATACTGTAGCCTACAGCACAGCAGAAAGAAGGGTGCTCTTGCAACAATATCAGAGTTTGCACACATTCAAAATGACAAAATTTCATCACTTTTAAGGACCTTGATTGACATTTACAGGACATTTAAAAACATGAAATCTTGCATATTACCAATTTTTTCTCATAAAGTTTAAAATTTTTTAAGCCCACTTCTTTTAAAAATTCACAACTTTTCTAACACATTTTGTAAAAATTTATAATTCATTCAATTTTCCCTGACCTTCCAGGCCTAGAAATTTTAATATCAATATTCCCTGACTTTCCAGGATCTGTATAAACTCTGATCATATTGTTTTAAAATCACACACAGCAGTGTCATCAGCAGAGCACAGTCTAAGTTGGACAATCTTATCAGGAAGTTGCTAAAAAACTCCTGCAGAAGCTTAACTTTATGTTTTGATTTAGAGGGAGGACTAAAATTAATCACAGGGAAATTGAAATTGTTTGGGACAAAAACATGAATATGATTCCAAATTAATGCTTATCATGAAAGTGAAGATGTCTGTGTGTGAGGGGGCTTCAAAATAAAAGTAATAAAACCACTGTATCTATACTAAAGGAGTGGTCTTTAGTTGTCAAAGCTCATGTTGCAAATTGCAGTGGCAGTTGACTGGAATAATAGCAATTATTTGTGGGGGGAGGGGGTAGGGGAGATGGTGGGGGGGGGGGGAGAACAAAACCTTAATTACAGCTTTGTTGAATTAAATTTGGAGAGTGACCTCAACTTGATTCATCACCGTAAGGGTCAATTTTATTTAGTATGGCATAACTCCTCATGTAACTGTATCCATTGAATGACACAAAACCTCTTATGGCAACAACAAAGAGAGTTTAAACCCTTGAAACAAAGGAATAATCAACTGTTTGTGGGGTATCTCAAGAATAACAATAGGTTAAAATACCAGCAGATATATTGCCCTTACCACTGGTACAGTATTAGCACAAAACACCATTGAAAAGCCATGCTTACTACTTTTTAACCTTTTGTTATTTATTGCTCATCTCACCAGTACTATTAGCTATGGAATGACCAATGTGTTTTATTTGCCTGTTACATAATAGTCTATGAGAAACACTGGACCAAACAGTATTCATAGCATATTTACATACATAATTAAGTCTCATTACCCAAGGGTTCCATGTGAATGTGAAAAAAATCCTGTTCATGTCCTCCAAACCCAAACAGTGCTACATTTTAACTACAGATACTTTTTGAGAAAAAGACAATTTTTGGAACAAATACCTCTAGTTCTCAGCAAGGTCACTGAAGTAAGTACATTGCCACATATTCCTTTTGTTTTTCTTTTTAATGCAATGTCCTGTTTTTTTTCTTAAAATTTGCTGCTGTTGGAATGGAAATTAAGTGTCAAATCATAGAATCCATTTCCATGATGCATTGCACCTCTGCAAAAAATTACATCATTTGAACCAAGACAGGTTTCAAAACAATTTTTGGTTTTCACCTCCTACAACAGAAAAAGTTATTTTTCTGAAATCATTACATTTATTCCAAACTGGCAACTTTTGGCAAGGTCCTTTGATTTGGTTTCGCAGTACTGAGCTGGCTGAGCGTTACATCCCTCATAAAACTGGATAGATCTCTTTAATTAAACTTGAAAAGATTGAACACCTCGGGGTTTTTTCCTTTTAGAGGGCTTGTCCTCTCACCCAAACTGCAATTTTTGTAGTAGTCTACAGAAATTATCAATTGGCACAGATCTTTGATTGACAGGAAGTTAAAAAAAAAGCAGAGTACTGTAGCTTATATTTACACAGCATCAACTGTACATAGAGTGTTTTGACTACACACTGGGGTCATGCATAATTATACTAACCCTCAAGCATTAATCTGAGATTGTGTCTGGATGAGGAAGAATTCTAGACAGCCGTGGGAGGGGCTTCAGTAACTAGGTTAGGAAAATTGGAACTGTTGGAATGAGAGGATTAGGCCTTTAACAGGACTGAAAAGTGAACTCTCACTGTATTAACAGGACTTCAGTAACTAGGTTAGGAAAATTGGAACTGTTGGAATGAGAGGATTAGGCCTTTAACAGGACTGAAAAGTGAACTCTCACTGTATTAACAGGAAGTATTCATTACTTTTTATTATTGTTCAAAGCAATTTTTATTCGTACAAAAACAAGAACTGGAAAGTTAACATTGATTTTTGAGTGAATGTTGGTTAATTATTTGACCTGGCAAATCTGCCTCACTGTATTACCAGTGGAATTTTCCCCATAGACTAGGCCAGTTCAGCTTTACAGAAGTAACAGTACTGTTACAGAGTATATGGTACATGTAGGCTGGTGCTATGAATATAGAAGGATTACATTCCAAAGTAACATGTGGATATTTTATGATTTCAAAGCATTTTGAAGGTAACATATTGTGAATTCATGATGCTTAAAATCAGATTCACACAATGATTTGATGGATAATTAATGCTCAATTGGTATGTTCAAATTTTTCACAATTTCAGTTGTTCAGAGTCAGACTGTAATTTTTATGAGTTCTTTTTGCTGAATTTGATAATTTTCATGCCAGTTGGAAGCAAGCAACTTTAGCTCTGTGCTGGTTGGCGATTGCCAGAGTCAGTTTATAGGCCAAACCTGTGCCAATCAGCATGGTGACATCCTTGCATGGAAGTTCCTTTGCTGATTAGGCTTACAAACATGGGTTGAAAATACTATTAAAGTGAAGGCAAACAGACGGTTTTTGTTCTTTCTCACAAAATGCCTTGCTGTAAAATAGTAAAATCAAAGTAAAATAAACTTACTCCAAGTGCAGGACTCTACACTAACGGCCAATGAAAAAGCTCAAAGGGGAACTTAGCATGCTGTGATGCATTTATGAATGTTACATTTAAGCCGTCAATACATGTGTTTTCTTTTCATTATTCTCAAGGATTTTACCCAATAATAATTTGAGAGATACTATGGTTTGATTTTTATTATATATTTGCTTTTTTCTCCCCATCACCCCAAACTCTTTTCAATCTGAAGGAATTGTTTTTTGTCAAATTGTCCATGGTAGGAACTGTTTTAGGATTGGTTCTGATGATTTTCACGGACAAAATTTTAAGTTTCAAAGTAAAAACCTCAGGGAAAACTAATGTTACAACTTTCTTTGAAATGGAGATTGTAAAAACAAAGGATTACATTAGCCATATATTAGCATGTTCCTCTCATGACATCGAAAGATTTGCATATTGTGCTCATAATAATTAATAAGTAGGTGAAAATCAGAAATTGCCCTGTAAAATGGTCATTTTTGACATATTTTGATGGAAATTGTGGTTATTCTCTTAGTTTTTTAATGCTTCTTACATCAAATGCCCAATTTTGTCATTTGCAAATCACACAAACTTTAACCAATATCAAATGGTTGGGAACAACCATTTGTGTTAGGAGAATATTAGTTGTCTGATCAGAAATCTGACAGTCCTTTTGATCATTCAGAAATCTAAAAGTCACATATCCTATTTGAGAAAACGAGAAATAACAACTAGACTTTCTTGAAAATTGTTTCAATTTCATCGTCTTCACTATGTTGTCCCCTACCATGCCTGGCTCTGCTAACTACCTAATTTGTAGGAAAGAACAAACTCAGTTGCGCTCAAAATTTGGGGTTATCCACAACACAAATATCTGCACAGGCTTTTGTAGCATTTCTTGTTAGACAGAAGTCTTGATATCTAGGATGCCACGTGTGTGAAAATACCCTATACTGCTGGGAAGTGCATAAAATTTCTGTGCAGGAATTGCATGGAGACTGAAAATGTATCAAGTACCATCTCTTTTAGTCACTTTTTAAAGCCTGTCTTGAATTTCACAATACATGGTACAGTAGGTAGTAACAGAATTAGGGGTGACAGGGGGCAAAATTATACTGTTTTCCAAGGGATATGTTAGACCATGTTAGACCAAAGCAAGCAATACCACACTAAAAGTTAGCTGAATTCCCATAAAAAAAAGCTAACCAAATTGTGACTGAGAAGAAAACAAAACGAAGCAAATTAAAAATAAAACTTAAAAGGTGTGAGAAACGACAGCTTCCAAGACTCAGTTAGTGACATTTCCGTTGTTTGTTTAAATTTCAATCTTTTAAATGTTTCTATGCAAATGAAACAGGCTGAAGATGCTGCCATACTTTGCTACTGCGAATAATGAAATATGTTAATAATGACATACAAGTATTAAGCTACATTAGTACATATGTGTGGTCACAGCACACACTGACAGCCCAATGGAACTCAAGGTATGCTCACTATTAAAGCATGATGCAAAAACTTACCTGGCTTTCCTTTGACTTTACTCGTCGGAGAATTCATATTTATCACCATTTTTAGGTCGCCCTGGAGACGGGCAGAAGGAGAAGTCGAAGAAACCTGACATGAGACAGAGTTATTTTCTACTCAGTATCACCCAGGAGGTTGGCAGTTACTCTCCCACTGATACAATCTTTGTTAAGCATGCGAAAATATCTGTTGAAAACTTTAAAGGGAAAAAGCAGTCATCCCAAACTCTGTTATAATTTTATAATTTCTTCTAGTAAAACTGGTCCATTACAGTCAAATGACCATGCGTTATCCCACAATAAAATCTCCATTTGCAGAGATGTGGTGATTAATTATGGCTATTTATAAACAAAATATTTCTTTCAAATCTAAATTTGTTGAGTATGAATGAACCAGGTCAAACAGTTCTGGACTTGTGCATTTGCGTAGAATAATGCATGCTTGAGTTCATTGTTATTGCTGCATACACTTGAAATGTGCCCTTGTGTGCATCACTTGCACTAATCCTCTCATTATATGTTATCCTTGGTTGATGCACAGTCCATTATTGTTCAACCTCAACTTATTTTGCAGGCCTAAGTTTTTTATTTGACGGGTGCGCGAAAATTTGTGCTCCTCAGGAAATCAAGGAGCATGGTAGGTGTGCTGTTTCATTGAACTTTAGTAGATTAATATGAGTTCCCATCTTCATCTAGGTGTGCAAATAATCACACTTCTCATAGTGATTTGAAGAGAGTGTTAGTGTGTACCATCATACACGCATGCCTCAAAATTCAAAGCCTGATTTTGAAATACAGCAAAGCCTGCCAAAATCCCCTCTTTTTTCTGCCTTCTTTTCCAATGTTTGTCAACACAAATATTGCCAACATAAAGTAAACAGCATGAATAGAATTGATTCAGTACCATACCATTCTCAAATTGTTCAAAGGGATACTCATGAATTAGTACTGAGGCATACTAATGTAAATGGAAGTGACTGCAGTCTCCCTTTAAAATGGTGGAGTGTTATTAAACTTGGCAAAGACGAAAACATTTCTCATGAATAAGCATTAATCAGAGAACACAAAAGCTCATTTCCTTGGTAAATAAATGATGTAAATATAGACAAAACTTTGTAAATAAATGAAATCAGACATTTTGAGAAAATTTTCAGATCTGGGACCCTTTTCCCAATGAGCTATGCACAATTTTAAGTATGATTTAGTGTTGCCAAAAGTATGGGGAATCAAACTTAAGATTTTAAGCTTTTTTGTTCTCTTCTGTGCTTTAAGTTTTGATTTTATCTGTGTTATTTTTAACCCTTTTCTTTGTACAGCGCTTTGAGTGTTTTTGAAAAGCGCTTTATAAATAGCATTATTATTATTATTATTATTGTGCGTAACTCTCCGTGGAACAGGCCCCAGGTGACATAATTAAAGACAATGAACGATTCCTACTCTTCAAGCATGGTGGAGGTGGTCAGTGAAACAAATCCTATGACCACAAAAACCTGTATTAATAAAATGCTCAGTATTCTCTATTTCTTGGATTATGTACTGTATAACTTTTGAAATATAAAATGAATATATGAATATAAGAATTTCTCATTTTCTCATAAATCACCTAATTGTTCTTCAACCTAACCCTCTCCCCTAATCAAATACAGGCTAAATACCTGACTGTAGGGCCTTTTCAATGGACAACTTTGAAAATGTTGGAAATGGAACTTCTGTGGCCATGACAAGTCATGACAAATGCCATAAATTTGGTTGACAGAAAACATATACACTACCTACTATTTCATTCAAAAGTTGTGTCAGTGAGCTATATCCCAAAGGGAAAATCTTCCATCTGAAACTGCCAAAAGTTAACTTTCTTTTTTTCTTGACTGTACTGAAAATCTAAAAAGAGACCCAATTCTGGTAGTCCTATTGGTGTGATACAGAACTGCAAACCATTCTTGCTCATTTATATTTCATCTTTTTCAAAAAGAGATTGAAAGTCATTTTTCAAAAACTAAAAAATGTCATCATTTGGTATAAAAATTGTACAAAGTGCAAAATTAAGACCTCCAAGATGCAACAATGTCAATTAAAGTTGTTCTCATCAGTCCTGTTCAGTGACACAAAAATATCCTTCAATAGACCTGAATCAGTCACTCAATACAAGTGCCAGTTTTTGTGACATAGTCATGCTTCAGGATCTTAGACAATTATAGCAAGTAATCGGGATGGAAAATAATTCACATCAATTGAGACTTTAATGAACATACCTTGGTTGAGGGCCGGCTTTCTGCAAGTTTGTACTTCCTAGGTCGGCCTTTCTCTCTCTTCACAGGAGGTGGTTGTACAATAGTTTCAGGTTTAACAGTAGTCTTCTTCAGAGCTCCTTGCCTACCAAATACAGATTTAACATATCAACTATCAAAATGACAAATTTACATGACATCCACGGACCTTGACTGATATTTCCAGGACCTTTAAAAACTGTTGTCTCCCATATATTCATCTTTTTTTTTTACAATATGCATCTGAACACTGAGAAAACTGTTACAGTGAGTCCACTTTCTAAAACCTTTTCCATGACATTTTGAAAAACTACTCATTTTTCCTGACTTTCTAGGCCTTAAAATTCAAATTTCAGTTTTCCCTGACTTTCCAGGATTTCCTGGGCCTGTACATTAGTTAGTCAGATGGGGATTTTATGACACACCAACACAAATGTGTTACATAGTGTCACCTAGAAAAAAAGGACAGAAGTTGGGGTAAAATTAACCAAAGACAGCACAAAATGGGGTCAATGTTAACCCAAAAAGTCTAGGCAAAAGTGGGAGTCATATCAAAAATTTCTAGAAAGTCTAGTTTCCCTAAGAAATTCCAGAATAAGGGAAGAATCTGTTCTTTTCAGATAAAATTTTAGGTCAGGCACAGTTTAGTATTTCTGGTGAAAATGGGAGTATTCATGACATTCAACGAGAACAGTGTAAAAATGTCCCTCCACATACAAAGTGAGGGCAGCACAAGATGTGCCAACTTACTTGCTTGCATAAGCTCCAACACAAGACTGGCTGCAGAACCTCCCAGATCTACAAAACTGCGTGCTAGGGCCTTGAATACCACAATATTCACATACGCAATCAGTCTGTTTAACAGCATTTTTTGTCTTGGTGTGAAATTGACCTAATGAGGTAAACAAGGACAAATATGATCTGAAAATTCATAAACTTCTCCAAAATAACAACAGAAGCACAATAATTATTATTCAATGTGAAACAAAATTGCAAAAATATTTCCGACATCAAGGTTATGATGAATCATTAACTGTCTATATAACCTTGATTTCAAAGATGGTTACCTCCACAGGTCTCTTTATAAGTAAAGATAAATGACATGTTTGAAAGCCAGAAATCCTTGCATAACAGCAATAAAATCTTTCATATTACTTCTCCTTTCCCTACAAAGTGAATTATTTGTGTTCCACATGCAATGTAAATAATGAATGCTATAAAAGGTACGTGGCCTTAAGCTCTCAGTTCAACCTCAAACTTTTGTTACAGGTTAAACATGGGAAAATCTATGCAAGCTCAATCTTTCAAATACAACATATTCTACACATTTATTGTAACAATGAATACTGACATGAACAATGTTGCTATGTCAAATTAGGTAAGGCATCTGAAATTGATAGGGGAAGAGGTAGAGGACAAAATGAAAGTGAATACAAGTGATACAGTAGGCTAGTCCAATCTTTATGCAAATTTAGGAGAAGCAAGTGGTCCAGTTATAAGAATGGCAACTGAATAACAATAAAGACATTGGAACTTGTAGCTGCAGGAGAGCGAAATGGGTACAGACTGACATCATGGGGAGGTGCAGAGAGGGAGGATTCTTCCCTTGGTAAATACTTGGAAAATTCAAGGATCCTTAGATGCAATTTGGTGTAACATTGCACAAAATTTTAGCAAATACTGTGACAAAGTTTTTATAACTAGGAAACAAGGGTTTTGTCCTGGGATTGAAGGGATATGCAGAAAAGCATAGGCCTACTCCCCTCCAAAGGATTTTTGCCCAATTTCTAAAATCCCATCACTGATTTTTGATATGTCCTTGTATGTTGGGTATGCTGTTAGGACATGACAGTAACCTTGACAACCACTTTTCATTATAGGCTAATTTTTGGCTACTAATTCAAATTTGCTTCCATTATCATCACTTGAGGTATTTGTAATGTTTTCATTGACTTTTTATCTGCATAGAAGAAAAAAACTGATGACACTCAGGTTTAACTGATTTTTTCACTACGGATCTGGAACTTACTGATGAAAACCTAAACAATATGGTTTCTCTGAATCTGTTGTTATTGGTCTCATGCCTTGCAAAAGTTACTTGCAAAGTAACAACGCCAAAAGATTTGATATTTCTGAACACAGAAGCATTTTCCCGTACTGCGACACAACTTATGCATTTTTCAATACTTTTTGCTCATTAAGGTGCAACCATGACACACTTTCACTTTCAAGGTTACTAGTGAGAACTGGAACTTAAAATATTTGTACACTTTTTGAGTAAGTATTTTGAAGGGAAACCTATGTAATTGTGCCATAGCCAATCAGGTGCTCCTGACTAAGGTTTAAAATTTTAACCACAAACCAGTCACAGTAGTATACTGATCCCTAGCCAACTATCTTTGCTCTTCAATAAACCAATGGACCAAGGAAAATTTTTACATGGGCTAACCTGAAGGCCTATAATCCTCTCACCTTAAATAGCTCCTATTCTCCTAACCTACTTACTTAAGCCCCTCCCACTACTCTCTGAAATCAATTCTCATTCAGACACAATCATTACAACATTAGGCTACTGCCTTTAAGAAACTGTGGACCTGATAATGCAGCTTTTGCCTAAAATGTACTGTAATAAAATTCTGAACTCGACTTCTTGTTTCACACTTATGCTCCATTGTATCTCTTTGCATCCAGCCTACACACATAAACATGAAGACCATGCATATTGGTTGCACTCAGCTAAACCACTGTCACAATTGATCCATTACATAATAGATGGATGCTGACACAATGGTTTATTGTTGATCCAGGCTAGCCAGGGGTTAACACTCATAGAAGAGCTGCCAGCTATGGCATGAATTTCAGATAGTATAAACAGGAAATGCAAAAATCTTAAAAAGTTCCAAGTAAAGGTCATTTAATTCTTCATGTCTAAGTTTCTTGCTTCATGGTGAGTAAACAAGACATCAACGTGTAATCAAAACACTCTCAGTAGAGTAAACACCATGTAATATGAATTTCCCTAATTTGCATTTTTGGAACTTGCTGACAATCAAAGAACTGCAACAATTGAGAATTTCTGTGGACTTACTACAAAAATTGTGTATTGGAGTGAGAGGATTAAGCACATATACAAACCCTACTTTGATATTCTTTTAACATTTTACCTTTCCTTATTTTAAAGCTAAGTCAAAGTTGACTAAATGTTTATGTTAAGGGATTGTTTAAAGGAGGATATTTTAAAAAGTTATTTGAAATAAAGAGGAACACAATTTCAGGAATACAGTAAAAACTTATTCAGTTTACATGGGTGGCTTTTAAGATATGAGCAGATGAAGTTATTTTCCTAGTAACCCAAAGAGAACTTGACACAAACAGTAGTGATGCTATTTCCCCCTACATTAAGCAATACCTTAATTTCTTTGTAAAAGCATGCCACTCAGGCATTCACATTGCAAAAGTTATAGATTTTAGGTGAATGATAGTAGGGTTTTACACCTCACTCGTAAACTTCTGCAGGTGGAAAAAAAGGTTGCAAATTAAGCTAAAAACTTTCCACAACACAGCTGAATCATGTCACAGATATGCCATCAACTAAGCTTTATCTTAATAAAATTCTAAAATGTAAAACTTGATTATGAAGCTAATAATACTTGAGGGGTCACAAAAAGAAAATGAGTGTCAATTCTACAAGATGGGCTTAGATTCACTTCCTCCAAAAAATATATTATCAGAATTTAATTTTACCTGGAATTTTATTCATACAAATTGAAATGGTCGAAAATTTTCAACAATACAACTAAGAACAGAGTGTGTTTAAAGCAGCCCAAATGACAAACAAGAGCCCAATGGGCACTGTGGTTCCTTGCTGGATATTATAAGAACTAGTGTACAGCCAGTCTTCGAAATAGAGCGAAGCGAAAGCTCATACTCAATGTTTGTAACATCTTCACAAGGGGTACAAAAATTCTACTAATTTTGAACCATCAATTTGTCTATCCATACATGTTTATTTTACCTTTTGAAGCTAAACCTTTCTGACCTTTTTCATCCTTTGATTTCTCCCCAGGTGAAGACCCACCAGTGGGGGAAGCAGCAGAAGTTTCAGGGAGTTCATTCGTTTCCATTGCATCTTGTACACCAGCTGACTCCGAATCTTCAGCTCCTGTTATCAGCTCCAAGGCACCAAATTCATTAAACTGGAACTAAAACAATTGATACATAAGATGAGTAAGCTGGTAAAAGACACACAAACAAAACAACACGATGTGACATTTAAAAAAATTTGTACTTTCGTGGCTGTGTATGTGTTACAAAAAATACCGATGAAAATTATATTTTTATTGAGTTAGATACAGATACATAGTTCAACCAACAAGGTACTTAACAGAGCACAAAAGCTTGCAGAGATAACAAAATATTTTAAAAGATGGGTTTGTCATATCCCATTTTGAAATGTTAGAGGAACTTATTCTAAGCATTTTGGTGAAATTTGCATTGGAATCTGATGTGTGGTTCTCAAGATAAGAGCAAGTAAAGTTGTTACATTTTCAGCAAACAGTGAACTTGAGGCAAACACATATGACATCATATCCCCACATAAATTGGCAGCCTTTTGTTTCTCTTTGAACTTTACTGGCTATTTCCTTCTCAACAATCCCACATTATCAAAATGTGTTTGTCTAAATGGCATGTGAACTTTTCAAACTTTGCAATTCACATGGGGGGGGTCCTATTCCTAAACGTTAAGGTCAACACTACACTCCAAAAAACAAACGGGAACAAAGCATTTCTTGTCAATGTGAGGAAGTGATATAATTTCTGCTGCCCTCACTTTGGAACACAAATCTAGTAACTTCATTTGCTGATATCTCGAGAAACACAAGTCAGATTTGAATGGAAATTTCACCACACTGAGTAGATTTAATTCTTCTTTCACATGGGAAAATTAATTTTTTGCTTAAACTTCCCCTTTAAGGCAGGGCTTTTGAAATAGTGAATTCAAGACTACAAAATAGCCTTTATTTTTATGCCTACCCAGCATGGACACATAATATACAACCACAACTACAGAAAGTGTAAGGTTTCATATTTCCAGACTCGTGTGACAATTTTTCTAAACCAGAGTGCAAAAATGCATTGAGGTTTCGAAGATACATACATATTTCATTTCAAATAATGCCATTATGCACCATTATCTTCTCACTCAAATGTTATACTAGCATGTTCAAAAAATAATTTTATTTCAGATGACCTTTTGACCTCCATGAAGGACATACATACATAGATAGACAGACAAACATACAGACAGACAAACAGGCAGCTATCTTGGAAAATAACATTTAAAAGGGTTTACAGACTTTGACCCCTGGAGACCCCAAATGACCTTTCATCTCTGCCCAAAACAAGAGGAACCATCTCCTGACCATAATGCATCCATTTTCCCAAATATAAAATCCATCCAAGCTTCCTAACATGAGATATCACATAAACAAGGTTTTCAGACTCTGACCCTCGGTGACTCCAGATGACTTTTGACCTCCTAAAAGAAACAGGGACCATCTCCTAACCATAACCATCTCCACATAACAAATATGAACTTTATCCAACTTTCCTTACTTGACATATCACATTAAGGAGATTTTCAAACTTTGACCCCTTGTTACCTCAGATGACCTTTGACCTCCAACAAAAACAAAAGGGTTCTTCCTTACATCATAATGCAAATTAACATATCAAGTTTGAAATGAATTCAGGTTTCCCACCATGAGATACTGTATAAACAAGGATTTCAGGGTTTGACCCCATGTGACCCCAAATGACCTTTGACTGCCAACAAAATTAATAGGGTTCTTCCTTACATCATAACACATCAACATGTCAAGTTTGATATTAATTCAAGTTTTGTACCTTGAGATATCGTGTAAACAAGGATTTTGGGGTTTGACCCAACGTCACCCCAAATGACCTTTGACCTCCACCAAAATCAATAGGATTCTTCCTTACACCATAAAGCATCAACATATCAAGTTTGAAATTAATCCACCTCTCCTAACTTGAGATATCGTGTAAACAAGGATTTCGGGGTTTGACCCCTGTGACCCCAGATGACCTTTGACTTCCACCAAAGTCAATACAGTTCTTCCTCTCAGTATTGGGTATCTGTGTACCAAGTTTGAGAATTGTCAGATTTTCCCTTCTCCAGATATCATGTAAACAAGCAAAGTGTCACAAACACACACACACATACACATGCACATACACACATACATACACACACAGTCATGCCATCATGAATGCATAGGTTTCTCTTTTCATCGAAACCAAAAAGACAAAAGTTGAAGGATTATTTTTCTAATAAAGGATAGTCTAATAATTATAATCTAATAAAGTTCCAGACTTTTTTCATTTTTCGTATTCTCGCTTCTGTGTGGAAACCATGCTTACTAACACCTTTAACTTAAGGCAACAACACTTTTGTCTAATGAGGGGATTTTCTAATTAGGGCCCTCTCCTCATTCCCTTTGCATTGATAAGATACTGCTGGTTCTTCAATGTGACCTCGTAACACCTCCACTTTCTACTATCATGAAATCAATTTTGTCAAAAATCCACTTCATGCAAAACTTTATCATGGGTGGCAAAGAAGATAGAAGATATTCGAAAAAAGAAAAGAGGCTGGAAAGCTTCTCATTGTTAACTTGGCAAATGCACCCAATTTAAAATTCCAGTACACTTTTCAGTCTTTCCTGCACAGCTGCTACTATGATATGACATGTTAAAACCTCTCTGTAAGACATACTTAATTTTGTCAAGTCGAAAATAACTGAGCAAATCATTTTCATTCTGGAACATAGAGCTGATACCTAACCTTATTATGCTACATGAGGGATTGAGGTATGGAGGTGCACTTAAAGTCACAAAGGGTTAAGGAGCATAGTCTCTTTCTTTTTTTGACTCCATAAAAAATTTCAAGTAGCCACCTACACATTTCTCTGCCCACCCTGGTAGTCTCTCTTCAGTACCATGTGTGGCAACAGGTCCAAAGAGGGAAGGGTGGAGACTTGGAGGTAGCAGTTTGCCAATGCTACTGATACAGTAAAAATTTCCTGAGATGGACTAACCTTTCAGTTTTAAGGAGAGAATGGTATAAACAGAGATATCATCAATTGATATCGCCAATTTACAGTATATCAAGTCATGGGGACAAAAATTTTCCAAAGGAAGGGAAGTTCCTGCTCCCCTATCTACTGTGATATTTTTCAGCCCCCAATAATGTTTCCATTTATCTACCCACTTCTCTTAGCCTTACCTAGGCAGGTAATCCCTAAAACAAGAAGAACATGTTTGCTGCCTCCATAGAGCTGCCAGGTCAAGAAGCAACCCCATTTTGTCAACATCAACTACTTTTTGTTTGGGCCCAGAATACTTTTGCCCTGCCTAATCTATCCCCAATCTACTAATATATTTTTGAGTCATAATAATTCCCCCCCCCCCCCTTCCCACCATATATACCTCCACAGTTCCCAGCCTTGCCTCATCAGGCTAGAAGAGTGTAGCAATTTTTAGCTATCTCAAGCTGGCAGCTAATAATCCAGAATCTATCAGAGAACTTCCTGTTCAGGTTTTGAGATCAATAAAGTAAAAGGCATTTGCCCCCTGAAAGACTATTTGTTCAGTAGAGCAACAAAGTTGGTTCAAATGGGGTTAACTGCTGTAATTACAGAGACAGGCTTCACCAGACAAAATGCCTTTATCTCCAGTAACATTGGCTAAAATGTCCTACTCAATTCTAGCAGCATATGGGCAGGTTCCTTCCACTACACAGTACCTTCATAGAGCTGCCAGGGAGAGAAGCTATTCCATTCTGCCATTCCATCATTTCATTTAAATCTGATTCAGTTGATGTTCCTTGCTGTGATGATGTAGAACTCTTTTCCTCTTTGGCATCTCCAGCAGCATCTACTTTACTAGCAGCTATCTCTTGTTGTTTCCCTTCATCTTTAGGATTTGTGGTTGCATCCCCACCTGCAGTTTTATCTTCCTCCTGTATGACGCCCTCACCTTCAGCTAAAACAAAACAAATTTCAAAGCATTAGCCACTGTTTTATCATGTATATACTTCCAAGACAGCAGTACTTCCATATGCCCTTTTCCACATAGCTACTATAGGGTTTGGGGACAGGTTGTAGGTGTACTTTTTTTCTGGCAACAATTAAATGCCAATGGACAAAATAGATGGATACCAAAACCCTCTCCCACAGTGCATTGCATCAAACTTTGGGTTCACTTTGCTATAACTTTTTACTATAGGAACATGCAAATTTTTTCTTACCCTACCTATACCTTATCCTGTAAGATATATGTTGAACAGATGTACACTGTGCAACTCTCTTACACGCCTACAATGTATAGTGCCATCTACAAAATACATGGATAATCACAGCCATCACTGTACCTACAGAAAGCATTCGCCCTAAACTTATTTTGAAACAACACCAAAACCTTGCAGTTTTCTTCTCATTTCTCTTTCAGGTATCTTTTGTAATATTCAAATATTGCATGTTCAAAGTAAACCATCCAGTTACTCTAAATTCTACAACTGAGAAGAAAAACTATTGTAATCAAGAGTAGTCTGTCATTCATAAAACAGGATCACTCACTTTACTAATCAAAGTTTCTCTCAAAATAAGTTTGAAGACAAGACACTACTTCTTATCAGAAAAACATAGCTTCTATCCTCCAAACTGTATATACAGTACATACTTGGTGAAAATGGGCTTTTCTAGTTCTACTTTTGAGTTTTTCAATTGTGTATGTGTAATTTTATTTTAAAATGAAATACCTTGGTTGTCAGGCTATGATTCACACACTGACTATAATTTCTCCCTTTATCCTAAAATCAGTGAGAATTATTGGGGAGCTTTTACAGTTGACCCAAATGCAATATTTTAATCTATACATAACACTATAAGCTTTGATTCCCTCCTTGGGGGTGGGGAGGGGGGCAGATTCATCCCCTTGTCAAGGCACATTACAGCTTTGATACTGACCAAAATTATGTCCTATGGGTAACATCTTCACAATGCACAGTCTTCTTTGTTGAATTGTAAGGCCCAGGTCACACTACAGGGATATCAGATCGGATTTGGCTCTGATTTTTTGTAAGATTTACTTCAAATCTCCATCTTTGGTCGAAAAAAACCCAAAATTTGCCAACCTGTACACGTTTTTTATCACAGGACTACAAAAATAGAGGTTACACTAATTATTCCATGACGTCAAATCTGCAAAAAGCTATTATCAGTTACGCGAAGTCCGATAAAAGCTATTGGTCAATGTGACGTCACAAAAAAGGATAGTTAACACTTCATTTCTGTGATCCTCTTATACCGATCATACAGTATATTTACATAGGATGGCAAATTTTTGGTTCTGTCCGACAATGGATTGAGGAGATTTTAACTAAAACTGGCAAAAATTGGATTGTTAACCGATCCCATATTGCTGTAGTTTGACCTGGGCTTAAAGGCAAGCAGGAAGGAGGACCTCTCCAGGTCACCCAAAGCCACTGTGCTATTAAAGCTTGCCAGGAACTTACTGCAGGTAAGTGGGGAAATTACAAAATGTAAATAGGGGGTAAGGAAGGGCAAAGTAGACCAAAAATTTTCACAGATCTATGAGATACTTCACAAATTTCAAGAGGGGATCCATATTCAGTGTATGGCAGCCCATTGTGAAACATTTCATGTAAATTGGCACTGTTGAATATTTTTGTTGCAATTTGACCAGTTTGAAAGTGTGACCTGTAACCTAGCAGCTAGTCTCCAGTTTCAACTCAAAAGGGCATAAAAAACCTTAATTCTTTCACAATATACATACAGTACTGCTTTTGTGCAATACATGGTCTACCTTTTTCTTCTAATTTCTGTCCTTTTGAGTCATGTGACAGCTGAGCTTCCTGGCCATTGGTAGATGCCTCAGAAGTGGTTGCCTCTGATGCACTCATTTTCACTTGAAGCAATAGACCTCTGAGATGAGATGAAAAAGAACATAAAATATAAATTAAATGTTATACTGTAACTACCACTTATACTTTTTGGCAGCAGAATGTGGTACTGGTACTGACTCAAAATCTTCTTAACCCTTTGCCGTTGTGCTCCAATCGGGGCATATTTGTGCGCCCCGATACTGACTCAAAATCTTCTTAAAAGGAAAGAGCAGTCATTCTAAACTTATTTTAAAGCAATACAGCTACATATCACAACTTTCTTACTTTAAAGCAATACAGCTACATATCACAACTTTCTTATTTTAAAGCAATACAGCTACATATCACAACTTTCTTATTTTAAAGCAATACAGCTACATATCACAACTTTCTTACTTTAAAGCAATACAGCTACATATCACAACTTTCTTATTTTAAAGCAATACAGCTACATATCACAACTTTCTTATTTTAAAGCAATACAGCTACATATCACAACTTTCTTACTTTAAAGCAATACAGCTACATATCACAACTTTCTTATTTTAAAGCAATACAGCTACATATCACAACTTTCTTATTACTCTTCAAAGCATTTTTATAATATTTATGACTTCAGTACTGCATATTGAAGGTAAAACAAACACTAACTTCTTCATAAATTTCACATCTGAGGAGAAAAACTACCTACAGAATTTGTGTATGACTGCTCTTGATCATGTGACACATTTATTACTGAATGAAACAGGACTTTACTGGAATCCGAGACGACTCGAATTTCTGTCAGACTACCAAATAATTCAGAAATGGTACGAAGGTTGTCCTATGGACATGGAAAACCAAATATTTTGAGTACAATGAATGCAATTTCCACAAATTCAAGAATGATATGAAGCCAACTTAATTTTTACCTGATTTGCAATAAAGCGGAAGTGGAGTTATTAAATCTTTTATGTTTTTTGTTTATTTCAGTGGGTGGGTGAGGTAAACTTTTCTGAAAATTCTAGCACTTTTGAAAAATCAGCATGACTATCAGTTTCCTGCAGAACAAACAGTATTCTGCTAAACTGTTGTCTTTTGGACAGCAATTTCATTTCCCTAAGGGATACACTGTTGATAACTTCATGAAGAATAATTTCTTGCATTGTTTTGCTTGTAATCAAACGATTTCAGCAGTAAGGTTAACATGAGGGATTTGAAAAACTTTGCTCATCTTGCATAATCTTTTAGGGGAACTAATTTATGTGTTTAATTAACTTGTACAGGTCTGCAGAATGTGCCATGGAAGAATTAAAACAATTTGATAACAAAATTTATTAACCAAGTTTATGTTTACAATTTTCAAATGCCATCCATAGATTTACAGTCATGGCTATAAGTACTTCTTAAGTGAAGAATTTATCCCATATGATAGCCTAGTTGTGAGCAAACACATCATCGCCATCAAATTATGTTTCAAAAACACTAGTTTCCAAAGTTTCATTCTCAAACTTTCATGAAGAAATTTATCAAATGCGAACAGGAAATGACGAAACATGATCTTCAAAATTTGAACATAAACTTCATACAGAATTGGAAATGTCTGAGACAAGTAGATTTGCTCTTTAAAAGCAGAGGCAATTGCAAATAGAAAAATTTGAAGCAAAATACCCAATCTTAATAAATTTGAAACAATTTAATCACATAGGCCTACACAATTTGTTAAAGGGGGCCTACCTTTTGAACAGATGTAAAATTATATATCATTTCAGGATCAGGCCCTTAGCCAGCCCATGTGGAGGGGTGGGTCTTTTTTCCAAGATGTGGACCTTTTTCCAAATAAGGAGGCGGCTGACGGGTGCCGTAAGCATGCAGTTGCTAGGGGTCTTGGGCATGCTTCCCCGGAAAAGTTTGAAATCTGCAGATCTCCTGCAATCTGAAGCATTTTAGAGGACTTTTGAACACGACAGAAGTCCTTTTCCCCAGGAATTCCACACTGTGTCCCAGTTTTAAAGAAGTGAACGGAAACTCATCCTCTATATGTCAAGATAAAAAATATTTCATAGCTGACCCTTCAAACACAGGGCTGAAAAAATGGACCTCCCTCAAGTTGGGGTGGGTCGTTCGAACGCTCTGACCCCCCTTGGCTACAGGCCTGAGGATTGATGGCCAAGTGAAGGAAGTTGATATATTGAGGGGAAAAGAAAAAATATTGTACATTCATTACTAAACCATTAAAGTTACTGCTCAGCCATTTCCCACTACTTTTCATGACACTAATGAACTGCTGAAATGTAAAGTTTAATTCAAAATAGATTTTCAAAAGAGAATTTCTAATTAAAATAGTGTACAAAAGTACAGAATTGTACTTCTCCTGAATAAACATGTAAACACATATTGAAGAAGTAACATATATGACGGTTGAATCGCCCTCATAACATTTATACAGTTTTATCGAGAATTTGGGTACAAATTGACAATCCACTGTGGGTGCAAGGGAGAGGTGTGCAAGGATACTGCACCATCAAAAGTGGAAATATATAATACACCAACATTTTTAAATGTTTAGCTTTCCTTTGCCTAAAATAGAGATATTCAAACCCTATAGCCTCCTCCCCCCAAAAGGAAGAATAGAAAAACACATAAATTATTGCACGGCTATCTGGCATCTCTAGGGGATACTTATAAGAAACGGTCAAATTAACTTTCCCCAATGGCACATTTTCAATGAGCAAAGTCCAACTGTACAGCACTTCTATTTCCTGATCCCATTCCCACCAAAAATGCAATTCTAAACTACTGCATGGAGTCATTTTTCCATTTTACAGAAATCCAGTTACTGTAGTAATTGAAACAATTGAAAGTTGCCATTCCAGCAAATTTACTTCCATGTTGTCATTGGCTTGGTCTATTTAAAGGGCAAATTGGAGAAGTGCAGTACAGTAGACTGCCCTGCAGTTTCACAATTGGCTGATGAGAGTCATGTGACAATGTTTTTTCTCTTCAAATGTGAAATATACAAGAAATAACTACTTGGTTTACCTTCAGTATGCAAAAGTTTAGTCATAAAATGCAACGAAAGATACTTAGAAGTGAAATATGATGAAAATTGTGTTATTCAGCTTTTTCTCCAAAATGAGTTGGGGGGACTGCTCTTTACCTTTAAGTTTGTTTTTACTCCCTCACAATAATTTCCCTCCTATAAAGTTTTACATGCAGAATTTCTTGAATGTTGTCTGGAATTGTTCTACTAATCTAAATCTTCTCCAGGTTTGCAAATGTACAATGTGCTGTAGATCCTGCCTTGAGTGTAAATATTGGTTTATAATTCACTCAGCTAAGGCCAATTTTACTTTCCACACTTAAAGAACGATGCAAATGACACTACGGGGCTCAAACATCATACCCCAGAGGAAAATGATACGTACATTCTTATGCCGGCATTGCCCAGCTTTGTTAAATTAGTCCATTAACTTGTGAGTTCTACAGTAAGAGTGTACATCATAGGCTATTTTGCAGAAACTACTGTACATGCATGCATGCACTGTAGGCTATACAGTGATTAGTCAGTCTGAAGGTGTTTGAAAGATGCTACAGTACATACTACTGTACCTCTTTTGATAAGAGTTTTACTACCTTTTTTGTTTGAATTTTCCCATGTATCAGTCCTTACAACTTCATTTGCAAGCTAACATCAATAATAAGGGTCAACAATATTGCACCAAAATCACCATATCTGTACCTCAAAAATTTTTATTTATTTCCAATGTGGAATTATTACATGAAACATTGACAATGCTGACAAAAAAACATTTTTACAGAAACTGCATGTTATGCAAATAACTAAAAAAATTTATATCTAACAGTATATTTGCTATTTATGGTGTAGTTTGAAAAAAGTGAAAGGATGCATGCAGACAACATGCAAATACAGAATATATTGCAGAAAATGTATCACATTGACACACCTTCTAGATGATCTTTGATATTGCCATGTATGTATACTGTTCAACACTTGAGGCTCAAGTGTACTGTACACTTTAAAATCCAACATCATCATCATTGGTATGTTGCAGAGTCCCAAGCAGCAGAAACACAAAGGAGAAGGAGAGAGAGGGATCACAGCAAAGACACCATGCAGGTGACAGGGTATGCAAATTGATCCCCCCGGTTAGCTTGTTCCAATCAAGAAGATTGTTGATACCTACTTACAGTGACCATACTTTGTGATGTTCTGTATGCAACTCAACCCTGAAAATATTTTGACTCATGTTAGGTCCAATGGGTCAGACCTAGTCATATGTCTGACATTATGACTGGACTGACGTCCCATCCTCTTTCCCACTAAATATGATGTCATATGAAACATCTATTGTTGACCATACTTGTTGTCCTCAGCATGACCTCAAATGCACATTGGATTTCAATGGCCATTTATCCAAATAACATATGTGATCCATTATCTTTGCCAATGCCTATCCAACAGAAAATGGAATTTGTAAACATCATTCAGTCATCATTTGCTAGACATAAAAGTTGCATTAAAAGCAGAGTTAGACTAATATATGGCACAGTAGGGACAGTTTGGACTTTTTTGTTATTTAACCGACCTTCCAGAACTGACCTTCCAAAAAATACCAGATTTGATCCAAATTGTTGAATTGGTTGCCACCTGACGTGAAGTTGTAATTCACAAGCCAATGGCTTCTCCCACATTCGTGGTCGCGTAGCGTCGTAAAACAACTGCCCTTGGCCTGATTATTACAATTTAATTCACTGAAACAGAGGTAACCAATTTTGAATGTAAGATACCAGTATTTAGAGAGAGAGAGCTTGTACATTTGAGGTGGGAAAGGGGGATAGAGGGGGATAAATACTGACCAATTTTTTTTCTAAAGCAAAGGCAACATGCTACTCAATTCTTCTCTGCTTTAATAAGTCCTAAAGTTAGAGATATGTGTCAATGTCTATTTTGACCATGAAGCAAAAGTTATAACCAGATCTTTTGGTAAATTTTTCCAAAGGTTCCAATGGAACAAAAAAAAAAGATTCACAGTAACTGAAGTTAGTCTTCAAGAGAATTTTTCAGGTTTCCAAAGGTGCACAGTGCACTGGTTGAATACAATTAATAAATTTTCGGCAGACCCTAATTAGCTAATTAGACACATTCAAATCTTTCTTGGCAAGTTCAAGTCAAGTCTCAATTGAATGCCAGTATGAGAAAGTCACATTGTGTAAGGACATAGAATACACTAACTCAAGTAGAACTCCAGTCAATTGAATAACTTAATTGAAACCTTCATCTTCAAGGCATGCAGGGCCCCAGGAGCTTGGTGGGTTGGGCCTAACAGCCATTCTGAAATGCTTAGAGGATTTGCTGGTGAAAAATTCTTTGACTTCAAAATGTGCACGAAAATTTCTCAATGAGAAGGTGAAAACTGCACCTCAATGCATTAAAAAAAAAAATTCACTAAATTTTCAAAGAAATATAATTTTTTCTTCAGAAACATGTAGTGTGGCATATGGAAAACATGTGGTGTTATCATAGCTAATTTGCCATACCCTTTTAAAGCATCTACAGGAAAGGGCATTCTGAAAAATTCCAACAATAGCTAGGCCTATCAAAATTAAAGAAAAAATCAGATATGACATTCAGCTAAAGGAAAACAAAAAAAAAAATCCAGGCAGATTGTGCACACATTATATAACATTCTGTGGCTGTTGAAAATCGGTAGTATTTTTCAACAAGAAAATTATGAATAATTGAAGTGATATCTACAGTATGAAAATGGTATTTGTAACCTGATATATTCCTCTACGCTAGGTGACCCTCAATAAAAACCATTAGAATATGTTTGTAAATCTTCTCACACAATGTAGAGAGCTTTAATTATGCAAAATTTTAACATTCATTATTCCTGCTATCACTTGTGAGCATTCACAGAGAGTATTCCTTCAACAAAAGCATTTCCCTGCAGTACATCTTCATGTTGTTTACAAAAAAAGAGAGAAATTCTGCCTGACTGAACACAAAACTAGTAGAACAGTGTTTCCAGATGTAAAATATTAACATCCAGCAACCATCCAATGGATACCTGGTTCCAAATATATTAAGAAAAAGAAAAGAAAAGAGATAACGGTTATAAAATTTAAGAAATAAAACAAAACTGCTGAAATCAATAGTTGGTTAAAGTAGTGCTCAGTGCACTGCACATGCGTATCTAGCATACATGATGTGTATAACATAAACAACAGGCTACTACATGTTTCTACGGAATAAAATATAAAAAGTGTCATCATTTATGATAAAGTCATCATATCTTAACAATTAAAGTTATTATCACAAAAGAGGCACAATGTGTTGCCTCTTATTATCGACTAGTTGCATGTACAGTCAAGCTTCAAACAAGAAAATAAAAAAGCTGCATGCAATGGACTGCATGTTATATTCCACCATACGCAGTCCACAGAATATATGTGCAATATGCATGCATGCATGGCTCCTTCACTCATGAATGCAATATATGTGTGGTAACAAAACATTGGGATCATATTTAAAAATACATACCCAGACTGTAAAATACTCGTATTATTGAAATGCCCTATGAAACTTATTTCTATTTCAAACGATTCCCTTTATAGGCCTAGTAATTAACTTGCAGAAAATAAGCTACACATAAAGTCGTCCCATGTCAGGCTACTTGGCCCTTTATGTGTGTTCAAGTTCATGATCAAGGGCACCAAAAAAGTGGCAAAAATATTTTGATTTCCATGTATCCATGTATACTAGGGCCTACTGGTTCATTTTCGCATGTTGAAAATAGGTTTAGCCTCCATATTAGCCTAACATATCCCACTAGAAGGACCCAATAATGTTTAAAGCCAAAGACTATGCAAAACTGTTGACTTCCTGTTCTTATCAAGTATTTGACTGTACATATTACGTTGAAATGTTCCTAGCCCTTCACTACTATACAGTAGGCTAGTAAAGTTGTAAATGGGCACGTCGATGCATCTTTATTTCTGATGTAGCCTAGGGAACGATTCGTCTCTTTCATCGCACTCAAAATTGTGAATTTTTATCCAATTTAATACCCCTATTTCATGATTTGTTTTGCGTTCCTTCACAAAACAAACAATTACAAAAGTTAAACATCCTTATTGTACTATTTTATACCACTAACACAATACGGTCTTCCATACGTAACGCGATCCCTTCGTAGGATGTTGTTAATGTGAGAGCTGTTACAATTGCTTCGAAAAACGCATTTTCTACTCACAACTGCCATAACCACAAAGATATACGTCGATAGTCTTTTCAGAACTTACCTTTCGAATAAACTATAATTATTTCATCACTTGGATCTTCCGAATGGGCAAGACATGAAGACAATTCGATAAATGCTACTTTTTCTACCCTCAGTGCGATGCGAATTGCGTATACACAAATAATACACATTGGGATAGGAAAACTACATTGTACAGGGCATCTCTAAACGTTGATCTGTGTATAACCCACATATAGTTCAATGAACATATTCACACACAGCATTGCCTCAATACACAAATACTCCAAAAAGACTTCTAAACGTACAGAACAAATACACATTGGACTTCATACATGACAATTTAAGAAACTTACATAACTAGGGAATTCAATTTTCCTAAAATATCATCGAGGTAATCCCGGATGAACGAGACAGAAGCCCACGGTCCTCGCGATGGGTTGAAACTTCTCCACGAGAGGACCTTCCACAACTTTTTATCGCGACGCAATGGCGAAAAACGACATCAATTTGACCGTTTTTTCATATCCAACTTTCTCTTACGCAGTCTGAAAACTATCACAAAGTGAAGAACAAACTTTGTTCTTTCTTCAACATTCTTTGAAAGTACCTGAAAGTGATTTGAAACCAAAATATTGCGAAAAAATGTATTTTTTCCTTGCCTTCTATTCTATCGCCCAGAACACATGAACAACGACTTAAAAAGATATGGCGCCTCATTAGAATAACAAATAAGGACAGGTCGGTCAGGCGCCATTGAATATCGTTTCACTCCCTGCGGAAATAGTTTTTAGTTCTCACATCGCAAAAACTGAGGTGGGCTTGGGCAACAGCATTTGTAAGAGTTTTCCCGGCTTTCGAGTAAAGTTATATTTCGCTCACCGTACCTATTGATATACTTATGCAAACAAAAATGGTTTATTCATTTGTGATGTGTCACGGAACATCAAATGTCCTTCATCCTTCCTTCATCTTGTAAACGTTTGCTATAGGAGAACTCTTCGAGGGCTGCTGTTAGTAGCAGGCTAGGTAAGCCTACCATGTACAAATTCCCGTGTAACTTGATATATGTTCCCGCCATAGAAATGCTATTTTTAGAATAGGTTAAAAAGAGCACAATTTATTCAAAACTTTAATACCCTGCCTCAAACTTTAAAGGAGTCTCGAAAACAAATAGCACTGAAAATGCAACAACCTTTACATTCTCGCAGGCGGTAGAGCAGGACGATTTTTTTAGAGGGAAGGGTGGGACCGTTTTGCATGAACCTCATCCCGTTCAAGTCAATTCTATACTATACTAGGCTATATAGTTGCCTGAAGCGCTCAGTCTCAAACCCAGAACTTGTGTTTTCCATGACTTCCGCTATCGTGGTAGGCCCGGACAGGGCAATGTCAGTCAAAATTGCGACGGGGCCCAGTCACCAATAAAATATATACCACGCCATTTTCAAGCAAACCGAGCAAACCAGAGGGTGGCGCTGGCGGGGATGCCCCCCCCCCCGTCGGGAAAGGTCGGTGGTTTCGTCGGGGCGGGGCTAAAAAGATTGAAAAAAATTATAAAAAAAAATTCGCAAGGACTGAAATTACTGGATGGGTGACCTCGAACATATTTTTCCTTTTATAACACTATTTTAATACATATAGGAATTGATTTTCAATTACTTCTCATATAGCTCATAGCTCTGTTAAAACTCATTACATGTATCTTGTCTCATATTAAATTCGTGCGAGCAAGGTCACCCATAACCAAGACTTATGTTAGGGACCTGGAAATTTCACGTGCAGACTAAGTAACCGTGGCACCAGCGGGGAACCAGGGGTCTTCCTCCTGACGGGGAAGGCTGACCTTCCACTGTCGTTGAGAAGATCCAGTTTCGTCGGGGAGCCTTCATCTATAGGCCCACGATAAAAGATGTACGCCCGATAAACGTTAGTCTTAGTACGATCTTCTTGATTTGCTTTACTAGTTTTCCTTACAAAACGGACGGCTGAGAAGTTGTTAAGATACAGGCAGTGCCCAAGTGGTTTGCCATCTGTCCTGCCCCGACAGCCGCATCGAGCAAAGGTAATGACAATCGGCCAGGCCGTTTTCAGTAATATATAATGATTAACAGAAATGTGAGAATGTCTCCTGATAAGTCTGACTGAAAATTCACTTGAAGCCACCTTGTTGTTACGTGACATATTTTCAAAGACGTCGGCGGGAAGAAAAATCATTTATTGTCGGGAGTTCGGATAGTCTCATAGTAAATAACATAAATTTAGTGGACCTCGCAATTGAATACAACGAGGAGTCTCAAAAGAGTAAAAAAGTGGAGTGTTTTTTATTTGGTTACATAGTTTTTCCCCGAGAAAAAGACAAGACCATTTCGTTTAATTGTAGCGGTACCTTTTATCTGGTTATTTTCCTGATCTCATAGCAAGTTGGGTTTTTTTTCTATTTAAATGAAACTTTTATAAATAGCGACTGCTTCATTTCTAGTTAAAGTCTGGAAAACCCCATTTCCGACTGTCTGAGGGTAAGATTTTTTTTTTAAATTTTCTCAACGCTCCGCGCCAAGTTATGGTGGCGCTCCGCTTTGATAGATTTTTGGTCGAACAGGTTTCTCAGCAGAACAATGCATGCTTGCAACTATTCTTCGTTTGAGGGAAATATGAAGTGAAAATTTTAAAGCGGAAAAAGCTGAAAATAAAGACTGCTTTGTTTCTGGTTACGAGCCTGGGAAATGCCATTTCCGGCTGTCTGTGGTTTTCAATTTTTCAAAAATTTCTGTGCACTTCTAGTTAGCTTTTCGGGCAGGGTTACATTTTTCAGACAAAATAGACTATTCTGCCTCCTACCAAATTGAAACACTCCCTTACGCATATGTCAATATACAAAATATAAAACTTGAAATATATGGGAAGCCATTTTTTTTCCGCGAAGAAGATTCCGAGGGCCTTAGTCTCCATGATGTAATTCAGACACTCCAAAAAACTACAAATCACCCCTTCTTGATTTTTCTCATAGAAGGTTCAGATTCTTCCATAAACCCCCAAATCTGTCATAAAATTACAGTTCTACCAATGTATCCTTCAGATTCTCTAATATTTGTTAAAAATCGTAATCTTTTTCATTCTCGATGGATACTCCGTACAAAACACCCAATTTAACGCTCTTAATCACTCCGACAATTGCTCTTGACAGGCATATAAATGACGGAGTAAAATGCCCAAAAGTTTCATTGTAACCTTACCCAAAAAGCAATTTTTTTCATAAAATTCTAAAATTTCTCCAATGTGATAAGGTGTTAATTTTCAAATCTTCGTTCAAAAAGGGGAAAAAATTTCCAGGCACATTTCCAGTTTCGTCTCAAAGCCTTATTACCTAGGCCTTGTACGATGAAATGCTGAACCCGAAAAGAGTTCCAGCTGTCGCCTATGTAACTTTTTTATTTTTATGAAGGACAGATTCTTCAATAAATACCCCATTTTTTAATGGTCCTTACAAAAGCCAAATTTCTTTTTTAAACTTTTTTCCAAACAAACTCCAGGTTTTTAAATGTTTGTTGAAAAAAGTAAAAAATTTGGGCGCGCTACGCGCGTCTCAGATTCCAGCAAGTCACGTCCCACTAGGACTTACTCATCACCTTTGTCGGGGACTCGAAATGCTGCCCCCCCTGTCGGGGAGCTTTGCCCCCCAGTCGGCAAATCCTGGAGCCACCCCTGGAGCAAACCAATTCGAGACAATTTGTGTCTAGGCAAGTTGTGACTCGACAGTGAACCAATTGGCTGAAAACTGGGCCGTAAAAAAATCCACTAACCTAACCTAACGTAGGCATATATTTTCCGATTTTCGAGCCCAGCCACTTGCAGAAACCGCGGTATGGGGAGGGCTTTTTACAGTTTTGGCCGCCAATGATCGGACTGCCCCGTGATTTCTTTGAGACTGCAGTATCAGCAAGTAAAAAGTATATTGCACCTCTACCCGTTTTTCATTACGTGACATTCCAAATTCGCGTATGAACCATGTAATGTATAGGTCCAGTTTTGAGTTGGAACTTTTAAAGGATTTGTCCACCATTCAGCGCAGTGAGTCCTTGTCTATAGTCTTTTTAAGTCTTATATATATATATATATATATATATATGTATACCAAAACGCGCCGACGTCATGCGTACAATCTCTTTATAAAGGAAATGCCAATAATGAAATGTTTGCCTACTTCGCGACGCAATTTTAAACACAGCTAAACGAAGCAACCGTGCAAAAACAAAATTGCGTCGCGAAGTAGGCAAACATTTCATTATTGGCATTTCCTTTGTAAATAGGTTGTACGCATGACCTCGGCGCGTTTTGGTTTGGCTTGCTGGATGGATGAGTAGTGTGTGTGTTACCAGTGCGTCCGCACTGCAGGGACTTAGAAACGATTGTAAGGAGTTGATGGGGACATAACAAGACACACAACGCGTTGAAGTAGGTGCTTGGCCTTTGTACGCGCGCCGATCGAGTTGTATCGGCACGCGTTTGTTGTTTCTTTTGAATATCGTTTATTTGATCAGTTATTATTTTGCCGCGTTGTGAAGGGTACATACCCGAAACGTTGCGGAGCTTTCTTCCGAATTTTAGCACTTTTTATCATTCCAATCTGTTTACCTTATATATATATATATATACATATATATATATATATATATATATATATATATATATATATATATATATATATATATATATATATATATATATATATATATACATATATATATATATATATATATAACCGTAATAGTAAAAATAAATAGTAATGTCAACCAGGCAATGGTAAAGTGCTCAACCCTGTGAAGGGAGCTGTAATATTGAAAAGGTTGCAATAAGTTCTTACAACTTGTAAGCTATGTTGTAAGAACTTATTGCAACCTTTTCAATATATATATATATATATACATATATATATATATATATATATATATATATATATATATATATATATATATATATATATATATATATATATATATATATATATATATATATATATATATATATATATACATATATATATATATATATATATATATGTGTGTGTGTGTGTGTGTGTGTGTGTGTGTGTGTGTGTGTTAGACTTCAGGGACATTTGCCTTTTTGAATTAAAAGGAAATATTGCGCAAGAAGAGGTATGGAAGTTGCATCTTTTGAAATGTTGAAATTTTGGGTGAATAAATTATTCTTGGGCAACAAACAACTGAATTACTATCTGAGGAAAACTTATTTCTTGAAAAGAAGGCTACCATATTGCCTTATTTTTAATTATTTATCACTCCTCGCCAATAAATATTGGTTTTATTTCCTTGTTAAGCAAACGCAATCAAAGGCCGCTGAGCCAATTTTGAAGTGCGGAGGCTAATCATCCAAGCGCTCCAATATGTCCAATAAAATAAATGAAGTATAAAGCGGTTCAAAATGCAGTTTAAGGTGGCCCCAAATGCCCACAGCAAAAAACGTGCGGGGGCTAAAGCCCCCCTTGCCCCCCGTCTCCGCGGTCCCCGCAGAGGCCGCGGAGCCAATTTTGAAGTGCGGAGTCGAAGCGGCCCAATATGTCCAATGATATAAATGCAGTTAAAGACGGCCCGAAATGCAGTTTAAGGCGGCCCAAAATGCCCCCGTCTCCGCGGTTCCTGCCCTGGCAATTTCCTTGTAAGTGACAATTGTCGGCCTAAGTGCTAGACTCAGATTGTGACTCGACATGTACAAAACAAAAAAAAAAAAAAAAAAAAAAAAACATTTTTCACACTTGTCTCGTTAGGGAAATGTCACTTACGACAAATTGGAGGGGTTTCATGGCCGAAGGACAAACATTTTCTTGTGCACTCCCGCCAACAAGTGTGAGCTCCTCTTGGATAGTCCTGTCTGTCTGTTGGCACTCAATCCCCCATATTTTCCATTCTGCCACAGACTAACGTGCATGTCCCCCCCCCCCCCCGTTCTGGTAAATCCTGGATCTGCCCCTGACATTTGAGATATCCCTCATCCCATTCCTGTACATTGATGCGTTATAAAATATGTATGTGATACGTAGTCCCTACGTAACTTATGAATAAAACACATTATAGTACTGCTCTGCACACTCCTAAAGTAAAACCGCAAACTTTTGTGTACTCTTAATTGTTAAAGTACACCTGAATTACAGATTTGGTTTGGCCCATCAAAGAGTTATATTCGATTTTATAGCACCGTCTTGTCAAGCAGGATAACGTTGGGGAAATTTTCAGGCGAAGCGCAAAACCGAGTCCAAAGCGCCCGATCTTGGGGGTGGGGGTCCAGGGGGGGGGGGGCAAAACCCCGGAAGCTCGGAGGTTTCAGCATATGATGAAAACTCATAACTATGAGTAGATATATTTTTTACCCTTTTCTGTTAACCTTTCTCCTAATTGACCTAACTTGGGGAGTAAGTGGAGGGAAAAGCCAAAATCTGAGGAAAAAGGCCGCCACTGCCATAGTCCCTGACGCGAAAATAGTAAGTCCCGGCAAATGATCCTACATGCTCAGTCGGACACTGGCAGACTGGAATTCACCACTGGCTCATTTTTCAAGCGCAAATATACCTCAAAACGGTTTCGGGGAACCATTAGAATCTAATGAGGAAAGGAAATGCGTATAAGATATTATCTAAGTAAGTATCTAAGTAATGAATACAGTACATACATAACACTGAAGTAGATGGAAGTAAAATTAAAAAAAGTCTGAGGGGCTTGTCGAGAGTTCTACTCCCCCAAACAACAAAAGCAAGTAACCTAAAGTAGTTGTGTAGCAAACACAAATAAGCAAAAAGAAAAAGAAAAAAGGACAGAAAATTCAATAAAGTAGAAATTTTTCTTGTGCAATCCGCGCCAACCGATGATGGCGTTACGCTCACAGTCTCCCTGATTCTCAGCGCCCACAGTTATTTGTTCCGTCGCGCATGGCTTCAGGGTTTCGGTTGAACGTGGGCACATGCACGCGGAAAAATCTTCTGGTGGGGAGTTTCCCTTCCCATTATGCAGAGAGTCTCAAAAGTGCATGAAGCGAACCCTGGTTTGATTGCGCAGGCGCTGCATGCAGCTGATGGTGTAAGCACTTTGCGAACGGCGACGGGACCAAGCCATTGCCCTATGGAGCAGGCGTTCTTTGGTTTATGATGATGTTAAGATCCAAAGGGGGAAACTCAGATAAATTACCAGAAAGAGGTACTAGCACGGAGCGTTGAGATGGAGCTTTGAACAACAGCTGATAGAAAGTCAAGCTCTAAAATTTCGAAATTCAGAGTTTACTTTGAACGAAATTTGTCATAAAGAGAGAAAGACAAATTTTTGAGAAAAAAAAGTAGGTGCGAATACAATTAACTTCAAATGCATGTACGTTACGCATGCTACTGAAGGGCTTAGATTGATACCTGAAAATCTCTTAATGATGCACGGTGACTGACTTTGAACTTTTCCCTTGCTTTACTTTACTTTACCTAGGTGAAAGTATTTATAGCACTACCCCCATGAGGACCCAGACGAAAATAAACCGATATCCTTGAAATCTCTTCCAATCGGGTGCAAAATGAGCGCAATCGATCACCGGAGTAACATGTCGGAGTGAAATATTAGAGCATCCGCCTTTCACGCGGAAGTCGGGGTTCGCGTCCCAGGTCGAGTCATACCAAATGTCTGGAGCCGAAACAGGAAAAGCGGGTCCCCTGAAATTTATTAGTTGCACAAGAAATTTTCCCTTTTCACTTGCAAAATATGCTAACTTTGGCGACAAATCTATTATTATGTCTTTGTTTATTGAACTTTACTTGACTTAAGACTGTTTACAGTAATGTAAGAAAATTACTTTGCCTGCCAACCTTCGGACAAATCTATTATACGGCTCGGAGAAGCCCCTTGCTCGGATTAAAATCATCGATCCCGTTACCGTTTGGGTGCTGAATTTTTGTTCGTCGCAAAGAATTTTGTCTTCGGGATACACGATACTCGCCCTTACTGCATTGACAATTTATTCCAATCGCTAACCAATTTTGTCACGTTTGTAGGACTTATTTATCATTTGTGGATTTAACGTTTCATACCAAAGTTCTGAGGGTCGGGGAAGTAGGAAATGGTTACCCCCACAATTTGGCAATTTCTTAAATATCTGAGGGCTAGCTAGGATTTAATTTTATGAATTTTTGAAGTTTACTTATTGAAAAAAACTGTGATACTTATTTAAAAATTTTGACAGTGTTTTACAAAGATATTTTGAAGAGATGCTATGAGCCTAGGGAAACTAGTGTCTTTCTGAGTGCTCGTAATTATATAGAGGAGAATGTATATTTGGATTGAACACTATAGGTTTCAATACAATTATTTGAGTAGTTTTGCTTCTCTCTTTTGTAAAGTTACCGTATATCGGTCAAGTACATCTAAGACCTTTTTTCACTTCTCCACCCCATTTTAATTTCATTTTTCTAGAACCACGTCCGGCCCTACCTCTGTCCGATATATGACGCTTACGTCCAAATCAAAAGGGAATCTGACGTGGGGGGGGGGGGGGAGTTGGGCGAAGGGGGAAGTGCTTTTTTTCAAGGTTTCAACCGAAAAGATCAGCTTAACCACCTGGCAATCCGGCTAAAACAAAGACATTAAGCAAGGAAGAGAGAAATCAGGCCCGTAGCCAGACAAGGGACCGAAAGGGGGGGGGCGCAAAACCTTCAAAGGGTGCGGGAAATTTTCAAGGGGGTTATAGGTATACAAATGTATTGAGTCAATAAGGGCGCAAAAATGAAAGAGAGCTTCGCCCCTGGCTCCTCCTTGGCAACAGGCCTGAGAGAAATGGAAAGGAAATAGAAAAGGAAGGCAACGATTTGAAGGCTTAGAGCATAGCGACTGGCAGGTTCTATCTTAAACCAGTTGGTTGGAAACTGGGCCGTAAAACATAACATACCAATGAAACCGAATGTACAGCGTTGCTATAGCAGTATAATGGCGAACACAATAGGGGCCGGGACCATCGGCCCAACCTTTGTACATAGTGGAAATTATGATCAAGTAGGATGGCCAAGTTTTACTGAGTAATGGGTGCCCAAACTGGCTGTAATGCGTGATAAATGTTAAAATACATTGGCATTGGAGGCGGGGGCATACTGTCCCCAAAATTTCCAAAAATAAAAAACTAAAGTAGGGCAGGAATTTGAGAAAAATTCGGGAACTTAGGGATTTGAAAAAAAAAATCGGAGAGCCACTTGAGTTTTGAAAAAAAATTGCCAAGGTTTTTCAGAAAGTTCCTTAGCGTGCCCAAAATCTCAAAACGACAGCCCCCTCCCAAAAGAAAACAGACGTCATAGTCACGGTATATTTTTCATTACATGCAAATCAATATGATTCCAAAAATTCGCTACGCGCAGAAAGCTATTGTTCGTTAGCTTTACTTCACGGTTTTTGGTGATGATACAATGGGAGGATGTCTTTCTATAAGTCTTAAAATTCATGAAAGCCCCCCCCCCCCCCTCCTAACGTGGCATTTTTTTTTAAAGGTGCACGTTACTAATCGGAAGATTTTTTTAACGTTAGTTCTTGCAGTCACAAAGACGATTTCATCAGTTCAACATATATTGAATTTAGGCAGGGTTCGCAATGGAGTAAAATGCAATAGCATGTTTTCCATTCCGTTTAAAAGTTTTCCCCTGTGAAGATACAAGACCATTTCATTCAATAGTTGAATTGTACATTCTGTCTGGTAATTTTCTGATCAAAATGGGGTCTGCTTATCCTCCATATAATCCTAGGAAATGCCATTTTGGACTCAATGAAGAGTCCGGTCTTTCAAAATTTCTGTTCTCTCTGTTGCAACCAATAGCGGCGCTTCACGTAGTCTTTCTGACTGAAATTTAGTATGAAGTGAATCGTTTTCTGCAGACGAGCTCAAAATAACGACTATAAATACCCAAATAAGCCTGGGAATTGCCGTTTCCGGCGGTCTGAGGGTTCTGATTTTTAATTCTTTTTCACGCTCCGCGCCAACCAATAGGTCTTTCCGGCAGAATTACATTTTTCGGGCTAAAAATCATTTGCACCAAAATTGAAATGATCCCGTACGCCTATGTTAAAATACAACACCACTTTGCATATCAGCCTTCTTCCAAAACCCAGATGAATCTTCCCATTGGACTCCCCATCCCAGAAACGACAAATACGACCAACAAACCAATTGAACACAATCGCCCTCTATACTGAAACTTTTAGAACTTACTTTCACCTTGTACAGTGCTAAATCATTACAAAAAATAAAAAAATTCTTGGCTCAACAACCCCCAAACAGTTCTTGACTCAACACCTTCATATTGGTCATTGGGGGCACCATTTGTTTCTCGCCAGTTACCTTCGATGACGAAATTTATCAGATACCCCTGGCTTCAGGCCGCTATCCCATGCCAGTCATGGGAAACCGCAGCTGCACTTTTCAAGTCCGGCGCGTGCCACTACACTGACACTACGGAGTAGGCAAGGTCGGATAACTGGATAAGGGCAGTGGCGTAGCTACAGGGGTAAGCTTGCGATTGCCCCCTTGGCTCTGAAGTATAAAAAAAACGGAACTTTGCCATTTGTGACACCAGTCAACTACAGTGTAGTTTCTCAACTCTTCTTTCATGAAATTCTGAATTCTTTCCAATAAAAGCTCGGTATTTACAATTATTCTTTTCAAAAAGCAAAATATTCCTCCGCAAATTGCGATTCCTACTGCAGTAGTGCTCACCCATGAATGAGTTTGGAAAACTTTTCTGGAAATTATTAACTCTGAAAGTTGCCATATGTGGCACGAGGTGAGCAAGTGACACCGGAAACAACATTGCAATTTTCATAAACTTTCTTCGGTTCTTTCATAAAATTCCAAATTTCCCCCAATATAATAAGCTCTTGACATTTAAGATGTCGGAGAGCATCAGTTCCCAGGCATTAGATATTTTGTACTGTTGTAGCAACGACGATCTTTGGCCGCTGTGCAATCTCAGATTTTTTCAATAAGAAATGCAGGTTTTTCAGTAATACCCAGATTTTTCGAATTTCTTTCTTTTTTTTTGGCAATACGAGCTCCATGTTTTCAGATATTTGTCTATCAAGGGCAACAATTTGGCGCCGCGCTTTGAGCTCCGCAAATAACCTCTAATAGAGCGTTGTTTAATGTTTAAAAGATTCGGAAAGTTTGGGTGCTTGCCCCCTTGGAGAAATGTCTAGCTACGCCAACAGATAAGAGAAATAACGTGTTCCTGTACTCACAATATCTTTTTCCAAATGGGTGGGGAAGTTGTACCCGGGTTCAATTAGGTTATGATTGTAAGAAATTCCAATTATGCGTCGTCCATTCGACCATGCGACCATGCGATTTTCGCCAGACGTTGCGCCTCTTCATCAACCTTTTCTTTGCAAAGCATTTCTATGCTGATCAAAACAAATTTTTCCGTCCTTCAGTGGCGTGCAAAAAGGCTAAGTGCTAGAGCATCAACCCCATTGCCTCTATATCAGGGCTTTACACCAAACATAGCTTCATATTAATATTTTAAAAAGGGCAAGAGCAGTCCCCCCCCCCGAAAAAAGTGTAGTACACTGTCCTGTTTCATGTGATTGGCTTTTCACTGTCATGTGACCGAATTTTTTCTCTCAAATTTGATATATACTGAAAGTCACTGCTTGCATAATTTACCTTGAATATGCAAAATTCAAGTCCTAGAATATTTTAAAATGCACTTCAAAGGACTAGTGAGAACAAAATTGTGAGATTTAGCCGTTGTCTCACAATAAGTTTGGGACGACCGCTCTTGCCCTTTCAGTTAAGGAGGAGAAGTTGTCACTGCATATTTATGCAGTGACAGCAATGTAAAGTTAATTTTCCACCTATTTCGTAGGCTACAGCGATCATTGATCGAACTCTCTTTATCTGCTGATATTCTCAACCAATATGTTGCAGAGAAAACGACATAACACTCGAAAACTCAAGCCTTGAATTTTGAGGGGCATGAGTGCGATCACTCGCCCATCACTCACCTCAAATCACTCTGAGGAGTGTGATTTTTGCACACCTAAATAGACAAAGGGACTACAGTAAATGTATCAGTTACATAAAATAGCACGCCTACCACGTTCCTTAATTTTCTGAGAAGTGTGTTTTGTAGCATGCCTGGAGAATCTTACCTAAGGCCTCAAAACTTATAAAAATACTAGCCTCCCCATCTACCTGCAAGCCTCTCTTCCCCTTATCGGCGCTTGTTAATCTCAATCCTCAGTTACATTGAGAGGTTCATATATATAACTGAACGCGGTCAAGTTATTAAGCGGGACCAAATTAACTAAAAAATAAAGAAAAGACTGCTCAAATTTTTCGCATTGTATTAATTCATTCTACGTAAACAGTACAACAATATTCACCATTTCTTTTTTATTTCATTTTCAAGCTTAAATCCACCTAAATATAGCACCATTTGCGATGATCTTCAGGCTACCTCCTTTTGAATTTACAACTGTTCATAAAGCCAAGGGGTGGGTCGTTTCGACCCCCCCCCCTTCAGGTCACAGATTAGTAATGTGAAAGATTAGTTATAATAGCTTTTGTCCCGGCCAAAAATACCTGTTCGCATGGCCTTTACCGGCTTGGTTAAGTTTTTCCCAAGGAAATGTGCTTTTTCCTCCACCCGGTATGTGAACTACAGGTTCCAAAGAGGCTTATTGCATCAAATCCGACATAAACAACTGAAGCTGTCACCATTTCAACAAAAAGTGAACTTGAAGCAAGCGCACATGACATATATCCCCACACGAGAGAACAGCCTTTTAATTAATTTTCTTTGAACTTTACAACCAATTTTCTTCTCAACAATCCCATATATAAGAATGTGGTGGCATAAGTGGGACGACTTTGCATTCCCCTGGGAGGTGATATCCCTATTAACTCGAAGGCAGCACAACAGACCCATTCCACAAGAAAAACAAAAGAAATCATTCTTCGTCAATGTGATGGACTGATATAACCTCATTTTCCCTCTTTGTGATACTAATCTAGTATTTCATTTGACATATCAAGAAATAATATCTGACTTGATTTGAAGTTTCACCAAATTGTGTAGATTTACTTCCTCTTCCGTCAACTAAAATTAAAATGTTTGCTTTAACTTCTCCTTTAAAGCCAATAAATACAGTAAATGTGAAATAAAAAAATGATCTGTTATATTCGGTATATGCTACATAATAAGGTAACTTTTAACTTCAACTTTGCAGCAACCGAATCATAGTGTTTTTAGGAGTCCAATTTCAACCTTCCAATCTTGTGTTGCTAAGATTTCCTAGACACACCCCAGGTATGCACTTGTGGTTGTGTGACCGCCAGTCTCTGTGGTCGACGCCCTTTCTTTTTTTCGTGGGGAAGAATTTACTGATTTTTTTCCGTCTTGAATGGATCCTGTCGTGCGCGCAGCAAAGGTAGTAAGTGAGTAGTACTTCCATGCCTGCAGTGGCAGATGTAAGTATTCCCTCTCTATAGAGCAGTGCTTCTAAACCTTTATGATCCACTTCCCCACTTGAGAAATATTTTTTCCACCATTCACCCCTAGTACTATAAAACATCAAACTACTAAAAACTAGAACTTGACATGCTGGTTGGGTTTTGTTTCAAACTTAATTTAAAGAACACATGCTACAAATTTACCCCTAAGCGCAATGGTGATTTCAAGACCCAACTCAATTCACGCAAATTTTCCCCTATTTACAGAATTTCCCCCATTGTGTATAATTCACCCCCAATTCCGGAATTTTCCAAATTTCGCCCCGAACATTTCTAATTCACCTCTGGGGTGCACTTGCATCCCGGTTGAGAAGCACTGCTATAGAGCGACAATAAGGCCTGCGGGCTTATAGGTGCTTACTGCTAAGCCTCATCACCCTTTTGCACTAAACGGAGTTTTGCCGGGGGTAGCACCTTCTGTTTTACTATGCATAGGGTACGGATATAGGTTAGTTTAGTTAAATGGCCTTTAGAGTGAGTACACCAACAGCACTAATGTCAAGGTTATCTAATACCACTGAGTACTGCGTTCATACTTTGGGGTTTGGTGGTTAAATTCTCTCCCAGATTTATGTTCATGGCTATAAACAACTGGTTCATCAGTTGTGCATCTTGCATGAAAATCATGGGATTAGTGCACCTGCGATCTGTCTGTTATGAAGCTAATTACATGACATCAATCAACGAGAGCTGATGTCGAGATACTGCGGCATGACTTCTGATACTTGACTTGTGACCTTGGAAAGACCCACTCGTGAGTTTGTTGTAATTTTAATACCATATTTGTTACTCTTCGATTTTCGATTCGACGTATAATAAGTGCATCCTGACTGGATACAATCACTTTATCAAGCCCATAACCAATGGGCCGAGTACAACAACAGCTGATAGTTGGTCATCACTTGCATATTTTGTGGGACAATGGAGCAGTTAAAGGCTATCTGCTTGCCTTATTTTGCTTTTTCATAATTGTGGAGAAATCAACCAAGTGTAACATTTTTCTTCTCTCTTTTTTTGCTCAAACTAGGTGAGTTATTATGTTCATGTTATTCACTTTGTTGTTGAACGCATACGGTTCCGTAAAATTATAACTTGCGAATGCAAATAGTCTAAACAATATGAAAAGGGAAGACCGAATAACTCACACGTTGCAGGGAGTTACTAAAAAAGTTGGGACAAAAGTTATAAGTATTAAAGAGAAATATTGTGTTTATTTTCAGGAATATTAAAGATGTTTAAAACCAATCTTTTTAGGCACAGATTGTCAGATTATTCTAAATATGGCAGAAACCACATCCTTCTCTTTAAGAAAATGTTTTTCCTCACATATACAAATTCAATTTTGTCGTTCAAGAACAATTTGTTCAAGCAAACTTTCAAATGATTGACCAAACGTAGCTAGTTCTTTGAAAGTAAAATGTTTTGAGGAGATCATGAAATATTGTTGTTTATTGGTGAGAGTGAATAATGAATAATAATTATTTGCTCTTTCGCATGCCACGTTGATGTATTCTGAACGTCATTCTTTCCTTAAATCTGGAAGAGTCTGGTTGTATTAGAAAGTAAATGTCCATTGAGAGACTTGCCCGGTCAGTTTTGGAAGGAATAACTTCAATGGTAGAAGTTCCGTCGATATTTAAGTCATAAGAATCATATCTGATGGCTAAAGTTTATATAAAAAAGTCCAAATGCTGTCTTTCAAAATAACCCATGACAGTTGATAAACAACACATGCGGAATATGATGAAAATTTCCCTGGTATGTGGAGCTCAGTTTTACTCCAGTAGGGAAGGGGTAAATCATGATAATTTGGAATGTTAAAATTTTAGGACCCTTTAAAAACTCACTAATTTGATGCAAAATATATTAACAAATTTAAAAAAATTACAATTTTACTGAGAGAGCAAAATTGAAAGCATACTTTCGTACGCAACACTATATTTTTAACTGAGGAGAGGCTTTAGTTCACCTCGCGTTTACCGGCCGACTTACTCCTGTCCAACAGCATTGTTCACCGGCTACGCAGCTCCGAGAGCACGAGTCCCTGATAAAAAGGTTTTGTACCGAACATATACTCCCCAAAGGATATACCATTACACTGACTAACCTTTAAAGCCTATTCTGTCAAAGACGAAAATCACCCCGAACCACTTTGCAAGTATAGGTTTCTTGAAAAGGGGAACGTTGAGGGAGATTCCTAATACCTTTCCCACCATGGGCGTCCGCAAGGGGGGGGGGGGGCAAGGGGGGCACTTGCCCCCCCTGGAAAATCAAACTTGTGAAAAAAATAATTAAAAATTAAAATAAAAAAAAATAAAAATAAATCATCAAAATACCTTCACTCACAGCGTCAGTTTTTACTCGTGAAATATGCGGACATTTGACCAGGAATAGCAAAAGAGAAGATGGTGCAGTATGCTGAATAGTGAAATCGTAATTTGGGGACCATCATTCGTGATATCTATTGGAAATTTGTAACTGTAAAAACTATTTACTAGCCTACTTGTCAGGTATGTAGTGTGCATATGGCATCCGTCCATTGATGAATGCGTTGGTCTTGGTTTGGTCCCGGGGTGTATGCATGGTTCAAAATTAGGTAACGGACATAGGCCTATATAGGCTGTTTGACAGTTGTAAGTTTTATCGTGCATAGGCGTGCGAGGCCGTTACCGAGAGGCAGATTTCCCTTCAACAATTTTTTGCATTGAAAATTCTAAATATCTAAAAATTACAGACATGAAATTCCTGTTTCAGGGCTGGGTACATGCAGCTTTTAACACTCGCCAAGTGTCGTATCCGGCCATCTGGAGGGTTTGTAAGGCCCAAAATTTTCTTGTACGCTCCGCGCCAACCGATGGTGGCGCTCCGCTTAGATAGTGTACACAATTCAATCATCCATGAATGATCTTGCCCCCCCTTACAAAAATTTCTGCGGACGCCCATGTTTCCCACATAGGCGGAAACTACACTAATTATCAGGGCCGTAGACGGGCGCGGCGTTTTGGGGGACACAATGGATTAGTGATCGCGGTCCTGGGGGAAATTTTTGCCTCCCTTATAGAGGGATATGATGCAAAATGGTGGACTTTCTGACATAGATTCACTGTTACAGATGACACAGTGGTATGATAAGATATGTGCGGTACCGTTAGGTTGCTCAAGTTATTTGTGTTTGTGTGTGTGTTACATTTTTCCATAGCAATAAAATTTCAACCAATACTTTGATTTTTTGGGGGGGAGGGGTTTTTGGGGGTGGGTGGGGGAACGTGCCTCCCACCCCCGTGACTACTTGCCTGCTGATTATTACAGGCCTATTGTGCACCAACATTTCTAAGTGACTGTGAATATAAGCACAATTGTTGTTTGCTGACGTGGATCATAACGCACTGTTGTAAAGGACCACTAGTTGGCTAATGTTCAGTTTTACATAAAGACGAATCCGATGAGCGCTTGTTTTTGGTGACTGTAGGCAGCCATTAGTGGGGTCCATCAGCCTTTAATCGTCTTCATTTATTGTCTACGTGAACTTTCAAATCCTTACATTTCAGTGAAGTTGAGAAAAATAACATACACTTCAGTGTGCAACCACCCATGGAGCAGGTAAGGAAGGAGATTCAAAGATTAAAGGTGATGGACCCCAGTAATGGCCGATTAAAATCAGACCATCACAATCTGTCCGGATTCGTCTATAGGATAATTAGCTCCAAGCTGTGAACCTAGGTCAAATTTCAAAGACAAACGGTCATATCAAAGTAATGCACTCATTCCTTGTACCAATTGCTTTGGTATGACTCGGCCTGGACTCGAACACCCAACCTCCCGACTGCAAGGATTGCGTATGTGGAGCATCACGCACAGCAGTGACGACCGAGCGCAGAATATATAGGCCTAAGACTGGACCCAGAGGGCTATGTGCAAGAAGCTCCCTGCTATGTGTAAATGCATTAAAAAATACGCGATACTCTCTAAATTAGCTTGCTAGATGATGTTTTATGGCCCAGTTTCTAACAGATCGGTTTTAAGTCAGGTCGGCCTCGGCCTTTTTTCCAAACTGTAAAAAATGTCTGTACATTTACAGGAAGTAGGCCTATAGGAAAACAAAAGAATACATAAAGCTGCTGTCCATTGACAGCCCTTTCTATATGTATTTACTTTGCATTTCTTTATTTTTTCTTCTGCCATTGAACACAAATTTTGCAATACTACACACATATCTACAATGCAGTTGTGGCTCTCTGGGTTGTCTTCCCTACTCTATTGGCAGGATTGCTTATGCTGAGTACCAAGAGCAATAGAAATAAGTTCCATGACCTGGTATGACTCGGCCAGGATTTGAACTCCAGACCTCCCGGCTTGCAAGTCGGGTGCTCTAACCACTTGACCATAGAGGCAGCCAGAAAATTAGAAAAAAAAAAAATAGGATCGGGCAAAAAAGGAAAAAGGAAAGTGAAAGAGAAAACTTACAGAAAAGGTGTGTGTGTGTGTGTGTGTGTGTGGGGGGGGGGGTGTCTCAGTATCTGGGGGACTCTTTCTGTCCCTTGATCCCGGCCAAAGGTTGGTTACCGTATTCTGAGATCGATGAACACAAACTGATCAGTAACGTACCGGTAGTCGATGGAAATTCGCTACCGTGACTGTCCGACCTCGGAATTAGGCTACAACATGTGCTCGCGCTTCCGGAGCTACAGTGTGTAGAAACTTAGACCTGACCCGTCACCCCTCTCAATTTAATTTAAAGACACGGATTTTCTTTTGTAGGACGCGTCCTGTATGTATGTGTGTGACGACAACTGGCCAACATTAAACATCGGATTTCCCGATGTACCGCAGGCGGGCCTTGTATTTACACGCTTGATCGTATCAGAACTTAAGTTAGAAAACTAAGACTGAGTTGATCAATTAGTCCTGAGAGTGGCTCGTTTTGTAAACCTTGTGTGAATCATCGGCCGGTAAACCAGGGAGGTGAATCACACCTCCCTGGGTAAACGAAATATTTTTCGCGTTCCGAAAGTGTTTATTTCAAAGTAGGCCCTACGACACGGACATATAATACTACCTCACTCAAAGAAGAAAACATTTCTATTTACATGACTCATAATCAGATAATGGGGAAAATGTCATCTGTCAATTGTTTTAGTTTTTCAAAACAATAAGTTTACTAGAGCAGCAGAAATAGAATATTGTCCCATTTCCGTACATGAAACTTCTAAGGAGAACCTCCAATTGCAGGCAGAGTAAACAGAAAAAATACACCGCTCTTTTAGCACGCTAGTATCTCTGCCAAACAGAAGCCGTTTTCCAAAGAAAACGAGTTGAAAATTAGAAAAGCACATGCACTTCGTTATAAAATTCTTAATAAATGCACTAATGTAGTAAAAATGAAGAGCACTTTTTCTACAATAGAGAGAAGACGTTCTAGTCCTCCCATAGAGATTACGAACCTTGTATAAGGGTTTTTTACCTTGCCTTCTGTTGTGTCTTTTGGCGAATTTTCAAGTCACACAATCACCACGTACATGTTACTCAGTTCCTGTGCTCAATGTTGATGTAAGACAATTTGTAAGTCCACAGTACTGGGTCAAATATTGTCCAATAAAAGTACGGCGAGTTGGCGGGCTTATGAATAATCAACGATAAATCTGAATATGCATAAATTGTTTTGAACTGTAGGAGTATGCACAGTGATCACAACGGCAAAGGCTCTGAGGGAAAGACGACCTAGCCATGTGTGTGAAGCTTGTGGCAACGTCGCCTTACATAACAGTGCATTTATGCTACGATTCATGGGTGAAAATATTACGACGTAGATTCCGATCCCAACCATGTAACATATTTACTAGCCTAAGTGCAGTCAATCAAAGCACCGAGTTAAAAGTTCCAACATTTCGTATGCATCTGTATTCCATCAAAAACTACCGTAATTATCAATTTTGAATGGAAAAATAAATTTTATAGAAAAAAATAAAAAAGGGATTGCGGGTACGTATCGAAGCAAACATGTTGTTCCAAAGATCGTGATCGGTTGTATCAGTTACATGCCATAACGGCCCGAACGTAACTATAGGCTTTCTTTTGGTCCTTCCAGAGCACTGAGAGAAATATATGTGTGTGACTAGCAAAAATTTGGTTCCTTCGTAACTTGTCGCGGCAATAGGCCTACTTCGAAACAAATTTCAGTATGGATTGACGATCACTTACAGCAAAAAGGACGTCATGATCTAAAACTCAGATAATTTTGACCCGTGAGGTGTGAGGAATTTCTTACCCTATTAGATATTTCACCCGAGTCCCCACCAAAAGGGAGGTTTCGTGGGGTAATTACATTTTAGCCGTCATGCTTAACTCATTCAAGCAAGCTCCAAGAAACCACAAGCTTGATAAGAGGCAGCTAGAGGAAGATGTGAAGAAAGGCTGAATAATACAAGCCAAGATGTGCCACTGTTTGCGAGGTGTGAAAGGCAAGCAGTAGGGCAATTTCTTGTTTGGTTTTTGTTGACCTTCGTTCACCGAAGCAAAAAGGTGTGGACAGGGTTTTTATAGGCAGGGCAAAGCGGTGGGTGTGTGTGTGGGGGGGGGGGGGTGAAATTATAAGCCCCACCCCGAACCAAAAATACTTCCAACCCGATACGGAGTAAACTAGAAGTAGAGGTGAATGTGGAACTTTGGTTTTGGGTAGAAGTGCTAGATGACTGGTCTTGCAGTGAGGAAGCTGCTGCATATGGCCAACTACTGGTCCTATATGGTAGGTCTACGACTTTTGTAAGAGATATGCGGTGGCCCAGTGCTTCACCTAGTCGGTACGTCATGCATACGGACTAGCCTAATATTTGCCCATGCTATTTACGCCAATACATGTCCCCGGCAGGTCAAGTCATGAAAAACGTTCATTACAAGCATGCAGTTCTTTATTTGTACCTAGCCTACTCGAAAGGATCATTGCAACAATTATTATCGAATCTCCAGTTAAAACAGAAGTTCAGGGTAACGTGCCACAAGACAGGGCTATGGTCGACTCAGTACCGCTGGGGAGGGGGTAAACTCGAAATTAGGCTGTGACGATATCGTTGCTTGCTTGGAACAGGCAGGCGCTATATATTTCTTCCTCAGACTGCTTTTAATTAGGGACCCAATTGCAATCTCTCATCTTAGTAAAGCCACGGTGATAGGCCCAACCGGAGTGAAAAGTCACGCAAGATGTAGGCCTATGGGATGAAAATTAAGTATTTTAATGTACTGAAATCTGACTGGGACGTAGTTACTCCCGTTCGTTAACTTGAGAGGACTGAAAAAGTAAGACCTTTTTTGTTATTAGAGAACGGAATTTGTTAGGCATGGGTGAGCTGAAAGTTTTGCATATTTTATGCTAAGATTTGAAAATATGAGGCATTCCTTGCAAAAACTTTGGATTCTGTCACAGAAAATTTGGGGTGGACTGGGGTTCGCTGTCAGATAAAATCTACAAATGCCCCCAAACCAATGTGAAAACCACTGCATGGACTTATATTGAAGAAAATTTGGAATTTTACGAAAACAAAACTATGCGGGAGGAAAACAGCACTGCTGAGTTGACAGGTGTCAATTTATGTTCTGGTGTAATAAAGCAAATTTCCAAAACTTTCATGTTTCCGCCGGGCGATGGGATAGGGAAGGGGGAGGGATTGTTCCCTGCCTGCTCATAACTACACCACTGAGTCTACATACTTCTGATTAAGACTGGGTGCAGGGACTTAAAATTCTGTGTCCTCATGTCGTGCTGCTTGTAGGGCCTACTGCATTTACGGCATAGCCCAAATCCCATAGGGACATAGCTCTCCAGTGTAAAATCCACTCACAAGGTCAAAAAAGTCAGTTTGTGGTAGCTAGAAAATGACTGCTCAAATATAGCTACACAAAGTACATTCTTTATCAGAGAAGAGCTAATTACAACTTCCTTATTAATGAAATTGACCATGAATTTCTATGAAGACACTATCTTTGGTAGTGGTGGTGCAACAGGAGCACACAGGGGGAGATGGGAGATTTTTTCTTTAGATTTTGTCCATTTTCCCAGTTTTCCCCAACTGAAAAGAATACATTATAGGCCTATACCTCTCTGGGACTTAATTTTCAACCATAGATGCTGAATACCTCGCATCTAGCTTCTGGGGAATATGCCCTCTGAGCCCCAAGCAATGGGAAATTGGAAACTGGGGTATGATAGGCCAGATGAAAATTTAAGGTGGGTTGCTTGAAATATGTGGACCATTATAGTGTAGCCACAACTTTTTTTATGGAGACCCCTTGAGAGCACTATTGTTCTAAGTGGGAGGATGTTTAAAATAAAAAAGGTATCAGTTGCATATGCAGGATTTCGAAGGTGGGGGGGGGGACAACATGTGATTCCCCCGATTTTTTTTTTTCACTTTTTTTGCACTTCAGTTCTTGGCCATTGACTCATGTCCCGTACTTGTGTGCTTGTGCCATCCGAATTTTAGAGGACCTTTTTTGGTTCCTTGTGTAACAAAGGAACCTATGCAGTCACCTTGGCAAATGTATGTGTGTGTGTATGTGTGTGTGTGTGTGTGTATGTGACGGATTGGAATGCCAGGTATGTGGTGCGATAACTCAGTAACCGAGTGATCAATATTTTTCAAACTTGGTATGTATGTAGATGTTGTGGAGTAGATGTGCCCTATTGTTTTTGGTGGAGGTCAAAGGTCACTGGTGATCACCAGAGGCCAAAAAGTGAATTTCAATTAGTAGCTGTAACTCAGTATCCGTTGTTCAAGCAGTGACATAATTTTAAGATAAGTTAGATTGGTAGGGGGTGAAAATGTTGGTACTTTAACCAAAATAATTGCAATGGGTCAAAAGGTCAAAAAGTAATGTTTTATTGATATCTTGCCACTGAAACATTTTAGAGGGGTGGTGTAATGGAGATTTGTGTTCGTCTAAGTGAAATGCACGTGATGACCCCCCTTGACCTCATTTGCCTTTTTGACCTTTGTGACTTTTTTGTGATTTTTTGTGACATCTAGATTTGTCTTCATCAGACAAACCAAAAAGGCTATTACACTACCCTCCTACAATGTTCCTTACTTGAGTTACTGACATTTAAATGACAGGCTAGTGTGTAGGTCATATGTATTGCAATGTCAGGTATATGGTGCAATAACTCAATAACCAAGTAACATAGGGGGATGGCATAATGGAAAGTTGTGTTCATCTAAGTTAAGTGCACGTGAAGACTATTTGGGTCTTTGTTCAATTGGTTCAAAAGTCCAGCTGAAGTTTAATGCCTTTAGACAAATGCAATGTGTAAAAGAAAAGAAGAATTATAACCCCTTCTCAGTCTAAAAGCAGTTTACTTAACAATCAGGACAGTAATGCAATGATTATTAAAAAAAAACCTTTTCCTCACATACAGTATTGAATAAAGCTATATGCAATGCAAGCTAAGATTCCAATTTCAATAGTAAAATATGAAAGCAGTTTCTCTTCTTTACCTCTGCTTTTACCCTATGGACTACAGTGGTGTTTCTAACACCCTCTCTAGGTTTAAAGGTCAAGTTGAAAGTCATTTATTAGATTTTACAGAGCTATGTTTGTTTCTTGGTCTTCTTGCCAAATTGTGAAGAAGAAATTGGTGGTAATAAATGACTCCGGGGATGCTTTTAGTAGCAGAATTGTGGGCTTTTCCTTATTTTTGCTTTTGAGGCAAACACATTGGGTAGTCTAAAGGACAACCATGACATAATTTCTAGTCATCCATCATAAATTTTGGTGGTCAGGAATGACCAGATGACTGTTAAATTTCTTTGGTGCAAGGACTTTTGTGTTTATTTAAAATCAGTTTGACCTACTTTGACTATATTTGACCTTTGTGACTTCTTTTTAAGGTCTGGATTTGAATTGTTGAAATTGGCCAAAAAGGCAATTTACTACCCTCCTATACTACCCCAAACTCAAGTAAATGACAATTTAGTGAAAGGTGATGAGTGTATTTGTCACATAGAAGTGGGCAGTGTAAATTGTTTGTATGATTTTGAAATTTAATGTGCCCCTTTTTTGGGGGGTGATGACCAAAAGTCATTGGGGTTAAAGGTGCAAATTATGCCTTACCTTGTGACTACCTTGTAAATACAAGGAACCATAGTGCCCTTGGGCTCTTGTTTTTTTTTTTTCCTTTTATTTTCTTTGCCTTGACAACCATTTTTCTGCCCTTACAGGGGCTGGTGTGTGTTTAAGGTTTGGATGCTCTGTGTGTCACTTCAAACTTTTCTGCTTCCTCAAACCTGTTAATCCCCCAACTGAGTGATTTTCCCTGACTGACTTCGGAGGTGGGGGGCCTGTACCCAGGCCTCCCTTTAAACATGCTACTGAAAGATATGGTGCCCAGTGTAAAGAGCCAATGTAAAAGAACATTGATCAGCAAAAGCAAATGGGAGCATATCAGTTTGCTGTTTTTTTCTTGGTCACAAAACATCATTTTGCTATAAAGACTATCTAAGTGGAACACCACCTTTGGTTGGCATGGAGCGTAGAGAAAATTTACAGGTACAGGGTACACCAACCTTTGAAAATGCTGGACCCCTCAGACAGTTGTTCCCAGGCCTATGTAGTGTGGAAATCTGCAGATGTTAATATTTTGAGCTTGAGTGTTTATTAGCAAATGGCAAAATGATTGAAAATTACCAGAAAAAATGCACCAATATGTACCAGTGGGGTTACTAGAATGTCAAAACTGAGGATGCACACACTAAGGGCAAAGGGATAGTGTTGTGGGGAGGGGCAAATAATTTTTGGTGCAGTGTGAAACTGAGCCCAAGCACCTGTTCCTAGGGGTGTAAGTTCAGGAGTAGAAGCCCCTGGAAGCTCTAAGGTTTTAGCATATCTCTGGATTAAAAATTAAGTCTCTGGAGAGGTACTTTTTTTGTCATTTACTTAACTCCTGACCGACCTAACTGCATGGGGCAAGTTGGAGCAAGGACAGAATGGGGGGACATTCCCTCTATTGGCTCAACCCCTGTAGTGCTGCCACTGACCACTACTGCCAATTTTTCATGCATGCACTGTGTGATCTACCATGCCCTGCCTAAGCCACAATTTTGCAATTTGGGAGGAGTAGACCCCCTGAACCCTAATTGCTTCAGTTAGTATGCCCTGCTTCTTCACAATGTACTAACTAGAACACAAGAGATGCAGATGGCTCAGAAGCTTCATGAGCACCCCACATACTCAAGGAAAATGAAATTCCTGTCAGAGATGAATCGGAATGTTGTTACTTTTTACATTTTCTTTTTACTAAAATAAAAAATTATTTAAAAAGAAAAAAAAGAATTGTTAAGCTTGTTCCTGCCAATAGTTTGTGTTTTAGTGATGAAAGGTCCATTTCTTGTCCACATTGGGAAGTTTCAGGCTTCAGCCATATATGGTAAGGCTCATCAGTCACTCAACCTAACATGTCTGAGGTTTCTCAACAACAGCCCCTTGAGCACATAAGTCTAAAACTTTAAAGCAACTGAGGGCTTCCCTTCCCAGGGACATGGGCGTCCGCAGAAATTTTTGTAAGGGGGGGGCAAGATCATTCATGGATGATTGAATTGTGTACACTATCTAAGCGGAGCGCCACCATTGGTTGGCGCGGAGCGTACAAGAAAATTTTGGGCCTTACAAACCCTCCAGATGGCCGGAAATGACACTTGGCGAGTGTTATAAGCTGCATGTACCCAGTCCTGAAACAGGAATTTCATGTCTGTAATTTTTAGATATTTAGAATTTTCAATGCAAAAAATTGTTGAAGGGAAAATCATGGATGATTGAATTGTGTACATTATCTAAGCGGAGTGCCATCATCGGTTGGCGCGGAGCGTACAAGAAAATTTTGGGCCTTACAAACCCTCCAGATGGCCGGAAACGACACTTGGCGAGTGTTAAAAGCTGCATGTACCCAGCCCTGAAACAGGAATTTCATGTCTGTAATTTTTAGATATTTAGAATTTTCAATGCAAAAAATTGTTGAAGGGAAATCTGCCTCTCGGTAACGGCCTCGCACGCCTATGCACGATAAAACTTACAACTGTCAAACAGCCTATATAGGCCTATGTCCGTTACCTAATTTTGAACCATGCATACACCCCGGGACCAAACCAAGACCAACGCATTCATCAATGGACGGATGCCATATGCACACTACATACCTGACAACTAGGCTAGTAAATAGTTTTTACAGTTACAAATTTCCAATAGATATCACGAATGATGGTCCCCAAATTACGATTTCACTATTCAGCATACTGCACCACCTTCTCTTTTGCTATTCCTGGTCAAATGTCCGCATATTTCACGAGTAAAAACTGACGCTGTGAGTGAAGGTATTTTGGTGATTTATTTTTAATTTTTTTTATTTTAATTTTTAATTATTTTTTTCACAAGCTTGATTTTCCAGGGGGGGGGCAAGTGCCCCCCCTTGCCCCCCCTTGCGGACGCCCATGCCCAGGGAGTCTGATGGGGCCAAGGGCAGATATTTGTTCTTAATACAGTCCTTTCAGCCCCTCACTTTCCGAATATTTGCTGTGTGAAAAATCAAAGTCAATGTGGTGATTTCTCAAATATTGGAAAGACGTCCTGTCTATCTCCCACCCTGGCCCTGTTCCCCAACCCCTTCCCCTGAATTGCTGCCCTCTCCTTGTAGTGTCACAGTCACATCCTGCTGAACAAAATAAAAAGATGCTGGTGATTGTATGGTTTCTTATTTCAGTATCTTATCCAGAAAATTGACCCAAAAATTGAATATACTGTAACCCAGGGGACTCATGTAACCCAAAATTTCAGCAGCGACAATGTATGCAGTTACAATGATTTTAGTTCCAGCATAAAAGATGATCAACCTTTTGTTTCATTTGGTCTTTGCCATTCTTGGTTTAAATCTGCATCCATAAATTGTTCCAATGTTCCTCATATAATTACATTGTACAAATGGTTTGACAATAAATGAGTTGTCCAATGTTCAACTAACTTCCCCAGTTTCCAGAAACGAAGCAATTTATACAATGAGGGAAGCACTGGGGTTAAAAGTTAAAGGAATATCCACAAAACATTTTAGAGGATCTCAAATTTAGATTAAAAACCTATACAAAATCAGATTTTAACTACATGCCCTTTAAATCCTACATTCATAGCTTGTTCATATGACATTTCCATCAAATGAAAGGTTTTTCTTCTTTTTTCATCAAAAATAGACTTCAGTTGTTTCAAGGTTCCAGGAAAAAATGTTATGCAACTATTTCCAAAAACTTTTGTTTCCTTGAAACTGAAGTGTTCAATTTGACCTTGGAAGTAATCACAAGCCAAATGGTTCGCATATTACACATATATGTGTCTGATTATGAAAAATACAATTTACGTTCAATTAGTCTGTTTTCATGAAATTTACTTATTTCCCATAATGCAATGCACTGCTGAGAAATGAATCTATATTTTGACAAACTTATTTCTCCTCATTGCAATATGCTATTTAAGATAGACTTTACAACAATAAAGAGAGAAAGTTATGCTGATGCTATGAAACTTTCCCATTTTGCCACAACAAAAAATACCTTTAAGAGTATCCTGACAGAAGACAGGGGTGGGTCCAAGGGGGGCTTTTAGAGCCTGCCACATCAACAATAAAATATACAGGAAATTAGCAGTGCAACTCCATCACACCCCTGCTTTTCTTAGGTCTGCCCTCCTTTTTGGAATGTCTGGATCCACGCCTGTAAAGGCAAAAGAGAGCTTTGTTTAAGTTAAAATGCAGTCACCCCGATTCGGATTAGTGTTGTAGTCTGCATGTGCTTCATGATTGTCTCTTGGACAATACTTTTCTCATTAAATAACGAAGTGAACCAGACTAACTCATTAATTTACCTTTAAGATATATGAAATGTTTCAGTCTTGAAGTGAATTTAAATTAACTTGAACCAATTACCTGGAAGCAAAACTGAAATCTGTGTAACCTGACTGTTGTTTCAAAATATGTTTGGGGCAACTGTTTTTGCCCTTAAAAATAACCCATGAAAGTACCAAACATTTTTGGCACTTTCAGAAAATTTTTGTTGAATAGCCATTCTTACATTAGAAACTGCATACACCAATTGAACATTCTGTGTTGTGTAATAATGGTAAGAATGCTGGTGTATATTTTATTCTGCCATTAAGGAGCTTAATAAGACTAGAGTCTACAGTTTTAGAATAATACGTTTGCAAATCTAGTTTCTTAAACGGTAGGATGCAGATTGACTGCTCCAAGCATTGTATTACTCATGTCAGTGCATATCTTTAGGACTGTGTGATGGGAGGACTGTTGTTTGTGAGTGAGGTATGAGTATATAAGGAAAGAACTTCTTTGGGGTGGGGGTGCCTGTAAATGCAAGAGGGTGCAATGGTTGTTCTTCAGACATAATGAATATATTGAAATATTGATCACTCTTTTGCCATTACTTGGTTTTTCAAGCTTGGGCCATGGGAAGGGGCGGCCAGCACTTACCTGTCCCACCTTTAACTCCGGTGGAAGTCTTGGGAGTCGGATGTGGAGAATATAACCATCACCCAAGTTTTCAAGATGCCCCAACAGGCTAACATTATTCTTGATTAATACTTCAAGGGCATTCATCCCCTATCCTGGCATGTGCATTATATGTGGATTCAATCCACTAGGAATTGCATTAGTTTTTGTTCAAGTCAATTTATTCTACCATAATATGACAGAAACAATTGCAACAAGTTTTCTCTTTCTAGAGGAAACTTTTTTCCACAGCAACTGAGGACAAGAGAGTAAACAGTTCACTAATAGTATGAACTGTTTACTTCCCCATGCAGTGCTTGAGGAAGTACATTTTCCTATGCCAATTGGCTGTAATCATGTTAATGGGCCTACCCACAATCACAATATTTCATAATTATTTCTAATATTAGTGCCTTACAAAAAAAAAAAAAAAAAAAAAAAAGAAAGAAAAAAGGGGGTCCAGAATATGCCTTACAGGTTGATGTATTAAAAAATTCTACATTATGAAGAGTTATCAGTGCATATACATGTACAATGCAAAATTCAAAAATATCAAAAGGCTTCAGTCTAATTTCAATGCATTTCATACCAAGAAAAGTCAACACATGGAGTATTTATATGTAAGGTTTCCCTATAGCTTTCAAGTCACTCAATAGTTGGAAATGTCTGTTCCTAACTGTATAGTGGAAAAGGCTGCAAAATAATCTACAGTCAAAGATTTAATTTACTACAGTACAGAGCAAATTATCAACAGCTAAATATATACCTCAGAGGTGTATAGCTACAATGAAAATTTTAGTAGGTATCATTGGAAGGGCAATAGATGTCAAACCATGGTATGGCATAATTTGTTCCTTATTGGCACACATTTTACCAGCTAGTACACAAACAATTTTTTCAGGATCTCCCCAGTCCACCCCCTCCTTGTTGCCACATGAAATAATATTTCAGGTTGGGGTAAAGGGTGGAAATAAAGCTCATAGCCAAGTGGGAACATGACAAAGGTCTTGCACTGACGGAAAAAAAGTTCATACCACTGTGAACCTTCACAACAGGCCCAGGGATTAGTTAAAATAAGAAATGGGATACAAATGGTGGAATTGAACACTTCTCATCATGGGAGCTAAATAATAATAATACCTCGGATTTATGCTTAAAGAAGTACTTTGTCCCATTCAATTAAAATCAACATTTTAAACCAAAATAGCTCTACTTTCCACATGAAGGTAAAAGGATGAAAAGCTGAAGTACAATCATGGCAAAATCCCCCTGCCCCCTCCCCCCCAAGTGCACATGTATATGCACACAAACAAACATTCACATGACACCCACATTGGCATGCACATACACAAAAACAAAGATGGGACATTACAAATGCGGTGTTATAACTTTAATAGGCCTCAAATAGATGCTTCTTGAAGCCCTGAAAGTGATTTTAAATCATCTACTATATACCATGTCATAGTATTTTGTTTGTTCTCCCCAGTGTTTTTCTATTTCATATTGCCTGAATTAATGAGGGTAACGATATATTTGCATCCAAATATTTTCATAGGGGGATGCCCAGGCCCCATCCCACAGGACTGATGGTATGTGCAGGCTTAGGAATTTCATTTCCCCCCACCCCTGGAAAAAAAATCCAAGAAAGAAGTCTTGACTCAATGTAGGATACAATTAATACCACAATTTAATTTCCTTCAATACTACAGTATAATCTTGTCAAAGTAGAAATTCTCACACCATTTTGCATTTAGGTTCTTTGTATGAAGGCCAATCATTTCTCAAAGGGGAGGGAGCTAGGTTCCTCAATTTAGTCCCTTCCCCAAGCCGGCAAAACTTCCATACTAATGTGTGCCCCTAAATGCAGGATGAAACACAATATAGGTATTGTTATATGAATGCAATGTCATCAACATGCCCAATCAGTTGCATTGGTAAATCCCTGAATACTGCTATAGTAGTCTTTTAATCACTTGGTATTAACACTAGGTGACAAGCTGGCTAGTACTGCACTGGAAAACTCTATCATACTGATAGGTATATGAGACATAAATATATAAATATTTTAAGACTGTAAGGTTCCATGCAGTTCCACTGTTAAAACAGTTACTGAAACAGTACATGCTGAAGGTCTATAGCTAAATATGATAGACATACAGTACAAGTATTATACTGTGCAGTTGCACTGAAATGTGCCATTAGGTTATCATTGCACGTATATATGACTGGAGATATAAAGTGTCAATCACCTTAAATCACTCCGGTTGCACTGATGATACATAAACAAAAAAATATCAAATATGTAAATCATGTTTCCAATAGAAGGCTATACCTGCTGATTGACAATTGAAATACCATGCATAACCTGACCCTGCTGGCCGGTTATATATTGCATCTCACCGACCGACCGGCAAAGATCTAAAATTACAATTCAAACACACTATAATCTATGTACCATATTTCAACTTTATATTACTACTTCTGAGTTTCATTAATTAGGCTTATATTTACCATCATTCCCAAAGGAGAAGTTTGTGTGCATGGTATTGACCGATACCCTAAACGGTCATATTGTACCAGCATGAATTTTATATCTTACTAAATGTTGAAATTATGTGTTTGACCATATATCTGGTCAATTTTTATATAAATGATGTATTCAGCTAGGTTCATGGTGTGGTCATCATTGCTTGATCCTCAGAACCTGCACATAGGAACTGCAGCTAGGGGAAGCTGGCAGGTTATATATTGCATCTCACCGACTGACTGACAAAGATCTAAAATTACAATTCAAACACACTATAACCTATGTACCATATTTCAACTTTATATTACTACTTCTGAGTTTCATTAATTAGGCTTATATTTACCATCATTCCCAAAGGAGAAGTTTGTGTGCATGGTATTGGCCGATACCCTAAATGGTCATTGTACCTGCATGAATTTTATATCTTACTAAATGTTGAAATTATGTGTTTGACCATATACCTGGTCAATTTTTAAATAAATGATGTATTCAGCTAGGTTCTTGGTGTGGTCATCATTGCTTGATCCTCAGAACCTGCACACAGGAACTGCAGCTAGGGGAAGCTGGCAGGTTATATATTGCATCTCACCGACTGACCGACAAAGATCTAAAATTACAATTCAAACACACTATAACCTATGTACCATATTTCAACTTTATATTACTACTTCTGAGTTTTATTAATTAGGCTTATATTTACCATCATTCCCAAAGGAGAAGTTTGTGTGCATGGTATTGACCGATACCCTAAATGGTCATTGTAACAGCATGAATTTTATATCTCACTAAATGTTGAAATTATGTGTTTGACCATACATCTGGTCAATTTTTAAATAAATGATGTATTCAGCTAGGTTCTTGGTGTGGTCATCATTGCTTGATCCTCAGAACCTGCACATAGGAACTCTTATGAATACAGCTAGGGGAAGGGGAGGGGGTAATCAAGACTTGTTCCAAACAATTGGTGGTGTGTGTAGCATGACCACAGGCATACAGGGATAATTTTTGTTGGGAGGGAAAGAGCAAATTTTGCCCTAATAATGGCACCCTTCATCATGTTTTGCCTGAATGGACCAACTGTTTTTGCCTGAATTGGTAGGGCGAGTTCCCCCCCTCACATGAGGCTAGAATTCAACAGGAGGTTTTAGCCATCAGGCGACATAAGACATCTATATATTTCACCCGAGAAAATGGCCTTTTCCTGGGGAAGTTTGGCTAAACGACCCTATTGAATTCTAGCGGCATGAACCGCACTCCCGCCTCGTACGCCTATGAGTTTGAAAAGTGATTTCTGCTATAATTTACAGGCAATTGAACCCTGCTCTTACATGTTTATAGGGCCGTGTTATCCCAGATTCTTTACTCCAACCATGTCCCCCTTAAACTGTCCAAAGGCCTATTCCCAATGTGCTTGGAGCTTGATCAAGCCCATGGGCTGGGGGAGGGTGAATCCATGTCACTAGAAATTTTGTGCCCCTTTCCTAGGCTAGGTCAGAAGCCACCTTCAATTGCATTTGCTTTAATACCATGTCTCTAGTGGCTAGAATATTGATGAGACTACCTGAAGCAAGTAAAAATATAAAATGTCCTTTTTTTCTTAAGGGGTGAGGGGAGGACTTCACCTTGGGTTTGCTAAAACTTCATGTGTGATACCAAATTCATTATTAGCCAATTCAAATCCTTATACTGAATGTGAGTGTTTTTGAACTGACAATTACTTTTTTTCTGAAGTTTTCTGCATGAATTGTTTTCAAATGCATTCAAGAGAATTTTTCATGACACATTTTACATTTTTTCTGGGGAAGTGGTCAGGCAGGAGGGACAGGAGCTGGGGTCCCATTGGACACAGTGCCTCTCATCTTAAATAGGTATATAAGTTGAATGCCTCAACATGTAATAGTTTGAATATATATACTCCTTGACAGCCATCAACCCTTGAGTAACACACAGGAATTTGTATACCTTCTTTGTGTTATTACATTGACAGCATGTATAGGACTGAATCATGTTTGACTTGATCTAGTTAGTGTCATTGCTCCCACGGAAATGGTTACGTATAGGTCTAAGGCCTATGGGTTCATCAGATCAATGAACTACTTTAAGTACCATCACATATTGCCAGGAATATAATTCATAGAAGCATTGAATAAGAAAATAATGGAAGCACAGTGAAACTGGCAAAACAGTAGTTCTTTATGGGAATGCATATCATATTCAATTATACACTAAATGTATTTATAGCCTACAGTAATGCTCTTCAACACTGTCATATGCATTTTACTAGTGGGTAAAGTGACCCACTGATGATCATGAACTCCACTTTGGTTAAAGGGCAAGAGCAGTCATCCCAAATTGAATTTGTGTACTGTAGTAGACTGTCCAGTTTCACGACTGGCTGTTGAGAGTCATGTTACGATGTTTTTTTCTCTTCAAATGTGAAATTTACTGGAAATTAGTGCTTGGTTTACCTTCAATATGTAAAAGTAAAGTCATAAAATGTAATGAAAGGTACTTTGAAGTGAAATATGATGAAAATTGTGTTATTTAGCTTTTCCTTGAAAATAAGTTTGGGAGGACTGCCCTTCACCTTTAAGTATAACTAGGACAGTCAGAGGACAATCAAGAAAACAATAAATGGGGAGATAGCATACAGGAAGAGGGAGGGTGTTTATTTTTGGGCTTCTAAACATCACCTTGCTTCTAGTTTGCTTACATGGGATTATGTCAATATTTTCAAGGTTTGCTGTTCACGAGGGTCATAATGTTCCCGAATCTTGGGAACATTCCCATGTCTGGGAAAAGTGACCCCGGGAACAAGGAGCCTTGTAATCATCGCCACATCATCAAGATATATGAAAATGGGGAACATTGACCCTGAGAACAATGGATACATAGATCTCGGTAACTTGTATACAAGGTAATTTCTCTTAAAGGGAATATTCAGTCATCCCAAAGAGATTAGTACGTCCAGTGGCGTGTGCAGGATTTCAGAGGTGGGAGGGGGGCACAACCCTTGATTCCCCTAATTTTTTTTTTTGCCTTTCTGAACTTGCAGTTGTTGGCTCACATCGGCATATTTGTACTACCTGATTTTTTGAGGACCTTTTTTTCTTTTGCTTTGACAAACATTCTTCCTGCCCCCAAATGGGCTGGTGCATGGTTAATTAAGGTTTGAATTCTCAGTGTGTCTCTTCAAACTTTTTCATCTCCTTGAAAACCATAAATCCCATGACTGAGTGATTTTCCCGCGACTGACTTCGTAGGCAGGGGGCCTGTTCCCCCTGTCCCCCCCTTTTAAAGATGCTACTGAGTAGGACTTTGACTTTGTCTTGAATGACTCTTAAGAGTCATCTGACAACATTTGTCTCACTGAATTGTGCAGTGTAGTTACTTCATGTTCACCCTAAAATGTAATACTCCAAAAATATCATGAAAGATACCTAAAAGAAATATGAGTACCTACTTTTCCAAAATAATTGTTTGGAGGGACTGTTTCTGTCCTTTAATTTATAATATTGTCAAAGAGGGTAGACAAACCTAACAAACTAGTATTAATGTCCTGTGCATTAATTTCAAGTCATCTGAATTTATTTCAATGGAGAACTGAGGTGGTGTGGGAGGTAGGGACAGATCAGTGGTTGTGGACGGAGGAAGGTGCTGGGGGAGAGAGATGCATAACCTCTTACATTTGCAGAGCTGTGTATTTTTTGGTAATTATACTTCACTCCAATGAGTCCCAGGTAGCCTGGACAAATGGCAATGTCTGCGAAACCCTTTCATGGGAAAAGTTTTCGGGACCCTCCGGATGTTCCACAGATACCAATGGAGTCCCATGCTTCCCGTATAGATCCCATTTATTTCCATTAAAAATTCCTATGGAAATTAATGTGACTCTGTGAGAATTTTTTTTCCTGCATGCAGCCCCATCTTTTCCTACCTGGACAATCAGCTGGATCATCTGTACCTTCATGTCAGCTAAATTTTACAACACGAGTATTGAACTGCAGCACTCTTTTTGCATTCAAGTTAAAGGGACAATCCTCTCACATACCCAAACTACACTTCTTGTATAGGGTAACAGAAACTCTCAATTGGCTCAGCTTTTTGATTGACTGTTAATTCAAACAATGCAGAAACCCGAAACTTATATTACACAGCACGAACTGTTCTGATAGTGTTTTGATTATATACATTGAGCTTTCTATATTTGCCCTGAAGCAATAAATTGAGATTGTGTCTGGATGAGGGTGAATTTCAGAAAATTGTTGGAGGGACCTAATTAAGAAGGTTAGGAGATTTGGTACTGTTTGGGATGAGAGAATTCGGCCTTTAATATCCTGTTCGAACTACAAATGATATTTCTTGTGTAAGACCATGCAATGGAATTAATTGGCTAAACCATGGAAGTACCACTTATATGGCTAAATTTTGTTTCTATTTTTGCACAGGCTTCTTTCATTGCACAATGATTTCAACAAATGTTTTTCCACCACTGGACATGCTACCTGTTTAAGACCCTTGCCAGATCTGGCTTTAAGTTCATTCATCTCAGCTACTGTCTTGTGCCTAATACAGATGCCTTTATGATATTTCATCCCTTACTAGATAAATATGGGTCAACATAATTAAATGCCAGACTTAGTCTGTGGCAGCTAGGCATAAGGAATAAATAAAATATACAGAAGTAACCAAGTTCCAGTCTATGCATATGGTCATTAAAGCACACATGAGTTCAAGTGACATGACCATACTGTTAATATTTGACTGGTATGAATTAAGTGTTTCAATAGAGCTTCCATGCCTTGAAGGTGCCTAATTAGGCAGCACGATGCGATCTTTTGCAAGTATTATTTGATTATAAAAAATATCCCTTTTTATACATGATATTTCCATGATGAATTAACCTTCATCATTTTGACAAAAAATGATACTAGCAGTAAACAGTCTATTTGACTGTATGTAATATGAACTTGCCATGGGACAATTGATATCATGTTATATTCAAAAGTTCTGAGCAAACATACTACTGTAGCTGTTGTAGACGGACAAGAGCTCCCATACAAATAGTGTTTCCTCACACCCATGCAAAAGCCAGTATACTATAGTATGTGTATAGACAGTATGCATGGATTTATGTGCAACTTTGACTATATAGGGTTGCACAATAGATTTACACAAGTAATACTGTACATACTTAATGTGTTTACATACATACATTGTATCAGTGTACATATTCCATTTTACTGAAGGGTCTATGTTCATTAATTCTGATGATGACAAAGTTATACAATACACTCTCCAAAAATACTTTGGCCAAACTGACCAATGACTGGGTCAACTATCGTATAAGTACAGCAAGTGGTCAAACAGCTTCACTAAAATAAGTATGGTCAATCTGACAATTCTACAGTCAAATCTGATCCATAAAAGTCCCATTTGACCATAATGTAGTGAAACTATTTTACCACTCTCCTTTCAGTGCATACTTTGACCCAGTCATTGGTTAATTTGAACAAAAGTGCTTTAAGAATGCCAATTAAGGACTGACAGAAAAGTTTTGCTACATACATTTTGCTATTAGGGCTTAGCAATCATCATCTCATATACTGTGCTGTACATGTATGCAGAGTATATGAAGATCATGAAAATTGTTTACCACTGTTAACAGTTTGTAAAAGTAACTGCCCAACTAGGCCTATTTCCACTAGAAGAAAAAAGGAAAATGAAAAAAAAAAATGTATACATACATGTTCCACTAACTTATTACTAAGACAAAAAATTTTGTCAACCTGCCTTTATCATGTATAAACAATGTATGTTTAATATAAAAGTGTTATAATTCTGCTTTAAGTGATGTTCCAATGTTTAAGCCAATCATCCCCTCAAACCAAAATTTTACCTGGGATACGTCATACCAAAATATTTCATTGGCGCTGAAGTGCTTTGGTTGGCATCAATTGAAATCCACAAAATACACAGTAGCTCATATTATACAACATGTACTGAGAGTGTTCTGATTACACATTTGGGCCTTTGTTGGGTGCATGCTATAATCAGGATATATATCCTGTTTCAGATACCTGTGCGCATGGCCATACCGTGGGACAGGTAGGGGGGGGGGCATATTGGCCGAAACCTTGCTAAATCAGTCAGACTTTTGGTGCCTCAGTTGGTCAGAGATTACGCCTGGTGCGGATCTTGAGTCAGGCAAAAAGTCACACCCCCTTCCCCTTGAGAGAAAGAGTCCCATCCTGCCATATCTGTGGAAGGGGTTAAATCCTAGAAGTAGGCTTAGTAAAGTAGGTATGGAGAATTGCAGCTGGACTGTATGAGTGGGGTGACTTACAGTTGACTTTAAAGGCCCAGTTCTCTCACCACAAACAGTGCCAATTCTCCTAACCCTACTGCTGAAGCCCCTCCCACAATTGTCTGAAATTCATCCTCATCCAGATAAAATTTCAGTTTATTGCTTCAAGGTCAGTATATAAAACTCAAATTATATAATCAAAACACTCTCAGTACCGTTCATGCTGTGTATTATAAGCTTTGGTACTCTCCATTGTTTGAATTAGCTGCCGATCAAAGAGCTGAGCCAATTGAGAATTTCGGCACCCTTGTACTAAAATTGTAGTTTTGGGTGAGAGGTTTAATTAGCCCTTTAATCACATTGAGACTGTTCTGCACTTTTGTGATAGGCAAATTATGTAAATCAAGTCAACGTTTTGTGTACGTAATAAGCTACTAACTTGACTCACCTTAAAGTCTGCCATTTTTAGCCATTACAAGCAAAAGAAACTTAATGTATACTGTATCAACATGTACAATAGGAAACTTATTAAAAATGAGGTGGCGCCCTTCAGGTTTCTAGATATCCACCTTGTCACGCTGTTGACTTTGTCAAAGCATTACCGCAGGTAAGTAGGGTTACGTATTGTAAATAGGTCAGGCGGGGCAATGTAGATTTTTCAATTTTTAATGATTAGCAAAGGAAACTAACTTTTTTAAACACTATATCAACATGTACAGACCTTTACACATATCTTGTATTATGCATGAGGTACTTGTTTTGATAGAATTGACTTGCATTTTACACCTGGTAGCAGACTAATGTTTCCACCTGAATGTTTATTCTGCATTTTTATGGTGTCAAGTCAAAAAAGAAAATTCCCGACCTATTTTAGGCACACTTTAACTCTATTTGTTAACAGATTTATAAATAGTTGGGGGAGGGGACATGAGGCACTCTGGATCAAGTTAATTATGCCCTTAAATTTCATGGCTTTCAAAGTGGAGACTCCTCTGTTAGTCCATGTAATATTGTACCCATCCCCCAATGACATTTATGACCCTCTGAAATACAGATACATTCTAAACAATGAAACATTCTTCTAATTTCGAAACTTGAAAAGCTGCATGCAGGCCCACAGTTCAAATACTGCAACCACAAAGTTCTGAAAAAGATCTGCATGTCCACTAAAAGAATAACTCTGTTTGCAAAATGCAAATGGTTAGCATTCTATCTAAAAAGAGATCACAGAGCACTGCCCAAAACATATTTCTCATGGCGTATAGGTGCATACTAGCAGAGTCCATGACTGACGCTTGTAAGGAGGGGGTGGGGAAAAGAGGGAGAAAGCTTTCCTTGACAAATTTCTGCCATCCTTGAAGATAAAAAATAAAACCTTGTCTTCATCCAGGTCAGTATGTAATGGCCCCTTCTGCAAACTACTTTGCGCCCCTGGAATTTTTCTTGAGCCCTGGAGTTGGCCTGAAAATCCAAGCATGTTAGCATGTACGTGCTGTGAAAATCTGAGACAAACCTTAAACTAAGGCTGTATTCACAAATTTAACCAAGCTGTACTCTTTTAGTTTATAGTGCATAAATCTGTCGCCCTCTCTTAGTTCTTGGCTTTCATTCTATGAAAGCACCAGAGGCACTGGAATTTTGAAATTTTTTTTTTCTGCTTTGGGAAAACTCATGGCTCATAAAATCTTTTTGAAAATTGGAGCAATCAATTGAAAGGGAAAAAAAAATTGATGCTCCTGCTTGCATGCTTAAAGTTCATTTTTCTTTTCAAATGTAGCAAGAAACTTTATCTGATTTTATATTAGAATCAAACCCTACTTTAGAATGAAGTAAAAATCCTGCAATGACTAGGATGTGTTCTTCCTTCACATGACACAGTTTATTTGATATAAATACTTTGAATTTAACAGAAAAAATAATAATAATACTTGGGCAAGTCCAGGGTTTTTGTTAGATTCACTTATCAGGTTCCATAATTCCACAGTGCAAAGCTGTGGGTGAAAAGAAAGGAGGTCAACTGCTATAGAACAAAACCAAGGTACAAAAATTTTAATTAGAGATAGCTGAATTGTCACCATCTGGTCAGATCCACCTTAGTATGTGAATAGTTTAGTCATGGGATTTTTCTTTTTTTTTTGGGGGGGGGGATTGCACTTACAATGGCACACTCCTGAATCCACCACAAACAATATATAAACAATTTCACTGTAAAAAAAGGTACAAATGCCTGACACGTGAACATTTTGAAAAAAGCCCCTTGGGCTGTTCAAGTTTGTACCTACAGTATTTAGAATGTCACATGGAACATAAACGATATTATGTAAACACTTAAAGAGCACAGAAAGGAGGCTAAATGTCAGCCACTACATCATTCTCAAATATGTGAGCTGTTGAGTATGTTGCTAGCAGAATGTGACTTCCGATCTGCAGAGGTCAATACTGGTGCATTAATATATGTCATTTCTCAGCCACTGGTAGGAATATTGACAGAACATGCACATAACATGACAGATGAGAGTGCTGTTTCCTTCAATGAAATATTTGCCATGTTAACTTCATGATTGCAACATACAACAGGTATAAATTAGAGACTGGAGTAAAGGAGGAACATAAATAATTTTGAGTTTTAGAGCTGATTTTTCCTTAAAAGAAGCTCATACAGTTTAAAAACTCCAGAGTTGAAGGATCCAGTCCCCCCCTCCCCCAAATCCAGGGGTTAAATGGTCCATGTACTAAATGTCACTTTAACTCAAATGTGTGATATATAGTGTCAGCTAGGTAAAAAGGTGATGTGAGTATAGTTTAAATGAGGTTCAAGGTCAATTTTGGCAGGTTTCAAAGATGTCAAGTCCTCCCCTTTAATTGCCTCTTACTAATGAAAGGCAATGAGTATCACCCTCCAGGCCTACATGTCAGAAATGATAATCTCTAATATAAAGGCCTGGTTGGTGATACCCTCTGCCTCTCCTGGGATTGGTTTTTTTATCACCAGTTGATTGTTGGGCAAGGTGTCCCCGGGAAAAATCTTTCCTCCCAAAATTATTGAATATAACTGTTTCATACAACCATCTCTTCAAATCCTGGAAAATGGTCCATTGCTCCAAAGTAGTCACACCTGTTGATGAAATAAGAAGGCATCTGTAAGATTTTGTGGATTTTTTAAAACAAACTTGTAGTGATCGACTGATTTCTCCCTTTCAGTGCAGGTCACAAGGCCACTCACAACCACAGACATTAAAATTGCAAGTAAAAGCTAAAAACTGGGCTGGCCAAGCAAAGCCCTCTAGGCTCATGTTTAGGCTACCAAATTTTCATTATATGAAGACCATTCCCACTGCCACACAAGGGACTAAAAGAAAACAAAAATTCTCCCTGTGATGGGGGGGGGGGGTGGGAGGAATTCTTCAGGGGAGGCAAACTTGTAAAAATCTATATGAAGTTAATGGCAAACTTCAAAAGGGGCATGGGGGGGGGGGATGAAAATTTGGGGAATTTCTTAAGCTTGACTCCCTCCCCTTGGATGTGGGTCTTATGGAGGCAAGAAAAATGGCATAAAACCATTAAATGAAAAGCATTTGATGTCAGCTTTTTTCAACTAGTTTCAATTTGCAAAACATTGAAAATCTATCCCCCCCCCCCAAAAAAAAAATCCAAAACCAGAATGCAAAAATGCAGATTGCGGTTTTGACGATACATAAATGTTTCAAGTAATGCCATCGTGTAACATACCTTCTCACTTATATATTATTCTAGTTTGTTATCCCAGATGACAACATCTGCTCACCATAATGAGCGTCCACATACCACATGTGAAACCTATTTAAAGTGGGCATGACACGACCACAAAAACTTTTGTGTATTGCAAGATTTGATACGGTATTTTACAAATATCATCTCACACCCCATTAAAAACCTGTTCAATTCGGCATAAATGATATTTGAAGGAAAATGTTCAAAATTCAATTTCGAAAAAGGCCGCAACAGGTCACCTGACTTTTATGATGCAATTTGCTGCACAAACCCTGCCCTATTTGAGAATGCGCATCTACTGTGGAACTAATGTAATGCTCGGTAAAGTTATCTTATCTTAGCAACTTCGTGAAAACGATTGCATCACAATACTGGTCCAACATAGAGAGCAAAAGTGGCAGACCACGGTGGGGATTGAGAGCAAATCATTGGCCAATCATGTTTGCGTGAATATGCGCGCATAAAACAATTCTGTTTTTGTGCAAGAAAGACACGGTTCGGGCACTATACAGAACATCTCATGTATGGGCATGCAGTCCACAACAAGTGCGTCCCCACTAGGAGCGCGTCTTTACCGTATGAGCTGTGTGGTGAAGGTGCTATTGTGAATACTAAGCAGTCACCACGCAATGCACAATTCACAATGCAGTCAGTGGTGACGCTCACTGCTATTGTAGAACAGGTGTTTGCAATAACGTACTTGCTAACACATGTTACCACTCACATGATACGATGATTGTGAGCTCCCTGGTACAGTGTTACTTACCATGCCTCCAATGATGTCACCATCTTGAGCCTCACTCACATACGTTTTGTCGCTTTCTGATTTCAAATGGGCTGATCCTAGCATGTAAAGGGGAATTCACAACGCCGTACTTCGGTATTTATGGACATAATTTAGTAAGGAAAACATTCACTTTATGTCAAGGTGTACCCAAAAAACATTGAGCGAGAAACTTACTTTGGCCGTGTAATGCCCAGCTCTTTAAGTTTCCCACCTTAAGATGTGTTAACACCTAACAAGGTTTCCATTCACATTTTGATCTCCAGTGACCCCACATAAGCTTTGAGATCCAAAAAAGCCATAGAAAGAAAGACACACAGACAGAGCTATCCTTAAAAATTGCATTAAAGGGGTTTTTAGACTTTACCCATGTCCTCAGCTATGACTCCAGATTACCTTTTATCTACACAAAAAACAAGGACACTCTCAATCACGTCCACATACAGAATATAAAATCTATGAATTTAATTCCTATCTTGAGATATCACATTAAGAAATTTTTGGACTTTGAGTGGTGGCCCTGGATGACCTTTGGCCTCCACTAAAATCAACAGGGACCACTTTCTGACCATAATGTATCCACATACAATATCTAAAATCTATACATGTTTCCTATATTGAAACATTATGTTGACAAGGTTTTCACACTTTGATCCTTGATGAAAACGAGATGACCTTTGCCTGAACCAAAATCATCAGGGACCATATCTTCTGACAATAATGCATCCACATACCACATATGAAATCTATATGTTTCCAATCTTGAAATATCATGTTAACAAAATTTTCTGACTTTGAACCCTAGCGACCCCAGATGACCTTTGACCTCCACCAAAACTCAACCGGAACCATCTTCTGACCATAATGCATCCACATACCACATACTATGAAATCTATGTTTCCTATCTTGGAATATCAGTTAACAAGATGTTCTGACTTTTGAACCCTAGTGACCCCAGATGACCTTAGACTTCCAACAAAAACAATAGGGGACTATATTCTGACCATAATGCATCCACATACTACACAGGAAATCTGGTTTCCTATCTATAAAAATCATGTTAACAAGATTTTCAAACTTTGACCCATGGTGACCCCAGATGACCTTTGACTTCCACCAGAATCAGCAGGGACTTTCTTCTGACAATAATGTATGGACACACCACCTGTAAAATCTATACATGTTTCCTATATTGAAATATCATGTTAACAAGATTTACTGACTTTGACCACCAGTGACCCTGATGATCTTTGACTTTCATCAAAAACAATAGAGGACTATCTTTTGACAATAATGCATCCACATACTCAACATGAAATCTATACATGTTTCCTATCTTGACATTTCATGTTAACAAGATTTTCTGACTTTGAACCCTAGTGACCCCAGATGACCTTTGACCTCCACTAAAATCAAAGGGAACCATGTTTTGACCATAATGCATCTACATACTGCTCATGAAATCTATCAAAGTTTCCTATCTATAAATATCATGTTAACAAGATTTTCAAGTGTTGACCTGGGGTGACCCCAGATGACCTTTGACCTCCACCAAAATTAGCAGGGATTAGGGGTAGAAACAATTTGTTAGTTACATTAAATTACACCTCAATGATATAACCTGATGGTTTAATCTGAAGGTGACCGTCGCCTTTATTCCCAGTCAGGGGCGGTGGAATTTATCCCCAACTCCATTGCTTATGAAGGAAAAAGCAAGCAATTATTATTGGTAAGCACTGATGAGCAATTATTGCTGGCTTCATCCAGGAAATGTAAAGCTTTTTTATGCAGAGAAAAATAAACACCCTCCTTCAGAAACCTGAATGGTGATGCAATTAAGTAATCAATTGTGCAGAAAGGTGCTAAATAAGCTTGATAATATGGCAATTCACCAATTTCAATAAACTTACATAAGATTGCTCGAAATGGTCCTATTAATGCCTGCATCTGAAATGGTTTCCCTACATAGCTGACCTTTTTATGCAATTGGACCCACTTTTCTACAAGTACAGTTTGCATCCTAAATTGTCTGTAGCTTTTGGATCACTTAATTGTAGTTTGTGATTCATAATTTGATCAAAACAATATTTTACAATATTGTGATGAGAGAATACAGTAACTTTCAATGGTTGCAGCAAATATTTTCATTCTTTTTTCATTAATTTATTTCTTTTTGATTTGTTGTATTTTTGTTTTGTATCTACTAAAAATATATGCAGAGTTCTTCCACTTTCGAAGGAATCAATTTTCATAACCTTTACATGACTTTCCATGGACAAAATAGAGAATTTCCACCAGTTTACACAAAATTACATAAACTTTGAGGTGAAAATAATAAAAATTGAATGAAACAATGTTACTTTGTGAAAATTTCCAGAACTTTACAGGTTTTCTACATTAGAAAATTCTGCCCCTTGTCCGCTGTGCATTTATACTTTGACCTTGATTTACTAAATCCATTTATGCAGTGACATATTTTTGGGCTATACCTTCAAACAATTTTTAGGAATTGATTTGTATTTCCACATATAGTGTGACTAGAATGGAATTCAGTGGCTCGATTAGCAAATAAAGCTTGAAAAAAGAAATTGGTTCTGACTTATTGAAGAGTGCATGACATGAAAACAAAAGCAAATCAAAACTGAACTGTGAAACGTTTCCCAATGGATAATTACAGGCATATTGCCACACACAAAATTTAATAACTTTAAGATATGCAAAAAAAATTCTTATTTTAGGAGGCGAAAACTTCATCTCAATAGCATATAGTGTTTGGAAGATACTAATTTATAAAGAAATGCAACTTTTCCCTTTTGATTTGGTGCATCATGTAAATCTGTGATGTCATCGCAGCTCATTAATTTGACATGATATTAAATGTATTTATAATTTTGATGCCGCTGCAGGAAATATTAACCAACAGTGGTGGCTGTACTCAACCTATGGTGAAAGGTAATGCTTGATATTTAAGATATTTAAACATTCCCACAGTATAAAATTTCAAGGAAAAAAGGACTTAAACTTATATAGAAAGACAAAACAAATGAGAGACAATTACATAACTTTTTATGCCTTCGTTGAAGAGCAGCTGTATTTTTCAACAAAAGTTACCCATCTGTAAAATGAGATATGTTGAGTTAGGAAAAGGAAGTGGGACAGGGTTTCAAGGACATGGTGTGGAATACTTTTTCTTTCTCTTGTTTTTTCATAAAACCCCAGTGAAAAGCCACCAGAAGGCCTTTAAATAACTGCAGAGGGAAAGCTGCCCTCCCCCAAAGTGCTAACGTATATGCCTTTCTACTGTAAGCTTTCTCTCGGCTTCTACATGTTCTAAATCTTATTTGAAACTCGATAGATACCTACTTTGTACATGTAACTCAATGCCCAGTGAAGGTTTGAAACATTTCAAAGGAGGTAAAAATATTTTTCTCGTCAAAAGTTGCTGTTCCACAAACTTTAAACTATGAAGTGAAAATCTATTATCAAAATATGCATTCAGACAGAATAAAAAGGGTTCAGGCTTTTTCTTAAATTGCAAACAATACTTTTTTTCTAGAAACAGAGCACACAATTGCCCACGTTATAAATGGTCTCCTTTAGCAGAGTCATCAAAACCAATTTTCGATAAAGCCGGTCTTTGGTTTCAGACAGTGAACAATTGTATAGTCGCCTGGTACTTGGGCAAAAATTGTAAGAAAGTCAATGAGCCATAGTATACGCCAAAACTAAAATGCACGATCCTACACATGTTTTGCAAAAGTTTTGTCTGCATGAGTCCATTGGTTTTCCCTTTTGGAAAACTAAAAACGCCAAAATTATTGAAGGGGCTCATTGAGTTGGTTCAAGAAGTTCACCAAATTTTCCCAAACCTGTTTAGCTTTCTTCACATAACAATGACAAATGGTCAAACTTAGACAATCCCCATATCCTGCATACAAATAAACATCTGTTTAAAGAGTGCTGGTATTTCATGATGAAACGTTCTTTTTTACTTTTTGTTACATCTTCCCTCTCTGCCTGATGACCTCTAATCACTTTAGTGAGGAAAGGAAGTCCATTTCATGTACACATATAATCACATTTCACATCTGATTAATTGATTGACAGCAACAAACAGTACCAATTCCCCTAACCTTCTCACTTAAGCCCCTCCCACAGTTGTCTGAAATTAATGCTCATTCAGATACAATCTTAGTTTATTGCTTCAAGGTGGTAAAGAAAAAAATCAATTTATATAATCAAAACTCTCTCAGTACCATTCATGCTGTGTAATATAAGGTTTGGCACTCGGCATTGTTTGAATTAGCTGTCAATCAAAGAGCTGAGCCAATTGAGAATTTCAGTTCCCCCTTACCAAAATTGTAGTTTGGGTGAGAGGTTTTGCCCTTTAAAGACACAAACTTTTATCAATGTGGAGAGGGACACTGTGACTCCTTTTTTGACCCCTGCACTCCCACCCATGGCAGAATTTCATAAAACAACTGCCTCCCAACCTGCACCCTGTTCTTGCTAGAACACTGAATATCTCTAATAGAGGGCATCTTATTTGAACTTCTGCAACCTGTCTGTTGCCGATATCTTGTAACATTAAGACATATGATAAACTGCGTTTTCAAATTTGTCATGTTTGGCTACATTTTGCGAGCTGAATTGGGTCACCTGGGCTATGGCATACCAAATAGGCATGAAAGTTGATTATTTACTTGTCCTTTTCAATTGTATAACTTTGTCAATCAAATGGTGTTCACAAATGATGAAAAATGAATGGACAGCATCCAGCTATAAAGATGATCTAATGTAAATCATACAAAATGCACCCACTCAAACAAAGTAACACATAGTCACCACATGCATGTGAAGTTAATTAGTTCTGTAGTCAGTTGAATCACCCAGTTTGACAACATTTTGTAAGTATATGCATGAAAATATACTACGGCAATGTAAGAAAAATCATAGAGCATAAAGAGCTTTTAATTTTTAAAGTTCATGATACAGCATGAAGCTGACTCAGACTATCTACAAGTATAGGCATAACATTGAGTCCATAATATTTCTTTAGTATATTTCACAATTTTATGGTATTTTTTTTTAATAAAATTATGTTGAAATATATTAACAGATAGCTTTCAAGGTTTTCTCTTTAATTAAAGTGTGTGTCCATGGTACTGGTTATTGATTCTCCTAGTTGGCTGGTTGGTACCACCTTTAATTTTTCTGCACTGTTTATTTCTTTACTCTAAGTCTTTTTAAGCCTTGCACTGACCAAAAATATTTGGTCAGGACATAGTCATGTTTTGCTTCTAGTGTTTTGAGAATGCATAAATTTCCATAAAAAAAGTAATTACAGTACAAACCATATTGGCCAAAGCCTGTCAAAATATTGTACATGTGTACAGTATGCACTGTACAGTGGCCACACTGAATATAAATCTGGCAAGCACATGAACTGTACACTGTATATGCTGGCTGCACTACATGTTTAAGCATACAGTATAAAGCACAGCTAAGCTTGGGTTAAGAAACGGCATACAATTTTTGCATATGCAAGTCTACATGTATCAAAGTATATATTCAGTAGATATCACAGGGCAGGTATGAGTTTGATGAGGGCTACCTGTACTGTACATGCCTGCATGGCTGCTGAAAGCAGGAAGCTCAATTGACTTAAGCATATTGTACAAGTTAAATGTAATTCATCAATGATGCTGTAGCACTCTAACAATAAAAATTATCAAAATTATTATAGTGACATCCTTCTCTTGCAATTGGTGCACTTCAGTTGATTTCCAAAGAATAAATGAGGGAAAAAAATCTATATGGTAGATCTTGCAAGGAAATTGTTACAGAGGAAACTTTTTACTGCCATGAAATAATACCCAATTGTTCATCAATGAGTGTTTTTCTTCATGTTAAATTTTGTTCAGAAATTTATAGAAATTTGAAAAGTTTAAATAACTACAATTAAATTCTCTGATGTAGCAGTACATCAATATCATTAGATATGATCACCCAATTTTTGACATTTTTTTTTCTACTGAGTAATCTGTTCAGCTTTTTATAACAAGTGAAGAATGTCAGCAAGTACAGAAGACCTGTAATAATGACTAGGTCAGTCTGAAAGGCTAACTTGAATCAAAAGGTTGGTAAATGATGATAGTGAGTGTACCTTGAGAATGTATAGCTCCTTTGGGGGTACAGGTCTCCCTTGGGAATGGTTCTGCTCCCAAGGCACTTCACCAACTTGGGGTAGTTCATTAAGGAAATGTTCTGTTGAATTGAAATGCTTCTCATGCATGACTGCCAGCTGATTTCAAAATTATTACATAAGGAATACTATACCATACTATCCACATTGGTAATGTAGACATTCTGCATGTGAATAAGTATCAAAAACCCTGGCTGGCTGGGCTGTAAGAAAATAGAGAAGTATACTATAGTAGGTTTGAGCTTTGTGAGGCTAACAAAGGTAATTAATTCTGTGATATGTGACTTGAACACTAAATTGAATGTTTTTATGTGCATCTAAACTGGCAATTTATGAAACCTCAAACTGCTGGAGTTTCAACATGTGTGTATGGTGCTGATTGAATAAATCATTGAGCTTCTGAATAGATCAAGCCTGTTTGCTTCCTTCAGCATGGCATAATACACTTTGAGTACAAGAAAGTGAATGGACTACATTCAAATTATCTTGATGTGCTATGCAGTGGTATGTCTAAATGTGTCCATTCATTTAAAGGGTTCCTAATGGGTATGGTTATTAGAGGCCTAGTAGACCTTATTCCAATGAAAATTAAGATATGCTTCAAAACTATGTGCCAGGGACTGGGAGCTAATTAATTATTCTATATTCAGGACCTTGGCTCAGAGAGTGAGCACCATGGGGAAGCCGAAGCTGAACTGGACTGACTGCAGCTGAATAAATTATCTTTGCCACATGCATATGGCAGTTTGCAGTATTGCATGCACACGAAAATCCCAGTACCAGAGTGCAGTATTGCATGTAAGGTACGTTAAGGTCTGTATATGCAATGTTTCCAGGTACCAGTTGCAATTGGACATTGCATTATTGATACTCCGCAACTTTATCTTCAGGTAGACATATACATTTTTTCTGTCATGGGGAGGGAAAGTTGGGCTCTGTTTGAAAAAAAAACCTCTGCATCAGCCCCATGAGCTACCAAACTCAAAAACATGATACATGCATGCATATTAAACTGAGGGGAATAACACGTTTGTTTCACAGAGAGTGATCAAATGTTTAAAAGCAATATTTATTGACAAATGATAGATTATTCAAAATGAGGCAGTATTAAAGTTTGGTTAACTTCTTTTCTGACAACTTGTTTGTATTGAGAAGAATAATTTGTCAGTTCACTTAAATTTTTAAAATTTCAAATGATATACCTTGTGTAACTCTGCATCTCATTTCCAGGTGATAAAGATAGCCAATGCTTTATTGTTGAGAATTTTTTAATGGTTTCACAATATCTTGAGCTAGTTTTGTTGTATGTCCTAATGTTGCAATTTGAAAGCATTATTTTCAGGTAAAAACTTGTTCCAATACAGTTGCTGCCATTTCTTGGGGGGGGGGGGGAGGGGGAGGATATAGGTGGCCCTCTCGCCATTCAAATTTAATTGGATCACTCCAGATCATGTTACTTATTACTGTAGTTTGAAAAAAAAATTTAAGTGCATTTAGCCAATAATTCAAACTTTTTTAAGTGCATTTATCAAATAGTTTTGAAAGACTCTTATGTTATTACATATACCATATTTCTCCCTATCCAGTGAAACACAATTTTGTACACCCCTTTACATATGATTCCCATGATTCAAAAAGAATGTCAGAGTTCAGGTCCTCTTTGCCTTACATGCTAGCTTGGATGATTATAGTCAGTTCATGTGTCCAACCATCAGTTTCACCACTACCAAGGGTAGAGATTTCTCCTCAATATTGGGAGAAATTTTCAAATTACTGTATGAGAAACCAAAATCATTGGGCAATATCTAATACATTGGGTTGACCTGGGATTGCCCCTATAAATTCCACCCCTCTGGGTTGCCAAATTGTAAAACTACCATTGTTTTCTTACTATCACATGAAACAAATTTTCTTACTTTGTAACACAGGAGCATCCAGTCAGGTGTATCGATCTGGTTTGTGGATGGGTGAGGCAAAACTTTTCAACAGCCAGAACCCTAGATCGTATTCTGGACCTGACTCATTCATAACCAATCAATACACACAAAAGCAAGTGTACACACATGTACACATAAACAAGCAAACACTGTCACATTGACAAATGAGAAAATTCTTCTGGTTGATACTGGGCCCATGCATAACTTGGCCCATAGCCTGACTTGGCCATTTTTTTTACAATAAAAACCCCAAATAACCAACTGATTTCTATCAGGTCTTCACACCCCAAATAATCTATAATGACTAGGGGAGTGCCATACCTTACTCCTGAAAATATCAAGACATAATGCACAGTTTGTCATTATTAACACATTTTTCATTAATTTTGGAACAGGAAGCACCTAGGTGATATGCTTTTCTGTCTCAATATCAATAATTTGAGAGATTTTTCTGAAAATTTTTAGTTCCATTCCTGCATTTATAATTTCCATTTTTGGGCATAACTTCACTAAACTTGAACCAATTTTCATGGTTTGAGATTCATTAGGAAACTAAATTAGGCACTGAATCCAATTTTAGTCGCATTATACATGGAAATACAAATCAAAGTTATGAATCTTTTAAAAGTGGATCTGCCCAGTATCTTAAACTTAAAGACCCAGTGTACCCCAAACATTACCAATTCTCTTAACCTTCTTACTAAAGCCCCTCTCACAATTGTCTGAAATTCATCATCATCCAGACACAATCTCAATTTATTGCTTCAGGGTGGGTATAGAAAACTCAATTTATATAATCAAAACACTCTCAGTACCATTCATGCTGTGTAATATAAGCTTTGGCACTCTGCATTGTTTGAATTAGCTGCCAATCAAAGATCTGAGCCAATTGAGAATTTTGGTACTCGGGTACCAAAATTGTAGTTGGGGTTGAGAGGTTTGGCCCTTTAACTGCAGACATACATCACTGCACTGCTAGATTCCAAAATGAAGGTCAAAGAACAAATACCCACCAATCAAAAGGGGAGGAATTCTCCATAAGTGCAGGCATGGATGCACAAAACATAGCCGGATTGTGCATTATAACTGCTATATATCTTCTACTAATATAACTTTGATAGGCTCAAATTGAAGCATGATGGAAGCCCTAACATCATGATCATGAACACCACAATGTTTCATTTCGTTCAACCTGCCAGTCAGTATTTTCTTTTTTCTTTAAGTTGAAATTTGGATATTATTGGAGGGGGGGGGGGGAGCTAAATGATATGTTTGCCCCCCAATATTATTTTCATTGGTAGGGCAATTGACCACCTTTCCCCCTCCTCAGGATTGATGCCCCTTCATTCAGTGACACACAAACCCTTTTAAAATCTTCATTGCTTCCGAACAACTGTCAGCCTGGTCAAGTCCTTTCTTGCAACTCCCTTGCTATCTACTTTTTTAAGCTATGTAGGCTTGCCATCTCTGCGGGATTGTCCCAGCTATCTTTCACCCCCAATGCAAGCTTGCCAGTTTGTGCAATTGTTCATTTTATCCCGGTTATCTTCCGATTGCTGTTATTCTTAAATCATACTTCATTCTCATACCATGTATCATTGCCACTAATTTGTAGTGGCTGGTAAGCTCACTGAGTTAGGTTTAGATTTACCTTAGCTGAGAACGGGCAAGGAGGGAAGGACATGAAATATTTGAAAACCTTTGACGTAGGGTTAACAATTGGGTTTTAGGGACATCAGTTTTCAGAAACTGTCTAAAAAAACACCAGGGAAACAAGGGAAGGGAAATAGCTACTATATCACAAAAATAGCACTCATGATTACAGCAGACTGTACTATTGCATGTCTCAACATTATTAAAACTGAAGAGCACCACCAATTCTGTTTCAACTATACCATGGTAAAGTAATCTTTGTGTGGCACTCGATCATACAGTACATGCTCTGAAACTGTATCAGCTATATACACATGTGAAAACAAAAGTAAAAAAGACTAAAACAAGTATTAAATATTGAGATAGTTTTAAAAAGCCGAACTTTGGCATGAAGAATTCCTACATCCTGGAAGTATTTTCTATGATAATAATAGTGGCATAAATTGAAAAGTTATTACTGTGTCATGCTGTAATACTTAATCAGAAAATAATGATGTTCAGGAACTGGTGAAGTATGTACATGACCACACTTCCTATACTGTTGTTAAATGGATTGATCTTGTGTTGATGTCTGAATGACCAGTAGCCTGCTTCTAAGAGATTATTCCCCAAGCTGGCGAGTAGCCAATCTAGGTGGTGGGGGGGTGGATGTTTTCCAAATTACAAACAGTTCCAATATGGTTTGCACCATGATTATGATTAAAGTGTAGGATAGAAATGGTAGCCTAAGTCAGATAAAAGATTCAAAGTCAGGATACGTCATGGTCATTATAGCCTTTACAATTTCAAGTTTGTCAAAGTAGAAAATCTTGCACCATCTTGCATCTCGGCTCCTTGGAAAAGACTTATCTCTTACATTGATATACCTACCCTGCAAATTGGCACTTGAACTTGCTGGGGGTTACCAGTACTGCTGCTGGCATGACATTTTTCTCAGGAAATAGGGATGGTTCTTACAAGGTCCCTGGATCCAATGAAAGCATTGAGCATGCAAGTAAAGTAGGAATCAGGAGAGGATGTTAAAATTAAAAGTAAGCTGTTGAACAGAGTGAATCTGTATCCACTGTTAAATCAAAGTTCACTTGACATATAAGTACACATACTAGGCTAGTAGGGAAATGAAATTTATTTAGCAGTGGGGGTTCTACGTGGAATCATGAGGGAGCATTCTCTCCTTCAGACTTTTTTTGATGCCCACCCAGATAACCCTACCTCCTCCAAGTTAGATCAGTTAGGAGTTAAGTCAACCCAAAAAAATTATAATATACCTCTACTGAGACTTAATTTTCACCTAGAGGGATATATGCTACAACCTTATTAGACCTTCAGTTCTGGGGACTTTGCCCCTGGACCCCACTTACAGTAACATGAGTTTTGCACCCACTTATGGTCTGCATACAAAAATTTCCTCCCCCCCCCCATGCATTCCCCTTTGCCCCCAATTTGCCACTTTAATTTTGCCATTCTGGTGCCATCACTGATTTTTAGGTGGAATTATTTTGCTGCAACATACAACAGTAACCTTTTCAACTTGAATGTCATAACTGGCAGAAGCATCAACCCAGGAAGATATGAGGAAGCTGGTTAAGCATTTACTGTGAAACAGATATGTTCATTCTGTGCCTTTAACCAGTATTTCAATAAACTATTCTCAACAACTTCATTTATATCCCAATATGTGTGCCACCTATATATGTGGGTTAGTTAAAAGCATATTGTGGGGATATGGATGTAATGCAAGGAAACCTAGTGAGTCTCCTTTTCTACTACTACAATTCGAATGACAGTCAGCCTGGAAGCATGCATTCAACTTAAGGTAACCCTCCAGATGTGAGTCCCCTATGTGTTCTTGTATTACCATGGCTCTGTCCAAGTAGCCATCAGTAGTACTCTTACGGCATAGGGGTACATGAACCAACTGGATTTGCATGGTTTCGTGAGGGATGCAGTTTTTTTTTATTTTTTCTTTGCCTGGCTCAGTAACTAATCTAATGGAAACTTTGCTGGAAATGGCACTTCCCGGCATGTCCATTTACTGCATACCAATACAGGAAATTCTATTGACATCATAAAAGATCAATTTAAAACTACTCTCAAATACAAGCTACATGTGCATTTTTATGGACAATTTATTGTTACAGGTAGAACATTAGAGAACTACGCCCCTTGAAAGTGGATGTCATGACTTGGCGAATAGCATAATAACTAAGCCAATTTTTGGACAAAAGAAAACTGCAGAAAACAAAAGATGGTCACTGGACCATGCAATCTGCAGAAATGTAGCTCTGTGTCATTTATGTAACAAGTAAGGACTTCAAGGACAGGGGCCCATAAGTTTGTCCAATTTTAAAGTGAGTGGATTCTCTAATGAATCATTTTGACGAACAAAAGAAAATTTATTGCCCCATGGACTGTACATTTGGCTCTGGTGTAACTGAAGTTGACCTTGCTAAATAACTTAATGGGAAGTATTGCAATTGATTTTACTCAAAGCAACCATATGAATTGCACATCCACACTGATAGACTATTAAAAATACTGAGGCAACATGATGGTAGTCCTGATTCTTTCAAAAATAAGTTTCTCACTTATTAGATTCAGTTATTTGGGGCTCAAGAACAATTTGTTCACCAAACTTTCAAGAATGCAACTTAAGTATAAACTCTTCTTCTGCGCATTTGCCTCTCACATGTAAGGGTGGGGTTCTAATACCAGGTCCAGTGACTCCAGTCATACAGTACCAAAAACTCTAAAAATGGAACCTACCATTGTGTGTGATGCTCCACGTAAGCGATGGAGTAGGGAAAACAAGCCAGTGAGTCACAACAGGAACAAGAATGCAAAAATGCATTGAGGTTTCGATGATACATACATGCGCTTTTCAATAAAATGCTACATTTCGTGTAAAAACTGGTGACCCAAAGTGACCTTTGACTCCACCTGTAAGTAACTAGTTTTTCTTTTAACTAAAACACTTCTATATTCAAAAAGCCAAATTTCATACTGTGCCTTAAGATACTCTGCAAAAAAGGTTTTCAGAGTTTGATGCCAGGTGCACAAGATGACCTCCACCAAAAACAACACATACAGTACTTTCAACTCACCATAACACATCCACATACTAATTAGGAAATCCATCCAAGTTTCCTACCTTGAGATATCCCATTTTGACAAGGTTTTCAAAGTTTGACCGATCATGACCCCAGATGTCCTTTCACCTCCACAAAAAAAAAAAACCTTTTACAGACCATCTTCTCACCATAACTCATCCACATACTAATTATGAAATCCATCCACGTTTCGTACCTTGATCTATCCTAAACAAGGTTTTCTGAGTTTGACCCCTTTGACCTCAAATGACCTTTGACCTCGACCAAAATCAAAAGGGTTCTTCCTTCGATCATAATGCATCAACATATCAAGTTTGAAATCAATCCAAGCTTCCTAACATGATGTATCATGTAAACAAGGATTTCGGGGTTTGACCCCACGTGACCCCAAATGACCTTTGACATCCACCAAAATTAAATGGGTTCTTCCTTACATCATAATGCATCAACATACCAAGTTTGAAATGAATCAAAGTTTCCTACCTTGAGATATAGTGTAAATCAGGATTTCAGGGTTTGACCCCATATGACCCAAAATGACTTCTAACCTCCACGAAAATAAATCAGGTTCTTTCTAACATCATAATGCATCAACATATCAAGTTTGAAATTAATCCAAGTTTAATACCATGAGATATAGTGTAAACAGGGATTTCGGGGTTTGACCCCATGTCTCCCCAAATGACCTTTGACCTCCATCAAAATCAATAGGGTTCTTCCTTACATCATAATGCATCAACATATCAAGTTTGAAATTAATCCAATTTTTCCATCTTGAGATATTGTGTAAACAAGGACTTCGGGGTTTGACCCCATGTGCCCCCAAATGACCTTTGACCTCCATCAAAATCAATAGGGTTCTTCCTTACATCATAATGCATCAACATATCAAGTTTGAAATTAATCCAAGTTTTCCATCTTGAGATATTGTGTAAACAAGGATTTAAGTTTTTGACCCCCTGTGACCCCAGATGGCCTTTGACCTCAACAACTAAAATAAATAGGCTTCTTCCTCTTGGTATGGGGTATCTGTGTACCAAGTTTGGGAACTGTCAGATCTTCCCTTCTCAAGATATTGTGTAAACAAGCAAAGTGTCACAAACACTCACACATATGCATATACTGTACACACATACATACACACACATACACACACATACACACACACACACGTAAGTTTCTCTTTTCATCGAAACCAAAAAAGCTGTGGCCAGCCTGACTTGAACCAGTAGGTTGGAAACTGGACCATATAAAACTCTATCAAACTAAATAACTGACTTACATCTTCTGCATAATGTTTGAAATGATGTGAAACTATTGCTGGTATTTACTGATTGGATTTGATACACAGTGAAAGATTTTTACAGACATCTGGGTGTCCAAGACAACTGGACTTGCTGTCAGAATACCAACTTATTTTAAAAATTGTAGAAGGTTAATTGTTCTGTTGACAACCAAAGATTTTTAGTACAATAAATGAATCACGGAAATTTGCGGAATGAACATGAAGTCAGTTAACTTATTCCCTGATTTTCAATGTAAACTGGAGTTGTAATCACTAGGTAGTTAAATTCTTAATTAAGTGTCTGATTTAACCATTCCTGAAAATTCCAACATTTCTGAAAATCAGCGGAACCGCCTGGCAGATTTTGCATTAAGCTTAGACAACCAATTTTCTACTATATGACTGTCCATTTCATTTTTCTTAGAGGCATTACACTGAACTAACTGGAGCTAATTACTTTGTATGCCATTTTGGTATGTAGATGTAAATGCAATATTTCCTTTAATTCCATAAGATATCATGTTCAAATTAAGGGAGATAACTGCACTTAAAATGCACCACTGCAAAATAAAAAAGGCATACAAAGGAAAAAGCAAGACTGAACCATTCAGTCTTGTCAATAATAACTCCAAATCTGGCCCTAGTCATCACTGCAAAGATGAGATAACAGCAAATTTTTGTGGAAATACAGACTTTAACCTGAGGATTGGAAAAAACCGTGCCAAGGGTGGGGCATCTTTATATATCTCCTACAATGCATTGCAATATCCTGAAATGCATACTGGAGAATGCAAACATTTTGGGAACTTTCATCCAATCTTGGAAAAGGAAATTCTAGCTTGTTTAAAGGGCCAAACCTCTCACCCCAAACTACAATTTTGGTATGGGGTAACAAAATTCTCAATTGGCTCAGCTCTTTGATTGACAGCTAATTCAAACAATACAGAGTACCAAAGCTTGCATAACACAGCATGAACAGTACTGAGAGTGTTTTGATTATATATATTGACTTTTTCTTCACTCACCTTGAAACAATAAACTGAGATTGTATCTGGAAGAGCACGAATTTCAGGCAATTGTGGGGCTTGAGTAAGAAGCTTAGGAGAAAATTGGTACTGTTTTGGCTGAGAGAACTGGGCCTTTAAAAACTGTTGCGAGGAGAATGGAACAGCCAAGTGTTGTTCTGTAGGTCACTGTACAGATTGTGAAAAGTGTGGTATGAGCAATATCACTATCCTCATTTCCACAGGCTTCATTAAACACTCAACACAGCTGAAAGTTTTGTGCACCATTTTCTTCACAAAAGTGGGACATACCTTTGCTCATCAAACAATTTTGATTCATTTCATTTATTGCTTCATGTTACATATAAAATACAAAAAAGAAGGTAACTTACTTAAATAGGAATTTGTATGAAAGGAAGAACACAGAAAACCTCAGACAGCTTGAAAGAGGTGAGTTCCCTATAAACAAGAAGAAAGAAAAAAAATAAACAAGCAAACAAACAAACAAACTGCTTCTACAGTGGGCTACTGTGGGCTGGGGGGGGGGGGTAGAATATGCCTACAGTATTTCCTGTCTGTCAAAAGAGGCAACTAAAGGGAAACCAAATGTGAAATTAAACAATACTTGGAAACTAAATTTGAACTTTGAACTTTTTATCAAGTTGACTGACACTATATTCATATGTTGGTATGTTGTTAAATCTCATCTAACTATCTGCACTAACAAATACAAGTGATCAAGATCAAAGAAAAAAATAAGAAGGAACCTACTCCCCAAATGAAAAACCCAACATTTTTGTTAAAGATTTCTTATAAACTATGATTTTGATCCTTCAATATGCACACACACTTGCTTACTAAGTAAACAGTATCATGACTGTGAAGCAAATACTTGCAGCAAGTGCTCATAAATAGGCTCACCTCAGCAAAAATTCCCCCCATGATGAATTGAATTCCCATTTTTCACCCCAAATGCATCTTTTCCCTGAAAGTTCTTTAAAAAAGACAACAATGCAATTCTCCACAAATCAAAATGTCTTCAAGGTTGAGGCCTCCAACAATCTGTTTTCATGCAAGGATATGAAAGACACTATGGCTGGCCTTTATTAAATTAAAGAAATGTGAATCTACTATTGCAACAAACAGGTTTTGTTTGCTAGTAACAAAACCTTCAAATTAACCTAAGTCCCAAGGCCCTTGACAGTGTAGAAATCTTGCCAGCAAAAGCAAAATTTTGAATATACAGTTTAAATACAGAGCGAGAAAGTATGAAAAATATTAAATGTGAGAAATTTACATTATAGAGTTAGTGTGAGCATAACCTTTACAAATGATAGCAGTTGGTAACATTTTCTCTCTGATGTTATTTCATACAGTTTAAATTTGGTTGATTATTCAAATCCCTAGCTCAATTATAAAAACTGCTCCACAAATTATGTAAAAATATCATTAATCTGATTTTGCCTTAACAATTTCAAACTTTACTCTTTATTATAGCTGGCTCGTAGCCAGGGACACCGCCAGGATCTTTTGAAGGGAGAACAAATTACCATACGTCTATGGTACAATATAAACCATAATTTAAACACGCAGCACCACCATCACTTCATATGGAGCATACCGGAAAATTTGGGGCTAAGTAAATACTACCACCCAAATTAATACCAGAAATGGCATTTCCCAAGCTACAATCTTGGACAAAAGTACATTGGACAAACCCCGCTTTCCACATCAACGTTGAAATTTCAGGACACCTTTGGCTGCTGCAACACTGAGTGGAGGAGTGGGGGGATGGTGATGGGTTCATTGCTTGTTTTGCTTGCTTTGTCCCATCATTTTTGTCAAGTATTGTAGTTTCAATTTTCAATTTTAATGTTAAACCTAACCCCATCAAATACCAAATACAAGGAAACGTTGCTTAAAATATTTCTTTTTTTTTTTTTTTTTTTTTTTGGGGGGGGGGGGGGTCAAAACTAAACTGGGATAACTTAGTTATGCACCCCTAGGCAAGAGCAAATCTAGGAAAGTGCAAGGTAGTTACACACCTGTAGGCAGGCTTGGTACTGTGACGGGGATGCAGTGGCTTCCTGGGGGAGGAAAGAAGTTTTTCAGGGGGCCAAATGTGTACAAATTCCAGATGCAACTGGCAACTTGCTAGTGGCAAAATTTCTCTGGCTTGCTCATGATAGTTAAATGTCTGCATAGGTAACAGCTCAAAAAAATCCATGGTCCTGGACTATTTGCAGCCATTCCATGTAAGTTGGAGATTGAAATACTTCAAAGTAAGCATGAAGACTTAACATCCTTGCAACATCTGCAAGAAGTTACAATTTTGTGCATACTCTGAGCGAAAATACTCTCAACATCAATCGCAAATAATGTAATATATGCATACTGATTTACAAAATTATGTACAAGTGACAGTAGTGACGGTGCCGGGTTAATTTACTACAGAAACTGAAATACTTCAATATTGACTTATGTTTTATGAATTAAGGAACACAATAATGCTGATGGAAACATCAGGGAATAATTTAGCATTCAAATTTTGCATAGTAGTTTTGAAGATTTTTGAGGTCTTTCACACATTGTTTGTAAAAATGCAAGGGACATGCACACAAAAAATTGCTACACAATTTTTTATTTGTGTAGCAACTTGGCCTGTTTGTGTAGCAAATTGCAATGCGATACTGGATAAATTATTCCCTGAACATGGAGGAATAATTTGAGTTTGTTCCCTGAGATGTCTAAATCTAAAGCCTTTTCTGAAAGAGCTGGTGTGTGTTATCGAGTGGAAATTGTAACAAATTTAGCTCATAGACTTGCATCATATGTGTCAGAAACTAAGAAGTAGAAATTGGGCCTTCTAGATCTGGCCTACTAAAAGGCATGGTGACCAAAGTTTCTGCGGGAGATGTGAAAAAAGGGAGAGGGGGACTACCTGTACATGCAGCATCGGTTATTGCATTTGCCATGAATCATGTTTGCTGCACATAAGATTTACAACAGAATACTTAAACATAGCAAAATGAGAGGGGGTGGGGTGTTATTTCTTCCTCAGTGATCTCAAGTGGGAATCTCCCTTCTGCCTCCTGGTGGACAATCACTGGTGTCAATGACAGCACAAAGTCTGATTTTAAGTGTAAACTGATAATTTCCCAAGATAAATATTCTGTTGGAATTCCGTATCTTTTACATTACAGGGTATATCTTCTAAACGTTTGAATGTTTATGGAGTGCTTCAATCAAGGGCACTGCAAAAACAATGGTGTAGGGTGTTGCACAAGGTTGATGTTTGCTTGAAATATAATTTATCCTTTATTTTTTAATTACTGATTATATGTCCACAGTTTGATGAGTGATAAAAATTTTTACTTTTTAACTGTGGACCCTGATACCAGGGAAGGTGCAAAACACAGGGTAATATTAAACATATTTTAATCAGTCCCTCTATCAACATCACAAATTTGCATTTTGTACCTCATGTTTATTCACCATACTTTAGAGTACAAAGTAGAAATTACCATAAAATGGTCAATAGTGGCCAATTTTCAAGGTTTGTTATTCTTTATATTCTTTAAATGTGATAAATAATTCAATGCCGGCATTTTGTGTACAGTCCTGTGTTTATATACTTTTTAAATTTGAAATTCTTCATTTAGAACATCTAGCTAGCCATCAAAATTGTAGTGCAATTATACACACCAGTGCAAGTCAAGGTCACCATATGTGTACAGCATATAGGAATTATCTGCCAATGTTGAGTCCTCACGGGAGGCCTGTCATGTATTGGCATGCACAATATGTTAATAGCATTAAACAAGGCAACACATCACATACACAGTGGGAGCCCACATGAAGAACATTCAGATATCAAAGCATTAATGGAAGAAAGCTATTGCTGAAAACTTATTTTGAAGCAATTGACTTTTTTCCAGGTATCTTTCATGAATTTCATGACTTCATTATGGCTTTATATTTAAGGTATTCCTGGTGAATTTCACAATTGTGGAGGAAAACTATTGTCACATGATTTTCAAGAGCCAATCATGAAATAGGATAAGACACTTTACTAATTTAAGTTGCAGGGTGACTGCATTTCCCTTTAAATAAGTATATACACCAAACTATTAATTAATTTAAACATTATTATCAGTCTTGATTCCCACAGTTAATTTTTAAATTTCTATAGATTTTTTTTTTCTTTTTCATTCTCTTTTGCATAGGCCTACCACTTTTTCTGAACACATTGTGAAATTTTCACCACACTCAGTTCATATTTCCAATAATCATGCAAATTGCAAAGCAAGTGAAAAAACCCTGAAAACTGTATAACAACTCCTTCCCCCTCCCCCCCCCAAAAAAAATAAAACTAAAACTTGTGCATATTCCACTCTTTTTTTCCAGTAAAAACAAAAATGAGTCACTTTATCTAATGGTATTCGCTTTTTCAGATGAGACTTTATGGATACCCCCTTATGATTATAGCAATGACGTACTCACTGTACAATAAAATATGAAAAATCAAAATGTCGATGAATAATTTCAAAGGGTGAAAAAAAAAGAATAAAGCAGTTCTTCTCTTTAATTTCATCTGTTTCATTTTGTAATCTCTCCCTCTTGTTACCACGTTTTTGCCTCTCAATGAAGTAATTATAGTAAGCTATATTGCTCCCATATCCTTTTTTTGTGTAAGGTGGCCTGACCTGGATAATCTATACTTCTGTTGTAATGTTGGGTCTCCCCTTGTGCTACTTTATAAAATTCTTATGATGTAGTCTTGTATGTTGTTATTGTGGAAATAAAGAACACCAAACATTAAAGGGGAAATCAAAGTTTGACAGAGAATTTATTAGCCTTTTGTTCTAGCACCTTATTCTCCCTTGGTTGTTAATACAAAACTGCTGCTCATTGAACCTGCCACTTGGAGTAATGAACCAGGGGTCAGGTACTATAATTGGCATCCCTACAGACTGCAGAATCCATGACATATCTTCTTCAAGGCTAATATTTTGTAATGTGATTACAGATCTTTTACTGTAGTATTAAGTCATTGTGTAAATACTGTATGGTGCAGAATTAAAATTGTGAAAAATTTTAAACAGCAAACACATGCTGCCCCAAGATTATCACACGGTAGAAACTGATACCCTTCACTGCCTAACCTCTACTATTGCAATAATTTTACAGGGTTCCCGTATTTTTTAAATACTGAAATTCAACACTTTTCCACACTTTTTAATTGACTAAAAATGGAAATATTTATAGTGCTGATGAGAAAAAGAATGTCAAATGGCCTTTAATTAAACAGTGAGGCATACTAAACATGATATCATCTGAAGTAGCAATAAGGTATTTGTTTCAAACTTTAAGAGCACATGGCAGTTTTCCCAGACCAAACATAAAAAATTCAGGCCAGATTTTCAAGATTTCAGACATTTTTCAGCTGAGACTTTCCCCATTATCTCTACAGTATATGGCATCGAAACCCTGATTTGATTGTAATGCTTTGAAACATCACAAGGGCAGTCTCAAGATGAATGATATCTTTTTGATGAAACAAAACATGTCACCTATGCACCAAGGATATTATTAGTGGAGTATGTCTTCAACAGTCATCTTTAATTGATGCAATGTTGTTTCCATCTTTAAATTAGATGTAACAAATATACAGACATGTGACAGTTGATCAGATATCATTAATTTAGAAAAAAAATTATGATCTGGTGAACATGTGGAATGTGTTACTACATAAACCCTGTTGGATTACTAGTGAATGTATGGTGCTGGGCTATATCACTTGAGTTTTAATATGACCCAAACTACTTGAACTGATTTAATGTACTGTAGTCTTTTTCATAATCATAGTAACGTAAATTTACAACTTGGAAATCTGGTTTGCTATTTGAATTACGCTTTATAAATAAGGATATAAGACACTCCCACTCTTAGCAGCATAGCACGTGGACAGCACGGGCAGGCAATTCACAGGTACAAGGGTTTGGGAATAGGAGGAAGGAGGGTTTGTAGGGGGGGAACCAACCTGAAGTGATGAGGGCAAGGCCCCATCTTAATTTGCAAAATAACACGTCATTACATTATTATTGCTTGTATTTTATACATTAATACTTGAATAAATAAATTCAAATTAAAATTCAAATAGACAGTCAGATCTATGTGTCAACAAGATATTACCATGCCCAGTAATGTACAGATCACTTCAATATTGTAAATGGCATTTCTCTATACATGTGCAAATAGCAATAATGCAGAACATACATTGTGTGATATCCATTGCCAAATATTGGGCTTTATTAGAATCCAATTAATAGAACAGAAGTTCTTGAAAGGGCACAAGCAGTCACTCAACACTAATTTTGATGGAGACAATTAAAAGCTACATTCTACAAATTTCTTCTTCCCTCCCTCTTCTAAATATATTTAGAATTATTTGGCAAATTAAGTATTGATTTCAAAATGAGGAATCTTGTGAAATTTCACAATTCTGTCAGAAAATATTGTCACATGAGTCATGAAAAAGGGTGGACTATGGTACTGCACTATCCAAATTAGAGTGACTGTGTTTTTCTCTTTTAGATAGTGACCATGGGTTTATTATTCTAGAGCTTCCTTTATTACAGATTTTATGCATTATAACCTAAGCTGGCTGTCTCCTAACTGAATGATGCCTATAACAGCTATGTATGCAAACTAATCACCTACATATTAAATGATCGAGTAATTATCCTTCCAAACGAAACTTACAAAATTCAAGTCCAGCTGATATCATCTCTTTGCTGGTTTCACTTTTATATCAAGTATATAAAAGTAGGGAGCTTGTAATATTTAACACAAGTCTTCATTTACGTTGATTTCTACAAATAAGTATGCATATATGTTATCAAATGATCAATTTTAAAAGTATTCAGTTTAAGTTTCTAGTGATTGCATATGATGTCATAAACCTAGTTTGGGAGCTGTAATGTGTCAACCACAGGTGGGCCTGTTATTGCACATGAAATATATGCAAAGGTTGTATCTATATTTTTCATACTTTGTTTCTATTGATTTCTTGATCGACCCTGCTATAGGACCCATGCAGGAGTTACAAAGCATAAACCTAAAAGAAGTTCAAGCTGTAAGGTCATTCATTACATACTGCAAGGTACAAAATACTTAATCCAGTGCTGACATATATACCATCTATTTTCCAATATATGCCACGAACTTGAAACGTAATTCAATCAATCATAGTTGTTGGCTATTATATAGCCATGTAAAACAACTGCCACTTAGATTTGATGTCTCATGACATGTTGCACCAGGATCTCAAAGTGCAGTGGGTGGAGGGAATGGTGAGGGGAAATTGCGGGCAAAGGAGACACATGAGGAGGGAGACAAATTTTCATGTGTGGAGTGAAATCAAGCCTTTTTTGCAAGTTCTTGCAGGTGGGGTCCACTGGCCCCCTTAAAGACCTCTGATAGTGTCCTGGACCAAAGTCCTGGAAGGTGTTCAGGTTGAAAAGGTCTGGAAGATCCGAAATTCCAGCACATATTTGGGTGAAAATTAAGTCTCAAGGTAGGTAAATTTTGCTTTAGAAAATGGGGTAAAAGGTGTTCTAGTAAAGGGCCCTTTTTCGGTTTCATGGAGGCAAGCCTTATGGTGGGGTCCAAAGGAAAAAGTCCCAAAAGCTCTGTGGTTTTAACATGTCTCTGGCCAAACTTTTTTTTTTTTCACTTAAATAAACCACATAACAAGATAACCTCACTTCCCTACTAAGCACATCTTGTTCAAACACATTTGGTCAAGATCTAGGGTCTATAGAGCAGACTTCCTCAAATAGCAACGTGGTATGGAGTGGCGCAAAATAATTACTAGGAGAAGATTAAAAAATTTAACTTTTCGTAACCTTTTTGACAAGAATTTTTGCATCTCAAAGATAGGTACTGTAAATAAATCTAAATACTTTCCACAGAACGACATCACATACCCACAAGGATAGGCTATAATAATGTCCTATTTGTTCTCACAAGAAAGTGAAATCAATGTCACTGTTTACATTCATTAGAGTGAAAGCATTGTTGATTCACCATTACCGGTCAAACCACAAAAATTGTAGTTGTGAAAAATTTTGGCATGGAAAATTTAACAAATTTTGCACCATTTTGCATAATAAGCTCCTTCTGAAACGCAAAAATTTTCAAAAGAGGAAGGGGACACCCCCTTCCCTTATAACCCTCCCCCAGGAAAGCAATCAGTGGTGCATTATATATCAGTAACATTTAGCAATGTGGTGCGGCTTCAGAAAATTCAATGGAGGAAGCCTGGTCTAGAGACTACAAAAATACAAGGCAAGTATCTACTTAAAGATATTGTATGGTCAAGTGAGCAGATTGGTCCAGACTGACCAAACAGGATTTTCTGACAGTTAGTCTACACTTAAATTTGTGCAGAAAGCATGAAACGTGCAAGAAAGGTTCTGTTTGGGCTGTACAATTTATAAACCATTTTAAGGGGTAGACACCATTTTACTTGCACTTGCATTGTGAATATTAAGCATGAATATAATACGTACTATGCAAATATGTGCACTCAAGTTGAACCCACCAACCCAGGCTAAGGTTAGTTGCATGGTTTTCCAAACATCAATTGCTCATTGAGAGGGCAAGAGCAGTCACCCCAATCTGAAGTAGTGTAGTACACTCATCAGTGCTTGGCTCTTAAGAGTCATGTGACAATATTTTTGTCCTAAAATGTGAAATTTACTTCGGGTTCACTGCTTGGTTTACCTTGAATATGTGATGTTGATGTGTTATAATCCTATGAAAGATATGTAAAAGATTCATAAAAAGAAAAAGGGAGATTATAGCTAGTGCTTCAAAATAAATTTGGGACAAATCAGTGCTCTTGTTCTTTAAATATTACTCATCCCATTTGTAAATAACTGGGGGTACACTGGCATCATGGGCAGAATTTTGGTTTTTTTTGGTAGTCATCTATAGGAACTGGAAAGGGGGTCAATGGAAAGGGTTTTTTCTCCTGCTTGTCCCGAGCTGTAATTGAACTATGAATACAGGTTGCAAAAATCATGGCTGCTGGCGGTGTATCTGGTAAGTCCACCTTTCAATTTCACAAATTGTATTCCTACAGGTCATGTTTATTCATCAAAAAGTGTAAAATAGAAATTAAAAATGTAAATCAGGAAATATTAAATTGAATCTGATTAGGATTGTGGCTATATTTTTCTGGCTTTTAAAAGCTTTTTGTATCAAATGCCTATCTTCTTATTTTCATAACACCAGACCTTAAACAACCCCCCCTCTCCCCCTCCCCCAGTCACTCTATACTTTGGTCTGTTCCATAGTATACTATGTAAACTACTTCAAAATAGCTGTTCAGAAAAATCACACCTTATTGCTGGCATGTCATGGTTGTAACCATACCTTTAACAATTATCTCTCAAACTCTAGTCCCAACCCTAGTCTTCATGAAGTTTTTGCTTTATGTGCCCATCATTCAGAAAACACAGTAGGAAATGAAAATATACTTGAAGTACTAGATACTGAATGTTAACATTGAGTACATGACCTATGTATATGTTACTTGTTTTATATGCCAAAAGTGGAAAAAGTGGAACCAAATTAACTCAATCTCTGACTTCCATACCAGGGCCAGACCAAACAACTGTAAAGTAACTGTACTATATTCATAGCAGCCATCAACCTGACGCAAATGTTGAAGAGCTGGTTTTATTTGTTATGTTCCTCAATTTAAAGGCAGTCATTCGTCACCCCAAACTACAGTTTCAGTATGCATACATCAAAAGTCTCAATTGGTACAGCTCTTTGATTGGCATCAAATTCAAACAATGCATCATAGCTAAATTACACAGCATGGGCACTGAGAGTGTCTTGATTACACATTATGGACTTGTATGCCCACTGAGACAAGCCATGAATCAATAAACTAGCATTGTGTCTGGATAAAGATGAGTTTTAGATAAATGTGGGAGGGGCTAGAAGTAAGTAGGTTGGGAGAATTGGAACTGTTTGGGATGATGAAAATATGCCTTTAACTGTACCATATATCACTCAATCTTCATATTGGCATTGTATGCAGATAACCCAAATTGTATTTTGTAATTACAGCACCTCCTTTGAAATTCTGAATCAGTTTGTTTAATACAGTACTCTAAAGTTACTAGTGTTGTGAGTATTGCCTGTCATGGACTCGGACATATGGCAAAAAGATCGCACAGAGCATACACTAAACACAAACAGGCTTATGGAAGTTTTGTATAAGTGCAGTTTGGTTTTCTAATTCAATGCCATGCATGGTACACTGACACCAGCTATACTAATATAATTGTACAAATTTACTAAAACTGGAATAAATCTCCCGATAAATGTTTCCAGCATTGATATTTAAATGGAAAAGCATGAAATTTGGCATGCAAGAATCATGACTTCTGCTGGCTTCTTTACACCAAACAAAGACAGATAAAAAATGGGCTAGTCTTGCAGCAGTCAAGTTCAAGTTCAAGTTCAACTTTATTAATTCCCAAAAGGGAAATTCAATGCTGGCAATAACACATAAAAGAATCAAAAACATCAAAAGGTTAGCAAATATAAATAGTCACAGATTCAAACATAAAAACTCTTAAACACATAAAATTGTTAAAAGGATGTTAAGAATAATAAATGATATAAAACAATAGATGAAAAGATAATAAAATAAATAATACAACAAAAGTTATATAATAAAATAAAAAGGTCTAGCGATTAAAAAGATTAATACAACGGGGTATAAAAGAAGATTTATGCCTGTTTGTAGCGGCGTACAGTAAGGTAGTCTCATTCGACCGCTACGAGGGATTATTGTGCTATTAAGAATTTCATACAGGGGATGGCTGCTATCTTTAAGCACAGTATTGACCTTTACATCCATATGACGACGATATGATGAGTATATTGTCAACTGGTCTTCGCCTAAAATACGTCCTGCTTGTCTAATAATTGAATCAATACGTTTTTTATCTGTTACGTCCACATTCCCGCCCCAACAAACAATATACAGCCAAACACTGCAAATCACTGAGTTATAAAAAAGACTTAAAATATGGCCATTGATGTTGAACTTGTTCAATTTACGGAGGCAATACAGTCTCGGGTTGACTTTTTTCACTACGTAGTCTATATGGTCATGTAAGGCAAGTTGATTATCCATTACCATGCCAAGGTACTTATAAGTAGAAACACGTTCGACGACACTCTCTTTAATTTTGACATGAGAAATTTTGCACCATGAAAAATCGGCACTCAAACTGGAGGATAGAGCTTCAAACTGGGCGATTCTTTGACATCATCCGACCGCAAGAACCTAAATGACCTTGGCTGGTGTAAAGTCGTAAACTCTAGTAGAAACAGAACGGAAGTCCACCGAATCACCACATTCGGTCTGAAAACATTACATTTTTAGTCATTTACTATGCAAATATGAAATCTCTGGAATTTGTAGTACCATTTTGATCTATTTCCTGTCTTGATATGTACAAAAACGATAAAATGCGGAAATAAAATAAAAAGAATAAATCTCATCGAGATCTGTCGGCTTGCAAAATCTGGCAGATTTTGCTTTGAAATGTGATCGTTATTTTCACTTAATGTTGACCAATTTTTCCGTTTCAAGGTTTACATTAGTGTCAACTTGGAGGGGGTCTAAATATTCCTCCACTAAGGGTTTCATGTGCTTTAAAACAATGCGTTCACATGACTTCATTACCACAGAGGTTAGTGCCATGGGTCTAAGGTCATTCATACATGTTATAATTGGTTTCTTTGGCACTGGAATAATGCAGGAACGTTTCCATAATGCAGGAATAAATTTCAAACGAAATGAAAGGTTAAAAATATGCATAAAAATGTCGGCAAGTTGGTTAGCACAATTTTTCATGACACAGGGTGTGAGCAAATCTGGGCCGGCGGCTTTCGACGCATTAAAACAAGAAAACTCACGGCAAACCTCATCTCTAGTTACACATAAAAATGGCTTAATATTGTTATTCCCATTCAAATACTTCCTGATTTCACTGGCCTGAGATGAAAAATCATAAACATCGAAACGGTTGTAAAATTTATTTAGTTGATTTGCATACCGGAAGAGGTATAAGGTAGGTATAAATTATCAGTGTTGTTGTCATTATGCACGCTCATTAAGCGCATTCCATCCCAGACTTGTTTCATATTGTTATCAATGAAGTAGTTCTCGATGTTCCGCTTGTACGTTATCTTCTCCCTCCTAATGCATTCTCTCAGTTCCTTCTGAATCAATTTAAGTTCATTCCTACCTCCCTGTCCAAAGATCCTCTTCTTCTTGTTGATTACGGATTTGACGCTGCTCGTTATCCAGGGTTTGTTATTAGGATAAACTTTGATCTCCTTCTTTGGCAATGAGCAGTCCACACAAAAATTCAAAAACTGGTGACCGATTCTTTTAGTTCAACGATGTCCCTAGACAATTCTATGAAAATATTCCAGTCAGTTGTTTCCAGGCTTGAATGAAGATGGTCAAGTGTATCACCACTCCATTGTTGTATTGTGATTGTGCGAGGCTTCCTTCGTTGTACAATGGGTCGATACCCGGGACAGAGGATTACTAGGTCGTGATCGGATCTTCCAAGCGGCGTAATCGGTGAGGAATGGTATGCCTCTTTAACGTTTGAATAGCACAAATCGAGGATAGCATCTCCCTGTGTAGGGCAGTCTACGTGTTGGTAGTAGCAAACACCATTTTTTCTAAGGGTGGTGTGATTAAAATCTCCATCGATGACAATAAAGGCGTAAGGGTGGGCGATCTCAATGTCCTGTATTGCCAAACTTAGTTCTTCGGCAGCCATTTTTGCAACATTACGATTAGGGATGTAAACGGTCAGATGAATGACATGAGAAAACTCTCGTGGGAGATAGTAAGGTCTCATGCTAACAGTAGGATTTCGATATTAGGTGAACCCGAATGACTCCTAAAAGTGGCGTTGTTCGGATGGCACCAGTGATTGTTCACATACAGGCAAACTCCACCACCTCTCTGTTTCTCTGCCAAATCCAGCTTTCGGTCACCCCTAAATAACTTGAATCCATCGATATTCATATGTGTATCAGTGATATTGTCGTTAAGCCAAGTCTCAGTAAAAGACATAAGACTGATATCTCTAAATTCCTGAAGACAGCGTACGTTTGCCAATAGTTCATCAGTTTTATTGCTAAGTGATTGCACATTCCCTATGATGATAGATGGCAGGTATGGTTTACCTTTACAGCGTTTCAGTCTTTTCTTGACTCCTCCCGCCTTTCCCCTCTTTCTTTTCCTCATTTCTTTCGGTAAAGCTGAGTACTCCACACTGTTGGTATGTTGGCCTGGCCTAGGCTGCAAATTACATAGTGTGTCCGGATCATAGAGAATTGGTGAGTTTAGCCCTTTGAAAAACTCGAAACTACTGAACAGTCCAGGGCATAATAAGATAAGAAAGAAGAAAATACCAGTCACAAACCACTTAACATTCATGTTAGTGAGATAATATGTCCAACCAAAGTGAAAAAGGACGAAATTCGACAGCAAATGCGAGCTGTGTCGCCACTTGAACAGCGCCACAATCTCAGTCCAAGCTGTTGGGTACAGTATTTATATGGTTGGACCATAACAGTATTTATATATGATTGGACCATGTACTTTTAATTAAAAAAGAAGAAGGGGAGGAGACATATGAACTGAGCTAGCGTACTCCAAATCAGTTGTCTCATATCATTTTTCCTATTAGAAATAAAAAATTTGAATAATTAAGGGATGGGGGAAGGGAAATGAGAAAATTCTCCCTTCTTCTAACCCTTACCCTTACCCTAGGTAGTACACCATTAAACTTATAGTATGGAGCTGATTCTGTTGGATCAGAACATCAGTTTGTAACTAACTAAATGTAAGCCACTTGAAATTGAAGCACAGGATACATACATCCATAGAGTCATTTTGATATAGCTGGCTTGCGACTGTGTTGTATGTCAACAGTAAATTAAAATGGCAGCTACTGTAGTGTGAACATAGTTTAATGTCCAAGTTTTCATCTTTACATGGCAATCTCCAATTTTTCATGGTTTCCAAGTAAAATAGAGTCACTTTGTTTTCTCCTACCATTAAAAAAACACTAAATTACCATAGGAAGTAATGGAACTTCTGGGTTAATGCCAGGCATGTGGTAATACATGTGGGTACCTCGGCAACCATAACAATTTCATCCTAGTTAAATTGAACACCATTTGTGCTAGTACACTTCCTGGGGCCCGTTCCACAAAGAGTTACACACAATCTTAAGTATGGTTTACTGTTGACTTAAGTATGGGGAATCAAACCTAAGATTGTGCGTAAGTCTTTGTGGAATGGGCCCCTGATCAGGGGCATAATTAACCTTTACCCTTTTCATTGGGGGGGGGGGCTGGTCATGAGTGGGGAGTGTTTAATAGAACAGTCCAGAACCAAATATTTATTTTTGAATGTTAAAGAGGACACATTCTAGGCATTCTGGTGCCAAGTTTTAAGGATTTACCGCATCAAGTTCTGTTCTTGAGATGTTAGCAATTGAATATGTGACAAATGTTCTACATGAGTGAATTACACAGATGAAAGCAAGCAGACATGATGTCATGGACTCACACTAATGGCTAATGTTTTGTTTTTCTTTATAATTTGCCATCAGTTTTGTTCAACTCTATTCTGATATATTGATGCCATACAAGTATCCTGAGCAATAGAATTTTAAAAACTTAAAATGGCTCAGTGCTAGGGAATCCCTAATAAATCCAAGGTAAATAGGATGAAAAATAAAGAAAAACAAAACATATTGGCCAACAATGTGAATCAATGACATCACACCTGTTTGCTTCAAGGTCACAGTGATTTTTTGTAGAAAATGCATTAACTTCAATTGCAAATATTCTCAAGAAGTGAACATGAAAATATTTACTGTAACATACCAAACATAAATTTTGTTGTGGACATGTTTTGGCAAGCAGCAACATGCATACAAGTTATCACAGAGCACCAAAATTGGTTGGCATAATGCAAATATAGTACCAGCTTTCACATTAATTAGTGTGAAAGGTAGATATTGCTGTAAATGCACCTTCTCAGTCCCTCTAGCCATATGAAGTGCATTAGAAATAACGCTGGCATGAAATCTGGAGAAATGCCTTAGTTCAGAGACCAACATGAAAGCATGATTTTGGTGAATTCTTGCGGTTTTCATGGTCGGAGTGCATGTTACTGGGCTTGTAGGAGTTGACCTAAAATTTCTTATTTTTGGTTCCTTGTGTAACAAAGGAACCTATGCAGTCATCTTGGCGTATGTATGTGTATGTGTGTGTGTGTGTGTATGTTTGTGTGTATGTGACGGATTGGAATGCGAGGTATGTGGTGCGATAACTCAATAACCGAGTGATCAATTTTTTTCAAACTTGGTATGTATGTAGATGTTGTGGAGTAGATGTGCCCTATCGTTTTTGGTGGAGGTCAAGGGTCACTGGTGATCACCAGAGGCCAAAAACTGAATTTCTGTTAGTAGCTGTAACTCAGTATCCGTTGTTCAAGCAGTGGCATCATTTTAGGATAAGTTAGATTGGTAGGAGGTGAAAATGTTGGTACATTAACCAAAATAATTGGAAAGGGTCAAAAGGTCAAAAAGTAATGTTTTATTGATATCTTGCCACTGAAACATTTTAGAGGGGTGGTGTAATGGAGATTTGTGTTCGTCTAAGTGAAATGCACGTGATGACCCCCCTTGACCTCACTTGACCTCATTTGACCTTTTGACCTTTGTGACTTTTTTGTGACTTTTTTGTGACATCAAGATTTGTCTTGATCAGACGAACCAAAAAGGCTATTACACAACCCTCCTACAATGTTCGTTACTTGAGTTACTGACATTTAAATGACAGGCTAGTGTGTACATGTAGGTCATATGTAGGCCTATTGCAATGCCAGGTATACGGTGCAATTACTCAATAACCAAGTAACATAGTGGAAATAATGGAAAGTTGTGTTCGTCTAAGTAAAGTGCACGTGAAGACTCTTTGGGTCTTTGTTCAATTGGTTTAAAAGTCCAGCTGAAGTTTAATGCCTTTAGACAAATGCAATGTATAAAAGAAAGGAAGAATTATAACCCCCTCTCAGTCTAAAAGCAGTTTAGTTGACAATCAGGACAGTAATGCAATTATTATTAAAAACAACCTTTTCCTCACATACAGTATTGAATAAAGTTATTCACAGTGCAAGCTAAGATTCCAATTTCAATAGTAAAATATGAAAGCAGTTTCTCTTCTTTACCTCTGCTTTTACCCTAGGGACTACAATGCTGTTTCTAACACCCTCTTTAGGTTAAAAGGTCAAGTTGAAAGTCATTTATTAGATTCTACAGAGCTATGTTTGTTTCTTGGTCTTCTAGCCAAATTGTGAAGAAGAAATTGGTGGTAATAAATCACTATCAGGCTGCCTTTAGTAGGAGAATTGTGGGCTTTTCCTTATTTTTGCTTTTCAGGCAAACACATTGGGTAGTCTAAAGGACAACCATGACATAATTTCTAGTCATCCATCATAAATTTTGGTGGTCAGGAATGACCAGATGACTGTTAAATTTCTTTGGTGCAGAAGAGACTGTGTTTATTTAAAATCAGTTTTGATCTACTTTGACTGTATTTGACCTTTGTGACTTCTTTTTAAGGTCTGGATTTGAATTGTTGAGATTGACCAAAAAGGCAATTAACTAACCTCCTATACTACCCCAAACTCAAGTAAATGACATTTTAGTGAAAGGTGATGAATGTATTTGTTGCATGGAAGTGGGCAGTGTGCAGTGTGATAATTTGAAAAGTTTAGTGTTCCATTTCTCTCAAACGGCAAGTGCTTGTATGATTTTGAAATTTAATGTGCCCCTATGTTTTTGGGTGATGGCCAAAAGTCATTGGGGTTAAAGGTGCAAATTATGCCTTACCTTGGGACTACCTTAATACAATATCATCTTTAATGCAAGGAACCATAGTGCCCTTGGGCTCTTGTTTGCATTTTTAATCATGAAAACGAAAATCCCGTAACAAGTTGACAATAATTTAAATCTTGAAACGGAAAAATTGGTCAACATCAGGTGAAAATAACTATCACATTTCAAAGCCGGCAAAATCTGCCAGATTTTGCAAGCCAACAGATTTCGATGTGATTTATTCTTTTTATTTAAATTCTTCATTTTGTCGTTTTTGTACATATCTAGACAGGAAACAGATCAAAATGGTACTACAAATTCCAGAGATTTCATATTTGCATAGTAAATGACTAAAAATGTAATGTTTTCAGACCGAATGTGGTGATTCGGTGGACTTCTGGTCTGCTTCTACTAGAGTTTACGACTTTACACCAGCCAAGGTCATTTAGTTTCTTGCTGTCGGATGACGTCAAAGAATCGCCCAGTTTGAAGCTCTATCCTACAGTTTGATAGAGTGCCAATTTTTCATGGTGCAAAATTTCTCATGGGAACTAAAAATTCCAAGTCAATTTAGTTAGAATAAAGGTAGGGAAATTTGCACTTCACTACAGCATTAAAGGCACCATGATTGATGAGGGATTAAAGAATTTTATAATTAATACATACTTTACGAAAAAAAATATGTCACCAATCACTATTCATGCAATCATGCTGCATGCCAAATGACTTTTCTGAATCTGTACTGTATGATAAGTTTCACCATTTCATGCTGTGTGGCTTACATGCATATATACAGCCCCTCAGGTTGTTTATTGGACAGTTTGAAGCTTTCACTACATTGTATACATATCTAATCTGTATTGTGCCTTTAACTGAATGGGCAAGAGTCATCCCAACTTGAAGTGGTGTAGTAGACTGTCCTGTTTCATGATTGGCTGTTCAGAGTCATGTGACAACAATTTAACTCTTCGAATGTGAAATTTTCTAGGAAATAACTGCTTGGTTTACCTTAAATATGCAATATTGAAGTTGTAAAATTAGATGAAAGATAGTTTTCAAGAGAAATATAAAGAAATGCTGTTGCTTTAAAAAAGTTTGGGGGACTGCTCTTGACATTTAAGCTCAGGCTATAAACCTGCCTTCTGTACATGATCTATTCATGTTTCGTTCGTGATTCACATGTCAACAAAGGCTGACTCACACCAGCATAATTTTGCTCATAATTTCATGTTTGATTTTAATTTTATAAAAAAATTCTGAATCAGAATCAAGGTTTTTAATATTTGTTTAAAAGCTATATACAGATAGGATGGGGGACATCATTAAACAATTTAGCTCAATTTACATCTCAACTGTTTGTTTTATTCTCCAGTTTTGGTCTCTTTATTATTTCTCAGTAACCTAAGCTGCTATAAAGGCAAATTACTTAAGAATCCAAACTTTCAGGAGGTAATGAAAAAGGTTTTTGTTAAAGACATTTTGGCCAATAAATTTTTACCTTCAAATTTCATATGGGGAGGGGGACCAAGGCATTTGACTGGAGAACAGCTCCCACACCATGCATGCCCCCACTTCCCATCTGGTCACAATGTTTTTATCCCTGATAAGAGTTTTTGGCCCAGAGTTAGCTAGAATACCCTCTGCTTATAGTAACACATTTGGTTTCACATAAACAATGATTTAAGTGTATTACCTATGTTCAATAGAACATACCAGCATACAAACATACATTTCTGAAAAATTAAAAAAATGGAATTGTACAATTTCCATTTTTAATTTTATTTAATGTCAACTACTTGAAGTTAAAATCCATAGTGCAGTTACATGTGATGTACTTATTTATGTATAGCCGTTTTCTACAATTTCTATATTTACACATGGTAATCATAAACAGTGCATGGTTTGTAATATCATGATACCATGTACAGGCAGGAATCTGTGAAGCCAGCATGTCGGAAAAAATGTCCTTAGAACAATCTCGTCAGGAACTGTTCTCAGTACTAATTATGTGCCCATTTAAGCATTTGAAAATGACCATGAAGGTTGACATTTGATAGCACTTTATCTCAGAATATGCTGAAAGAGGATGGAGCCCTCCAGTGCACTTTCAGTAATTTGATTCCCTTTTTGCCAGCACTTATTCTAGGATTTGTTGTCCTGTTGTTATTTGAACCCCAAAGTTGTTGGGCTTCTATTGTACCAGAATGGTAATCAAATCTGCTGCTCATTGAAGCAGCAAATGGGAGTAATGAACCAGTGGTCGGGTACTATAATTGGGAACCGCAGTTTTTCCCTAAAAACTGCGGTAGCCATGACGGATCTCCTTAAAGGCTAATATCTCGTAATGGGGTATTGGATATATGACAGAGTCATAAAGAATAAACAAAACATGACCTTTTCAAATTCAAATGCCAAAAATACCTTCTTTTGTTTTGTGCAGACTTACCATTTGGATAACCAAATGTTAAGCTTCAACAAACAATCAAAATGTGAAACAGCAAATCTAGATTTAATACAACCAGCACTAATTTGAAAGCATGTCTAAACAATATACTGAAATGGGCCTTTCTCCTTGATCAAATGATAATTTTATTCTCCTATACATGTGACGTGACTTTTCTGCGGCCTTTTTCTTTATTCCATTTAAACATATTTGATTTCAGCCAATGTACAAAATATCTGATAATTTCATGGATCTTCTGTTAAAAGTCTATTCTCAGAAAGTAAGCTACATATAATAAAAAATCCATTTCTCACAGGCCAATGAGCACTTTGTTCTGAATGTCGATTCATTGAAATCAGTTACTATATGCTGAATATGGTAGTAATGCTGTGCAAAACATTACCTGAGGTATTTGCAAACTTTTTGCTTAATTGTACAGTACTACAGAGGTGGTCTATCTATTAGGCTTCTCATTATATGTAGTCTACCCTTTAATTGGGGACCCTACTTCCTTTTTAGACTTAGTTTCAGGTTTTCCCTGTGGTCAATTAGAGCCTATATAAGAGAGTTAAGTCTTCATTCAGGCCTATGTCTTTCTGAAAGCACGAAGGGTTATAGTTTAAAGTCTTTCTGAAAGCACGTAGGGTTATAGTTTGTAGTTATGTACTTTGCAATAGAATTAAGGCAGTGACCCAGGCCTTGAATTTCGAGGCATGGGAGTGCACACCATCACTCACCTCAAATCAGTGTGAGGAGTGTAGCTTTTGCTGCTCATATAAATCTTAAGTTTTATTTAAGTTTAATAAAACAGTACATCTACCACACTCCTTAATTTCCTGAGGAGGGTGATTTGTAGCATACCTGGGAAATCTTACACTCAAAGCTTGGTGTCCATTGAGGTCAAAATATGTAATACTTTTGGCAAATGGTTTTGAAAATTTCATTTTAGGGTATGGGACACTTGGCATGAATGGGTCAAGCAAATAAAAATTTGCATTGTACTGCACACTCCTCAGTTCATCTTTGCATTGTAAAAACAGTTTGTCCAATTGTTTTGCAAATACATACTGCGACAGACTGAAGCATGCCAGACACATTTACTAAGAACATCATCCTTGAGTCAAGGTTGTATCCATGGACCAGACGAGGCCCTCATAAATGAAATATCATCTGAAGTAGACTCTACCTTCTTTGATAGACCAGCATAAATTTAACAACAATGATGACACACAAAAGCTAATATAGGTCCTTAAAATAAGAGCTGTATAAAAGCTATATATAGTGTATTGTGTTGTTTCTACATTTAATATTTAATACATTCTAGCTACCTCAGAACCATGTGGCTTCAAACACCTCATTCCCAAACCTCACCTTTCAGTATTCTCTTTTGGTCAGTAATTTATTCTTAGTGGTTATTGTATTTCATGCAATGTTGACCATGGCCAACTGCATGGTCAAGCTGTTATACAGCATCAGACTTGTAGGAGGCAGGTTAGGAATTCAAGACCTGGCCAGTTCATACAAAAGAAATTAAAACAGAACTTACTGCTGCCATTGTGCTTGGTGCTTATAGCATAAGCAATGAAGTAGGGCTGGAAAATAAACCACAGTGAGCCACAACTGGAAAGAAGATGGCCATTTTGACCTAATCCAATTGGTTAGAAACTAGGCCATAAAACTCCATCTCACCTAACCTAACTTTCATGCAATGTTCTTAGGCAAGCCTGAGGTTCCTACTTCAAAATTGTAAGTTACCTGTATTGCCAGTAAATGTGTAGGTCTACTTTAGGTTCAACAATGGACTCAATTGAATTTTTGAGTCAATGTGCACTTCATATTGTCTCAAATATTAGCTTATTGATGCCAACCCATTTGCCTGAATGCCAGGCTAAGAGCATTTTTTTATTCCAGGCCTTGAATAACTTAGTGTAAAACTTACAAGTGTGATTGCACATGATCACTTTCACCTTTAATCATGGTTATAGGCCGGTGTGGTTTCACCTAAACCAAATTCAGAAAGTTAGTTCCTTACTTCATATAAATGTGAGGGATGCAGTCACTCCAATATGAAGTAGTACTAGTGAAGTAGACTGTCCAGGGCCTAATTCATGAGCACTCCTTTAAAAGAGTGATCCAGCAGGCACTGGCCAAGAGCAAGTTTTCACTCTTCTTGTAGAGAATTTCACTCTTCTTGAAGTGAATTTCACTATTCCTGGAGTGAATTAACATTTTCATGGAGTGAGCTCACACTTTTCATTGTATTAGAGAGTGGCTTAAGCTCATTTTTTTTTTTGCTTTTAGAGAGTAGGTCTGTGGACCTACAAAATGATGCATTTGAATATTTTATGTAAAGTGCGTAAAATCATTAAATATGCAAACTTTTGACAAGACAACCAACAATCCTAGTCTACATATTTCCTCAACCTTCATTTCAATGACCATAGGGATTTATGTTGGAAATATAACTTGTTTATTTAAAAAATGTCAATTTCACTCATAAAGCTTAATCATATATTTGATGAGTACTTTAATAACAGATGATTTACAAAGGGCTAACAAAACAATGTTTTGCAACATATTCCAAATCTTTATTCTTGCAAAGGCAGTAAGATACTGCATGAACTAACAGCTTTAAAGAGGTGCAAGACACTTAAATATTTCCATGGGAACTTTCACAGGATTAGCTTCTTTAATTGCCACCTAAAACAGCGCTCACTTTTTAGTTGCATGTTGTCTGACCTTTAAAGAGCTAATCTTCCCAACCAAAACTACAATGTTTGTAGGGGTTATCAACAGAAATTCTCAATTGGCCCTGCTCTTTGATTGACAGCTAGTTAAAACAATGTAAAGTTTTTTTGCTTTGTTGTTAATAAAGTTGTTCCTTCTGTGAAGGAAAAAAAACAAAAACAATGTAAAGTACCATAGCTCATATAAAACAGACTGTACTGTACTAAGGGTGTTTTTGATTACACATCATGGTCTTGTATACTCACCCTGAAGCAATAAACTGAGGTTGTGTATGGATTAGGATGAATTTTAAACAGTTGTGGGAGGGGCTTAAGTAAGAACGTTAGGAGAATTGGTACTGTTTCTCAGGTGAGAGGATTGGACCTTTAAGGTTTTAAAACTCACTGTTTTATCAGGTAATTACAATTAAAGAAATGTTAAATGTTGATTCATCCAACTTTCATTGTCATATCTTTTTCTCAATGTAAAATATTGAAATATATATCACTTGGATTTGACATGACTAGTAGTGCACAAAATTGTGATGTCCTTCAATTGTACAATTCTCTTCAGCTAGGAACAAGCTTTCAGTTTGTTTCCTTTTAAAATGAAAATGTTTATATGACCTTCAAAAGTTTCCTGTTTTCTTGCAAAGCATGTTGTACAGACAGGGTATAGTCAAGTCACTCTACGACAGTTGCAAATGATCACATTTTAGCACAAGTTGCAATATGTGTTATTAACCTATAAGAGCTCAGAACTTCTATCACGTCAGCACCATGATCAAATAGCATATGAGAGGTTGCCCCAAATTTATTTTGAAGCAACCACAGAAACTCATGACTTTCGTTAGTTCTTTTCAAATATCTGTCATAATATTTTAGGACTTCATGGTCAAGGTAAAGCAGTTACTAGTGGTAAATTTCGTATTTGAGGTGAAGAAATATTGTCACAATTACAGAGTATGACCAGCAAAATCCCTTCATGACACAGGACAGTCTACTTATTCAAGTTTGGGTAATTGCATTGCCCCTTTAATGACAATGGATAGAAGAACTTGATCTGACTTCAATTGACACATTAAATGTTCTGTTGCTGTTGCCACTGAAGTGCTACCATAGGCCTACTGACTTCGATATGTTTTGGGGAGGGGGACAAGCCTGAATCCACTCCAAAAATAATACCATGTGCCAGAATTTCAAGTTCAAGTCAAAGTGGATCTTATTTAGTAGAGTGTTAGATACAGTAAACCTCAGTCAGTTAAAAGGCCAATCCTCTCACCCCAAACTACAGTTCTTGTCATAGGGGTTAACCAAAATTTTCAATTAGCTCAGGTCTTTGATTGACAGCTAATTTAAACAATGCAGAGTACTAAAATTTATATTACTCAGCATGAACTGTACTAAGAGTGTTTTGATTATACACATTGAGTTTTCCATACTCACCTTGAAGCAAAATAAACTGAGTGTGTGTCTGGATGAGGAAATTTCAGACAACTGTACAGTTAGTAATTAAGAAGGTTAGGAGAATTGGTACTGTTTGGGGTGAGAAAATTGGGCTTTTAAGAACAGAGGATTCTTGCACAAAATATTTTAATCATGGCTGGAAATTACAATTCCCAGGGTTTTAAATATCATATATTATTTTGAAATTACATTTGCAATAAAGCTCATGGTGAACATACAACTCTCTTAGTTAAAGGGCAAGACCAGTCCCTTCCAAATTGAATTAGTATAGTAGACTGACTGTCCTGTTTCATGATTGGCTGTTGGGAGTCATGTGACAACATTCTTTCTCTTCAAATTTGAAATTTAACTGCTTGGTTTACCTAAAATATGTAATAGTAAAGTCATAACATGTAATGAAAGTTACTCTTAAGAGAAATAAGAGGAAAATTGTATTATTTAGATTTTTCTTCAAAGCAAGTTTGGGGGACTGCTCTTTACCTTTAAACTTTGAATAAGGTATCCCTGCCACAAGATTTTCTATGAACCCATGGGAGCTCATCTTGGCTCCTCTGTGCTTCCATATAACCATAGTGATTGATTTTTTTGCTTTGTTGGCTGATGGATTGGCTGCTCAAATTTCTTGCCCAATATGAAATAGAAGAAATGAGCCTGGTAGGGCTTTATTGTGGTTGCTGCGTCCTGCACTAGGGAAGTCAGGCAAATAATTACCTAATCAGCTATGTCACTCATTTCTCTATCAGAAGAGTTAACTTTGGGGATTGACAGCAAGAAGTTAACTTTCAAACTCTTAACTTAGGTGTTTACCGCATGTTTCTACCCTTTCTGAAAAATTGCATCGCTCCTCAAAATATTTCAACTGGGAGAAGGGACACCTGTCCCTCCCCAGTAGCCAGCCATACCTGTATGAGTGATATTACCTTACTGATGGAAATAAATATTACTTAAATTCTCAATCATTGAAGTTTTTTGCACACAAATATAGTTGAAGTCTGTTTCTATTGAGCGATGGAGAAATTTGCTAAAATTGGGAAAATGATTGCATGGTTTGAAAAAAGATTAATTATAAAAGTAGACCATGCTTCACATTCACTGTGTTTGGACATGTTAGTTAGTTTGATGAAGTTTTACCTCTTAGTTTCTGACCAATTGTTTTTAGTCAGGTGTAGTCATAGATGATGGATTATTTGAACTGCCTCTAAAGTTATTTAATCTTGAACAAAGCTTCTGTCAGGTTTCAATTGGAAAACATCAAATCAAAACCTATTAATCACTAGGACAAGTGTTTCAGGATTACTATGCTTGCATGTGAAAGGAGCAGGTCATTGAAGGGAAGTGGCTTAAGTCCAGGGCTCAAAGGGCAAGAGCAGTCTTCCCAAACTTATTTGGAAGCAACAGCTAAATTTAACAAATTTCTTTTAATTTCTCCTTTCAAAGTGTCTGTCATAATATTTCGTAGGGCTTCAATTCCAAGGCAAAAGCCCAGTAACCAGTAATTTCTTTTTTGAGGAGAATAAATACTGTCACAGTATGACTCCCAAGAGCCAGTCATAAAGTAGGACAGTATTCTTCACTACTTCAAGTTGGGACAACTGCTCTTGCCCTTTAAATATAGGAACAATAAGACCTATTATTTGAATATGATATCTGAAGGATATTACAGGGAAATATTGCTGGGATCTAAAAAAAATAAAACATTCATCATGTTTTGAAGCACATATTCACAGGCACAGAACAATGGATTAGGCACATACAATATATGGTATGGTGCAGCACATAGAAGAGTTCTTTGAGATGGAGGTTTAGCTGATATTGTTTGTCAAGAAAAATGTTTTCATCCAAACTTATAATAATTCTGATGATATGGCTTTCTCTTCTAATGTAAACCATTTTGAGAGACAAAGCTATTGTTTGGTTTAAAGGACCAATCCCCTCACCCCAAACTATACTTCTTGTAGGGGGTACAGAAACTCTCTATTGGCCCAGCTTTTTGATTGACTGTTAATTCAAACAATGCAGATTACCAAAGCCTGTAGTACACAGCATGAACTGTACTGAGAGTGTTTTGGTTATACACATAAGGCTTTTCTAGATACTCACCTGAAGCAATGAAGCCAGATTGTGACTGGATAAGGATGAATTTCAGACAATTGTGGGAGGGGCTTAAGTAAGAAGGTTAGGAGAATTGGTACTGTTTGGGGTGAGAGAACTGGGCCTTTAATAAATGACACCTGCAGTCATTCATTTAGTAATGAAGTAAGCTATTTGTGTGTCATGTTGATGCATTTTAAATGCCAAATTTCCTTTTAGAAAATTCTGCCCCTTTAAAGTGGGTGTCATCACTTGGTCAATGACATCATGACTTGGCTATTTAGAAAGCTACAAATAACAAACTGACCTTGGGATTTCTACCAGCCCAAATAAAGACTCAGGGGTTATTACTGCTGAGAGCATTGAGAAATAATGCTCATTTGTAATTGTAAACTTGTTGTTCTTTAATTTTTGAAAATGAATTAGGCCAACCTATTTGATATATATTTGTTCCAGATATCTGTAATTTGACATTTTTGTGATTAAAAAGGGGAGGTGTGAGGGGGAAGGGGGGAAGGACCATACATTTAGAGTCATGAGGTCTCTAGCCAAATTCCAGGTGAATCCATAGTCCATGAGGCCCCAGTGTTATGAAAGCTTTCATAGTCTGCAGTGGTGTCTCCAAGCGGGAACCAGGGGGGCAGTCGCCCCTTTGAAAAATAATCATGCTTCCCCTGTGTGCCCCCAACTGAGAGGATGTGTCTTCTGTAGCCTAGTCAGAATGTGACTATGAAATTTTTTAAGAGGAGCACATCTCACTGCCCACAAACTGTTTTCTCATTCTCTTTCTAGTTCAGTTCCCTTTCTTCAAAATGTCAGTCGGATCCCCTCTTGGTAGTAGCTTCACTAGTTTTGTTACCAATAATGTCTTACTTTAGGTTACTAGGGAAGTAATTTTTCGACTAGTGTAAAGACAATAGAACTCCCCGTCACCTTCTTTCTCTATATCTCCCCCTTTTTTAAAATGTCAGCAGCATCCACTCTTGGTAATTGAATCACTGGATTTTTACCAAAAGTCTGCTGGAAGTTTCCCTGGAGGTAATTTTTAGACCACTCTTAAGTCAATTAGGTGCCCTTAAATAGTGACATTAATATATCACAAACATGCTAAAACCCAGGACCATCCAGGGGCTTTGCCCCTGGACTCCACCGAAAGCTTCGTGCTCGGTGGAGCCTATGGCCCCATGAGTGGAGTCTAGCATTACCCCCCCTGCAGAATTTTTGTGCCCCTCCAGTTCCCCCCTAGAATGAAAAGTCTGGTGACGCTACTGATAGTTTGCTATAATATTTGTGGAGGCTTGCATACTCTGTCTGCCATAAACCACAGTTCTACATGCAATATTGACTCCAGCCTGTAGACTTGCAACTCCTCTCAGATTACAAAGATCATCTCAGCCAAGAACTGGGTTTCCTTTCATGTATACATAACAACATTATAACCTTTTCTTGATAGATTTATGACCAAATGTGCTCAGCATGAAGAATGGTACTAGCCACAGTTTAACAGTATACTTAAATATGGTATAGTTAATACACTTAAATATATGATGGGAATTGATATAATTGCTTGCTTCATCATGCCATACACACAGTGAGATAGTAGTTATTGAGTTATCATTGATAAAAAAAAACTAGCAATGATATCACTCTTGGCAGTAGTGCTGTACTTGACATTGTGTTGCGACTCAGACTTTCATGGCATTTAAGCAGGGGTTAAATTGTAGCCAGAACAACCAATTTGGGGATACATACCAGTTTTGCTGGACTGGTCAGCACTCAGGCCAGATGATCAATAGTTAATTCTTTTTGTCCAGCCTTTTCAAGTCAAGGAGACACAGTAGAAATAATGCTGGCATGAAATTTGGACTGTGAATTATTGCCAGTTTGCACGGTCGCAACGTATGTTACTGCGTTTGATAGAGTTGACCTAATATTTCTTAATTTTTTCCATTTTTAAACGAAAATCTCATAGCAAGTTGACAGTTATTTAAACCTCGGAAACAAAAAAATTGGTCAACATTTAGTGAGAATAATTTGATTACACTTCAAATCAAAATCTGCCAGATTTTGCAAGCCAACAGATCTCGATGCGATTTCTTCTCTTTTATTTTAATTTCTCATTTTGTCGTTTTTGTATATATCAAGACGGGAAACAGATCAAAATGGTACTACAAATTCCAGAGATTTCATATTTGTACAGTAAATGACTAAAAAGTAATGTCTTTAGACCAATTGTGGTAATTCAGTGGAATCTCAGTCTGCTTCTACTAGAGTTTACGACTTTACACCAGCCAAGGTCATTTAGTTTCTAACGTCAAACACATCAAAGAATCAGTCAGTTTGAAATTCTATTGCACAGTTTGAGTACCCATTATGCCACAAAATTTTCTCATGATCTTTTAGAGGACAAGAGGCTGTGATAAAAAATTTAGTTGTGGTGGTTTATTGGTCTGGGATAGTGAGGTGAATTATTTCTCAGGTGTGTAAGTCCCAATATTTCCATTATTTGGACAGAGGGCATGAACCCCGCCCTCATGGATAAATGCCTGCATTTAACTAAGCTGCAATGTTATGAACATGCTAACATGTTTCATTTTATACTTGAGGTTCACTACATCAGTAAAGATTAGATTCAGGTTTGACCTGTATTTTCTTAGCTTTGTCAGCATATGATCGATGGGATAGCCATGACAGTTGTCCTAAAGTACACCCAAATCCTGACAGCAAGTGATGGTCTGATTTCAGTCGGCCATAAGTGGGGTCCGTCACCTTTAAATCTTTTGATTTCCTTGCTTACCTCTACTATTGATGGTTGTACACTAATTTGCATCTTGAATTCTCCAATTTCACTAAATATGACGGTTTGAAGTTCATGTAAACAATAAACAAAGACCATTTTAGGCTGATGGACCCCACTAACAGCGGCCTACAGTCACTAACCAGAAAGCCAAAAGGCTTAGTGATTCCTTGCAATCAAATACCTTACCTGCTTTCAAATTGACAGTGCTTGATAGATTTTTCTTTACATTTTAGGCACAGAATTTTGGCAATTTTACCGCTGGTGACCTCAAATGACCTTTGACCTCTACCAAAAACAGTAGGCTTCTTTCTCTCAACATGACAAATCTATATACCAAATATAAAAAGTATCTGTTACTCTTATCTGGAGATATTGTGTTTACAAGCCATTTTCGAAGTTTTGGCAATTTTACCGCTGGTGACCTCAAATGACCTTTGACCTCTACCAAAAACAGTAGGCTTCTTTCTCTCAACATGACAAATCTATATACCAAATATGAAAAGTATCTGTTACTCTTATCTGGAGATATTGTGTTTACAAGCCATTTTCGAAGTTTTGGCAATTTTACCGCTGGTGACCTCAAATGACCTTTGACCTCTACCAAAAGCAATAGACTTCTTTCTCTCAACATGACAAATCTATATACCAAATATAAAGAGTATCGGTCACTCCTATCTGAAGAAATCATGTTTAAAAGCCATTTTCAGCATTTTCCCAATTTTACTGCTAGTGACCTCAAATGACCTTTGACTTCTACCAAAAGCAAACTGCTTCTTTCTCTCAACATGAAAAATCTATATACCAAATATGAAGAGTATCGGTCACTACTTTTTGAAGATAAGGTGTTTACAAGCCATTCTCAGCATTTTCGCATTTTTACCACTGGTGACCTCAAATGACCTTTGACCTCAACCAAAAACAATAGGGTTCTTCCTCTCAACATGACAAACCTATATACCAAGTATGAGAAGTATCAGTCACTCCCATATGAAGATATCATGTTTACAAGCCATTTTTGAAGTTTTCACAATTTTACTGCTAGTGACCTCAAATGACCTTTGACCTCTACCAAAAACAATAGGCTTCTCTCTCTCAACATGAAAAATCTATATCCCAAATATGAAGAGTGTTGGTCACTCGGACCTGAAGATATCATGTTTACAAGCCATTTTCGGCGTTTTCGTAATTTTACAGCTGGTGACCTCAAATGACCTGTAACCTCTACCAAAAACAATAGGGTTCTTCCTCTCAACATGACAAAACTATACACCAAGTATGAAAATTGTCGGGCAATCCTATCTGAAGATATCGTGTTTACAAGCCATTTTCGCGTTTTCGAAATTTTACCCCTGGTGACCTCAAATGACCTTTGACCTCTACTAAAAACAATAGGGTTCTTCTTCTCAACATGAAAGATCTATATACCAAGTATGAAGAGTGTCGGTCACTCCTATCTGAAGATATTGTGTTTTACAAGCCATTTTCAGAATTTTCGCAATTTTACAGCTGGTGACCTCAAATGACCTTTGACCTCAACCAAAAACAATGAGTTCTTCCTCTCAACATGACAAACCTATATACCAAGTATGAGAAGTGTCAGTCACTCCTATCTGAAGATATCGTGTTTACAAGCCATTTTCGAAGTTGTCGCAATTTTACCGCTGGTGACCTCAAATGACCTTTGACCTCTACTAAAAACAATAGGGTTCTTCCTCTCAACATGATAAATCTATATACAAAATATGAAAAGTGTCGGACATTCCTATCTTAAGATATCGTGTTTACAAGCAAGTGTCACAAACACACACACACATACACACACACCTATACGCGTTTCTGGCGCCTATCGGGGACATGCCCATTATACCAGTCAAGTGGGGATATTCTGTTTTTCCTAGTCAACTGGGGATAATCACAGGTCATAATCAAGGTGACTGGGGATCCTGAAAAATCTACACACACATTTTCACACAAATTCAAACAAAAAACATGGAAATGTGGATATACCTCAGATCAAACTGTAAAGCTACAGGCACTTATCTGACACCCCACTTTGCATTATTTTGGACTTTCTAAAACCGGGGATATCCCCGTTTCGCGGGGTATCCCCAGTTCTACTGTAATTTTCATGCGTGTATCCCCGATTGACCCCAGAAACGCACGCACACACACACACACACACGGCATCACCATCGCATAGATTCCTTGCCTGCCTACGGCAAGGAATCAAAAACAAGCCCTAACTGGATTTGTGTATAGATGTAACATTTTACGGTCTTAAATTAGAGGGAAAATGCAGTCACCACAACTTTTCAATTAGTTGAATAAAAGATCCAAACTGGTCATGAGAAAGTTCTGCCTCTTGAAACTTGGCCTCATGACTAAGTTGGCTGATGGCATTAAGACTTGGCTAGTTTTTTAACAACAGAAAACTGCAGATACATGGGAAATTTCTACTCATTGAATGGTGGACATTTATACCATTATACAACTCATCTTCTTGAAGATCCAAACTGGTTTTGGAATCACAAACTGTGTATCTAGATCATTACCAAATCCAATTAAATTTGGTTTCTATGAACATGGTTGATTTATTCTCTGTGATATATGAATCCTTCTTTGGGTAATTAAAGGTTTCCTATTTTTAATATAAACAAAAAATTTAACTCTGCAACTGGACATTTCGGTAGCTTATCTTCTGTGTAGGCTGTGTAATCAACTGGAAAAAGCCCCCACATGCCAGGAGTTAAGTGCTACTCTTCAAATAAATGAACAGATAAGAGGACTACCTCCTCTGTGAGGTCTTGTCAGAGTTTCCTTTTTTTTTAAGCAGGTGAAGTCATAATGACTGTGACCTTGAATTCCCAAATCCAGCAGTGAAGTGATGTATTTTTGTGGCTACCGCATCATACTGGGCAGCCACCTTCGAAAGATTCAGTCCTCAGGGTTGATTCGTATTTCCACGTATAATAAGACTAAAATGGACATCAGTTGCTAAATTAGTTATCAAATGAATTTTGCATCATGAAAATTGGTTCAGAGTTTTGTGAAATTATGCACGAAATAAAATTAAAAAATGCAGAAAAAGTGTTCAAAATTTCCAGATCAATCTGTCAAAATATTGATGTTTGGGACAAAAAACATATCAAATAGGTACTCCATGTTCCGAAAGTAACAAAAAGCCTATTTACAACTACATACAAGCATTATTTAGAGATATTTTCAGTACTGAGATAACACCCCTAGTCTTTGTTTGCACCATGTACACCTCAGGCTGAAACCTGGGCCATGGTCAGTTTGTTGGAGGTTTCCTGTTTTTTTCTTTTTTATAAAAATTGGCCAACTAGTCATGGCGCTAGATTGGCCAATTAGTCATGACGTCCACTTCAAGGGGCAGAATTCTGTAATGAATGAATTGACCTTGGAATTTGAACTCGTGTTCACCCCCCACAGGCCAATCAAAGACTGCGGTGTACACAACTGCTAAAAATATCAAGAACAAGACGAACGTCTAGACGAGTTGCGGTGCCGACAAACCAAGTCGTCTTGTACTTTAAAGGTGATTTTATATTTTAGGGGGACAAAAATACCATTCCAAAATACTTGTATTATGTTTTGCCCAATAGCAGCTAAGTTTGGTTCAACACTTGTAATCCAGGAAAATTGTTCATTCACTTCAGAAATGTGGTTGAGGTGGAACGTGGAAGACACAAAGAAATACTCGATTGCCGGTATAATGAGGTTTGCTCATTTTGAACTCACAGTTGACAGTAAATCAGGAAAAGATGATACAGCAGTTGATTTAGAACTGTAGAAAGAGCAAAACGTCTCATCAGATAACATTTCAAAAGTCCTTTACAAGCTCTTGCTTGTGCATTCAATATAAGGTATCCCTAATGTCCCAGCTCCTTAACTGCTTGTACAACATGATGGTTTCTGATAAAAGATGGTAAAGTGCCAAAGGCTCAAGACAGACCATTCGACCAAACAGGCGTTAGTCAAAATTGTATTTTAAGTAGTGCAGTTAATAAGGAAAAACATGCCATTTGTTTAGCTGTTTAGTGAATACAGGTAGAGTACACTGTTATGACGTAATGTTGGAAACGATAATGAGTCTGTATGACAGTTACGTTGTAGTTACTTGGTTGAAGATGGATTTATGTTAATGAACAAAAGGAAAAAATTTCCAATGTTGAACATAAAGAATTTCTAAAGATTAATGGTTTTTAAAAAGTTCTGTACGCCCCGCACCAAGTTTACTCTCAGCTTACACAAAACTATAAGACAACTACTCTTACATCACTAAAATTTATTTCTGCCGCCCCTCCCCCTTGCTCGTACATTAACGTAACATCTCAAGCCCAGTCACAGAGAATACGTTAGGATTTGCCCACAAAAAATCAAACGCAAAAATCGTGCCATAAATATTTCTTTTGCTTGTTTTACGGAAAATATTGAAGGTCTCAGTTTCACTGAAAAGATCCGACTAAAATTTCGATTTCTATAAATACTAATATAAAAATTCTGGTTGTTTATGAAAAATTCAGGTTTTCTAATAAAACATTGTTGTAAGTAACATCATATAATAACAAGTTAACGAGAATCAAAAGAACTTGTCGATATCTCAGATTTACCATAATCTTTACGAATGATGAAATAAAATAAAAAATATACAAAACAGCAAAGTAAAAATTCCTTTGTCAGGGTTACTTACACCTACATTCTCTCAACATAAATGTTAATATGATGATATTTCACTCCAGCCTTAGGCCTATTGTCACTGTTTCTCCAATTTATATTAATCCCGTACACATACGTCACTACTAACCCTTCGCCAGTAACTTCTTAGTTCAGTAATGTATATAGACACTTGAACGACGTTGACCTCCACAAATCAGAGAACCGAATCAATCACTTACAAATCATAAAAGGTAAATTGCAACATCTATACGTCCCTTCATGAAACCCGAATACCAAAATATCGATGTCCCTAGTTTATAACTATTAGCGGCGATTCGTCTGTCATCACATCATTAAACAGTCTCGCTTCTTCCTACACTCTATATCAAGAACTTCTTGTCGCCTTTCTGACGGTGACTTCTTACTAAGGAAGAAAACTGTTGCCATTGCACCATATAAAAATTGTTTTAATAATTTCCATGCATTTCCTTTTCTAATAAAAATAATTATATAGCAAGTTTATGTATGACCACTACTAGCAACTGATCAAACGATAACCTAAAATATGTAAAAGCAATAAGAAAGCCAGGTCTATGAATAAGACTGCACTGTCCAGTAAAAAACTCCGAAAAAAAAAAAAGCTCAACAAATCACTTTCAAAGAAAAAACGGACTTTATGAAAAATAAACGTTTCGCTGATAACACCACAGCCAGTGACATAACAAATAAGAGCATAACTAGCTTATAAATAAGTGCCTTGCTACTTTACCATTTACGAAATGAACCACCTGGCTAAAAATTTACAATTGTGAAATTTCTTGTACCTGTTCAAAACTTCGTTGTGTAAAAGCCAACAATCTAAACCCTCTACAAACAGTCCAAATTTAATGTTTACGTTCGTTTAACATAAATATAAAACCAGAAAGCCAAAAGGCTTAGTGATTCCTTGCTGCTGAAATGTAAGGCCTTTTTTCACATTGACATTGCTTTGCAATGTTTTTCAATTAACAGGGCTCCATAATGAGCCCACAAAGTACACGTGCAAGGCATCCAATCTTCCTACATTGAGATCCCCCTTGCCCGTCGTGAACCCAAATGACATTTTGACCTCCACCAAAAACTTCTGGGACCATGTATTCACTATGTGCAATCTACATGACAAGTAACTGTGTAGGAAAGCTTGTCAGGCTTTGAACATGCTGACTCCAAATGAACTTTGACCTTTGGGAAAATCAATAGGGATCATCTACTAAATATGACCAATCCACACATTAAATATGAACACAGTCACATGTACTGTTCTTGAGAGTACCATGTTTACGAAGTTTTGACCTTTTGACCTCTCATGATCCCAAATGACCTTTGACCTCCACCACAAACAATAGGGAACATCTACTCAATATGGCCAACACACTCGCCAAATATGAGCACAGTCACATGTACCATTCTTGAGATATTGTGTTTACGAAGTTTTGACCTTTTGACCTCTTGTGACCCCAAATGACCTTTGATCTCCACCAAAAACAATAGGGATCATCTACTCAATATGGCCAATGCACACACCAAACATGAGATTACTCACACTTACTCTTCTTGAGAATCCGTGTTTACAAGCAATTTCTAAGGAATTTACCTATTGACCTCTCATGACCCCAAATGACCTTTGACCTCCACGAAAATCGATAGGGATCATCTATTCAATATGACCAACCCACCCACCAAATATGAGCATAGTCACATGTACCGTTCTCGAGATATCGTGTTTACGAAGTTTTGACCTTTTGACCTCTGGTGACCCCAAATGACCATTGATCTCCACGAAAATCGATAGGGATCATCTACTCAATACGGCCAATGCACACACCAAATATGAGCATAGTCACATGTACCGTTCTCGAGTTACCGTGTTTACGAAGTTTTGACCTTTTGACCTCTCTTGACCCAAATGACCTTTGATCTCCACCAAAAACAATAGGGATCATCTACTCAATATGAACAACCAACACACCAAACATGAGCATAGTCACATGTACCGTTCTGAAGTTATCGTGTTTACGAAGTTTTGACCTTTTGACCTCTGGTGACCCCAAATGACCTTTGATCTCCACCAAAAACAATAGGGATCATCTACTCAATATGGCCAACCCACACATCAAATATGAGATAAGTCCCACTTACCCTTCTTGAGATACCGTGTTTACAAGCAATTTCTAAGGAATTTACCTATTGACCTCTCGTGACCCCAAATGACCTTTGACCTCCACGAAAATCGATAGGTATCATTTACTCAATATGACCAACCCACACATCAAACATGAGCATAGTCACATGTACCGTTCTGAAGTTATCATGTTTACGAAGTTTTGACCTTTTGACCTCTGGTGACCCCAAATGACCTTTGATCTCCACCAAAAACAATAAGGATCATCTACTCAATATGGCCAACCCACACACCAAATATGAGATTAGTCACACTTACCCTTTTGCGATACCGTGTTTACAAGCAATTTCTAAGGAATTTACCTATTGACCTGTCGTGACCCCAAATGACCTTTGACCTCCACGAAAATCGATAGGGATCATCTACTTAATATGACCAATCCACACACCAAATATGAGCATAGTCACATGTACCGTTCTCGAGATATCGTGTTTACAAGGTTTTGACCTTTTGACCTCTCGTGACCCCAAATGACCTTTGATCTCCACCAAAAACAATAGGGACCGTCTACTCAATATGACCAACCTACACACCAAATAAGAGGTTAGTCACACTCACCCTTCTTGAGATATCGTGTTTACAAGCCAAAGCGTCACATACACACACACACACATACACACGACATCACCATCGCATAGATTCCTTGCCTGCCTTCGGCAAGGAATCAAAAATGATAGGGCAATCATTTTAATTGTTTTACAGTGACGTAAATCCCGGAGAAGGCAAGGGATGTCTTTGCTTCCTCAAGTAAAAAAAGAAAAGCCAAACTGTCATATGGCCCCCAAAAGTTTTAAATAACCATTTCAAAATCAAGACATTTTTGACAAGAGATGAACTATCCATGGCCTTTAAAAAGACCAAATCAGTTGGTTTTCAAGGGCTTCGCCCCCAACAGAAGACCCAAAGGAGTCCCTGAATGATTGTGCAAAACCTTCATTCATGCAGACCTCTTCCCCATATCTCAAACAGATCACCGCCCAGTGTAATAAAAAATGGTTGCTCTCATCACATACAAATATAAAACGAGATATGAATGAACATGTTAAAACCCTACCGTGACTACTCTTTACATTAAACTATGTGTTCAGGTTGACACATCTTATGATGTTCTCTTCTCCCTAAATGTATAAATATCCCCAAGAACATTCCCTCTGAATTCGGTTTTTTAAGCATTCTTCTTTAGTGGAGCTTCTGAGCAATGGCAGCTCGTGGTGTAAATATGTGGAGGGGTACATAATGAACTTACAATGACTTGTCCTAAATCAAGATGATTATCTTTTACCCCTGAAACCAATAATGCCAAACACCGAAAAAAAAAACAATTACCACCCACAACAACGAAAAAATAAAATGTACATGTAGATCTTTCGGAACGTATAAATAATACATCCTGATCGTTATGTTCCCTTCTTTCCCCATCATCACACCTCTGACTCTTTTCATATCCACTAGAGCCTTTTTTTGTTTGTTCCCAACTCTGACATCATCATTTTTCTCCTCTTCATAACTCTTATCTTGAAATTCACCCCCATACTTTCTTTTTCGTTGTTGCCAACCTTTCCTTTCTACAACAAAAAGTCTTTGAACGGCCCTTCTTGGGCATTGTTATATTCTTCACATAATTTTGAACTTTAAAATAAAAAATTTACCATGACCAGACACCTTGATATAACACAAATATTAATACTCGCTAACTCATACAAATAATATTTACCTACCAATAACAATGTTTCCCTCCAACAGAAACTTACTTTATGAAAAAAAAAAGTGAACAAAACTCCTCTAAACTATCAAATTTTTTACTCCACAGCAACCCCGACCATGTCACTTGGAAAGAATAAATCTCTACAAAGAAATCCTCATATAAATACTCAAAATTCACTAAACACCTCGATGAATTAAAAAAAAACAACCAAAATGATGGCGCTGTGTTAAATTAAACAACATATCATTCCCCAGAGTACACACGGACGTGGTTTTTCCGCAAGATTGTTACTAAAAATAGAACACGTTGGCAAATTTTACATGAAAAAACCCCAATTTTGCGCTCTCACGAAAGTCATATTTCCACCAAACTTAAAAAACACGACAGAGAATTACCGTCCCTACAAATTGCACTAAACCGTATTTCGATACCACAAAGCATCTAGAAGGAGATAGAAATAAAGTGCCGGAAATTCAGATATTGACTTCGCGATAGTAACTGCATTAGTTGCGGTTGCCTGCAAGGCAGGCACCGCAACTAAAAACTGCTGGTCAAGTTATATTTATAAACATGTTTTTCATTAATTGGGAACAAAAAGTACCTATTTGACATTTTTTTTGTCCCAAGTAGTATGACTCACAGATACTGGTCTGGAAATGTTGAATATCATATTCCCATATTTTTTACCATTATTTTAGTGCACATTGAATCTGAACTGATTTTGATGCTTCGAGATTCATTTGGTATTATTTATTTAGAACTTGCAATCAATCTTTTAAAGTCTTGGAGGTTGATGCCCTTGCAGTATCATAATATTTACTGCAAAAATATGTCACCATGATTGCACTGCTGCATTCAGCAATCAATTTAAAAGTGTTAACGTCCACCTTTTGACCAAGGGGCAGAATTCTCTTATAAGTCTATTGAAAAGCGATTAAGGTCCTTCTTTAATAACAATAATATACTCTTTGACTTTCAGTTTGGTTTTAGGAAACACCATGATACAAGTCATGCTCTTTTGGAGACAATTGTATTCGTACCTACCTCGATAGTGGTGATAATGCTCTGGGCCTTTATCTTGACCTTAAAAAGGCTTTTGATACAGTCAACCACACGATACTCCTTGATAAATTAAAAAATTATGGCATTCGAGGTGAAGCCTTTGATATTATGCATAGTTATCTGAGTAATAGAAAACAATTCTTGTATGTAAATGGTATTTATTCTACCTGTACCTTCGTTAACGTAGGCGTGCCTCAGGGCTCTGTGCTAGGACCACTACTATTTTTAATCTATGTATATGACATTAAAAATGTTGTGCCTCACGAGTCTCTAAGACTCTTTGCCGATGACACGAATGTTTTTGTCCAAGACAGTAATTGTATTACCCTTGTTGATAAAGCTCATTCCGCACTCAATCAACTTAAGACTTGGTCTGATGCTATTAGACTTACTTTACATCTTGAGAAAACCAATTTTTCGATTTTCCATGCTAATTCCCATATACCCCATTCTTGCCCTGACCACTTTGTCATGAACGATACAAATATCCTCAAAACAAACTGTGTTAAATACCTGGGTCTATTGATCGATGATCAGCTATACTTAAAGCATCATACTGACGATCTTTGTAACAACCTCGTAAAATATAATGGAATTTTTTATCGCCTTAGGGCATCACTTACCCCTGCTGTAGCAACCCAGTTATATTACTCACTCGTTTTCTCTAAACTGTCTTATGGTATGGAAATATATGGCATGTCTAAGCCTTCTTTGCTCAAACCCCTGCAAGTTCTTCAGAATAGGATTTTAAAAACTTTTACTTTCAAAGACCGGTGCCACTCCACGAATACCCTGCATAGAGACCTTAGCATCCTTAAGATCAGCGATATTCATACTTTCAAAATGTGTTCTTTTATCTATAAGTATATTAATAATCATCTTCCTTTTGTATTTAGTAAAATCCTTAACCCTAGCTTTTCTACCAATGCTCAACCTAGTACTAGAACTAATGCCCTTTTTACGGTAAGTAGGCACCATACTAGGCATGGTAAATTATTGTTAAATAACTATTGTTCTAAACTTTGGAATTCACTCCCCAACGAAATAAGAAATGTTAAAACACATGCTATTTTTAAGAGTAAGGTAAAAAATTACCTAATCACCCAGTACACTTGGTAAGTATCCCTTTCTTTTTTGCTTTCTTAGTTGACTTTGTTGTTTCTTTGCTCTCCTTTTTCCTCTTATTTTCTTTTTTTGTTTTTATTTTTGTTGTATTGTCTCTTTATGGGCACTAGCTCATTAAACTATTGTTTTTCTAGTGTCCTGTCTGGTTCTGTATTTCAGTTTATATTTGTACGGACGAAATTAATAAATGAAATAAATGATATAAGTACTGGTTACCTTTTTGTTGTACTGGTAACCTTTTTTAATGATATCCTTTCAATAAATTGTCAGCATGATATACCTACTGAGCTTCTGAGTGAATTTTGTTTTGACTGATCATGGCTGAATACAATTTTAATACAAATGACAGTTTTGTAGTATATCCCAATTAAAAAAGGCTACCTCATCAACTAATGAATATATGCAAAAATTTTGCTGTGAATTGTAGGAATGTCCACATGCATATTTGTGTTCACCATGCAACTTAAAGGCCCAGATTTCTCATCCCAAACAGTACCAATTCTCCTAACATTCTTAATTAAGCCCTTCCCACAATTGTCTAAAATTCACCCTCATCCAGACACAATCTCAGTTTATTGCTTCAGGGTGAGTATAGAAAAGCTCAATGTGTATAATGAAAACACTGTCTGAACAGTTCATGTTGTGTAATATAAGCTTTGGTATTCTGCATTGTTTGAATTAGCAGTCAATCAAAAAGCTGAGCCAATTGAGGGTTTCTGTTACCCTAAACTAGAAGTGTAGTTTGGGGTGAGAGGATTAACAAGCAAAATAAGTGTTATGGACTACTACCCTGATTGTATTTGCTATTAGCTAGCAGCTACCAGCTGTGGAGGATACAGTATTGTAGGTTTACCCTATATGTCTGTATAATCATCGAAGTTAATATGCACTGTATGAACGGCTGAACTGCCATTGGGATAACCATGCGATCAAAGACAAACACTTTGATAATCAGTGTAGCAGTACTGTATGTATGTATGTATACCCTTTGAGATGTCATATCCTTCACTATTGAGGTATCACAGTACATAACTACAAAACTGGGTGCTATTTATAGCATTCATTTACCATGATGATGGGGTGCTTTAATTATTCAATGCATGTCAAGCAAGCTTCCATGCACGGTTAACATGTGTAATCCACATATACCCACACAATAATGTTCAGTAAAAACAGACCTGACTGCATTTGCAGAAAGTAGAGATGTGCATGAAGTAGTATAGAGATGTGCATGAAGTATTACTGCAGCTATCCATGCACATCAAGACTGCACTTTATGTGTGGAAATTGAGTGCTTCAAAGAAATGATGGCAGTATTCACTTTAAACAGCCTGATCAAATATCTAGTATTACAAAGTTCTGCTTTTTCAATCATGTTCTTTCAAACACCGTGACTGAGCTGACTGAGGAGACAGTGTAGGTGGCAAGTTGGGATTACCAGCAGGAGACAACTAGGGCCATGGATGGGGCAGACACGAGTCCACTGTCTCCTTTACTGAAGAAAGGTAACAATCCAAATTTCAAGTAAGTTGTGAAGCAAGGTATAAATCAATGAAATCAGTGCAACAAAATTTGAAATCATAATGGCTGTTATATGGAGTAACCTGAACTAGCTTGATTTTGTTGGCCCCATAGGAACTTGAAGGGCAGACCAGATTTTAACTATATAGCCCTAGTTTTCCTTTTTTGAATATAGATCTTTACATTTTCTACAAAGTAGTCTAGCCTATTGGTCTTAAAATTCACTGGAGGTGTAATTATTTGATATTTCATTGCAAACTAAGTTTGAAAAGTTCTGCCAGTAGTAGGAAAAAGTAGGAAGTTTAACCTCAGTTATCAGAAAAATTTCTGCTGGTCCTTTGGGCAACCATTTTCACACAATTCTTAGTTGTCCCAAGGAAATCTGGTGGTCCCAAACATTTTTCATGCAACTTCAAAGCCATAGGTGTATATGAGGCAGGGTGGGTGGGGGGGGGGGGGGCACGGGGTGGGGGCACTCGCCCTCTTAATTTGGGCAAAAACAGTTGGTCCATTCGGGTAAAACATAGACAAAACATGATAAATGGTGCTATTATTCGTGCAAAAATTGCTCTTGCCCTTCCCACAAAAATGACCCTGGCCTATGTTCAAAGCAGTGAGTGTGTTCATGTATTAGTGGTCTTGAAGAATAAAAAGATGTGATGTTTCTGAGACAAAGTACTGAGGTCTGAAATATTATATGATGGAAAAATCAAAAGGGTTGATCAGTCAGCTGTACCTGAGTCTTCAATCAGATAACAAAAAATGGTTGTTCATTACACAACAATGGTTGCCCAACGGACAATCAACTTTTAACTTTCGACTGTCCACATGGAATTTCAGTTGTCCGGGACAACAAAACAACCACAAAAATCAAGCCCTGGTTATTGTAATCCATTGGTCAGTGCTATAATTACTCCTGAAAATCAATTTGCAGTTATTTAAAGGGCAAGAGCAGTCATCCCAAATTGAAGAAGTGTAGTAGACTGTCCAGTTTCATGATTGGCTGTTAGGAGTCATGTGACAATGTTTTTTTTCTTCAAATGGGAAATTAACCAAAAATAACTGCTTGGTTTACCTTGAATATGCAAAAGTAAAGTCATAAAATGTAATGAAAGATTCTTTGAAGAGAAATAAGATGAAAATTGTGTTATTTTGCTTTTTCTTCAAAATAAGTTTGGGGAGGCTGCTCTTTTCCTTTAAGAACAAATATTTGCAATAGAGGGTTCAATGGAGCTAACATTACCACCTTAGGTAGATATTTAACTACCCCTGTTTTTGGCCAAAAAGAGGGGGTATCGGGTGGTATTTTTTATGGCCTGTGGATTGTAATGCCAATTTTTAACTTTTGTCAATAGAAAACATGAAAGTTTAAAAAGGGCAAGAGCAGTCATCCCAAATTGAAGTAGTGTAGTAGACTGTCCAGTTTCATGATTGGCTGTTGGGAGTCATGTACCGTTTTTTTCTTCAAATGTGAAATTTACTTGAGTAACTCTTTGGTTTACCTTGAATATGCAATAGTAAAGTCATAAAATGTAATGAAAGATACTTTGAAGAGAAATAAGACGAAAACTGTGTTATTTAGCTTTTTCTTCAAAATGAGTGTTGGGGGACTGCTCCTTACCTTTAAACTTATGGTGCACATCCTGTTTCTAATACTATGCTAGGACTTTGAATGGCATCCAGTTCCCCCCTGATCTCCCTTTCAGCTTGGTCTTCTGTTAGGCAAATTATCATTGAAGAGATAAGGTTATGTCATGGGGGGGGGTCCCCAACCCACCCACCCACCCCCCCACTGTGGCTATGCCACTGTGAAATATTATCAATTGAATGGACCAAAGTTTTTACAAAGGATAAACATAGGACAAAAAATGAAGAAAACAAAACATTGGTCACCAATGTGAATTAATGACATCGCAAGTGCTCGTTTCAAGTTCATTTTTTATAGAAATGTGTAAGCTTTAAATGCTATTATCTCGAGAACTGGGTCTGATCATTATTCCGAAGGGTTGTTATTCCCAAGGTTTGTTATTCTGAACTAAACATATGGATTGCTATTCCTAAGGGTTGTTACTCTGAAGGTTCCTTATTCTGAATCCAACATTAGGAGGATTATTCCAAAGGTTGGTCATTCAAAATCTAACAATAGGATTGTTATTCTGAAGGTTGGTTATTCCAAAAATAACATTAGGAGGATTATTCATAAGGTTTGTCATTCCAGGGTCATTATTTCCAATTGAGGATAAGGTTGATTTTTCCAAGGGTCCATATACCAAACTGAGAATAAGGAACATTATTCCAAAGAGTTGTTTTTCCAAATTGAGGAAAAGGTTTGTTATTTTGAAGGGTCATTTTATTTCCAAACTAAGAATAAGGATTGTTATTCCAATGGGTGAATTTTCCAAATTGAGGATAAAGTTTGTTATTCCAAAGGGTTGTTATTTCAATTGGAAAATAGGGATCTTTATTCCAAATTGGGGATGAGGCTTAAATATTCTGAATTATTTAATACTACAGCAATTCCATCCTTATTATCCAATGACCTACAGTCAGTATCATGTTTAAGGAGGGTGCCGGGACCTCCACCTCACAAGTTAGAATCAAGCGACACAATAGGGCCAAGGTATGCATGATGACAAAGAGCCACTGTCCATTGATTTAGATTTCCAACCTGTTCATAGAAGTTGGACCCAGGTTGTTAATTGTATTGTCCAAATTATTATCTTTTGCATCTTGAACCCACAAAATTGGGTTTAAAGGGTCTTTTTTGGCACAATTTTATGTGAGACATTCCAGACAGAGTCAAAGAAGTCCTTGTTGGCAGCTCACTAGTGCAAAACCTGAGTTTGTCTTGTTCGAAGAAATTATGTTCAATTTCTACAGAACTTCCTCCTCCGTTCAAAATTTGCATTTTGGAATAATGCCCCATATCTTATTTTTGGAACAACAGTCCTTCAGAGTAACAATCTTTATCTTCTATTTGCAAAAACCAACCTTCAGAATAACAAACCTTCAGGAAAACAGTCCTTATGTTAGATTCGGAATGACAACCCTTCCGAATAAAGACCCAGTTATGTTCTATTTGGGATAATGAATCTTCAGAAAAATTATCCTTAATCCTCTGTTTGGAATAACAACCCTTTGCAAATACAAACCTTCGGAATAACAAATGACAATCCTTAAGGACAGAACACTGGACATTTCCACCAAAAACTTCCACCAGAATGCTTAGAATATGTTCCTCTGAATCATATCAAAAATGAATTTGGTTATGGACTTTTCTTTTAAGTACAGTATGTATTGCACAGATCACAGGTAAATAACTGAAAAATAGCGCAGGGGCAGATCAAAATCAGAGAGTAAAAAAATAATAAAATTAAAATTGAGCCAAACTGTGGAGGTCCCCAAGCATTCCTTAGAGTTTTCATACAAGCAAGGATTGCAAATCTTTATTCTGAGTCTGAAAATGCACTGTAAACGAATTTACAGAAGGCACATGGACCATAAAATTATAAGTAATTGTGTCAGTTTCTTTTGATATCGGAATCATGAATCAAGCATACGTTATACCCACTCAACCACATTAAAAAGTATTATATTTACACATACTGTAGGCAAACTAACACAGTCCCTGATTTAAATAAATTCATGCATAACATGAAGTTTATATGTTTTACTTTATGGGTTGGATATTATATTCACAGCAAAAACAGCACACTGCTATTTTTAGTTTTAAAAATGTACTGGTTATTCCCAAACATTTATGTGTCATCATACATGTTACTTAGGTATATTGTTTCTCACATATAACTGAAGCATATTTTTATCTTGTACTAGTTATAAGGTCTCTCTTTGTAAGGCATTTGAATCCCAGAGCTATAAATAGTACTCTCAGACTAATCACAAATACGTATAATTTCATGAAATTAAATTGCAATGAATGAACAATTGAGTGAGAAAAAATCGAAGCAAACAATGAAAACATACATCATGCATGGGAAGCAGGTTGATAGCTTCGGACATATGTCTATAATGAAATGACTGCTTTGACTGTCAAATGGTGCAATAAATAGCCTAACCTTTAAAATGTTCTGTTGTATCACATCCTCATAACTGTCACAGTACTTCCCATACAGTGGAAGTAACAATTTCCATTCCTGTCTTCTAAAACAAATAGAGCTGCTAATTGAATTTTACAAGAGAATGGAAAGTGCCATTGCTGGCAATTTGAGAGGTATTTCACATGTCAGGCAATGCCCCTAAGTGATCCAGACAGAAATTGTGTGTTGATGCATGGCTGGAGGTGGGAACTGGAATATGAACATTCTGCCGGTCAAAAACCCAATCAAAGGCCCATGGATCAGAATTGTGAATTTTTCTAAGTATAAAAAGCCATCATGCATGGCCAAGCAGCTTGTGCACTCAAGCATGATAAGCATCTTTATGTGTGCTGGAGGTACAGTGCAGCTTGTGTACAAAGGGAGAACTCTTGAATAAACATTCTGCCAAAAGCCCCATCAAAGGCCCAAAGACTGGGATTTTAGGAGTGTGCATTTCTGTAAAGAGCTATTTCACGCCATGCAAATTTCCCCTGTATACTTCATGATAATAGGTGGTAGCGAGAAAAAAAACAAGAAGTACAACAAACCAGTGCCTCAGGTATATGATTACGCCTTAATTACCAACTATGCTACCTTATATATGAACTGAATATCTGATGTACATCATTTTTTAGAAAATAGACTACTTTGCTTTGGTGTCCCCCCTGGTTTTGGAGTAATGGTTGTGACATACAAACATACAGTTTTGAATAATCAGGAAAACATATCACAGACTGAATTACTTTGCTCATGTATCATGGTAAGGATATCACCAAAAATCATCATTTGTAAAATTATCAGCATTAATGCTCCACTCAATTTTCGAAACAAGACTATTGAAAATAATGTTACACATAGCTTTTTGGTGTCCCCCTAGTTACGTTCTACTTTACTGAGGACTAGTATAGGTTTAGCCTAAGCCTAGAAAGTGTAGCAAATGCTCACAGTATTTTACTATGGGTTAGTTAGCCTTACATTACTATCTAGAATTAGTGATTACGGCTATTTGACTTGAAACTGGACTTGGACTCGCAATTAATGATTTGTCTCCATCCCTAGTTATTAAGGCTGCTAGACCAAAAAACAGATCTCTTCTTCTCTCCTTTCAGATCACAGTGACATATCCAAAGAACTTTACTATCCAGCACATGTATTGAAGGTGCCCTAAGCCCTAATAAAATTGGTAAATTTTGAGCAGGGTCTTTAGGACCATCTAAACTATCAATCAAAGCAGCAGGTAGATTATTCCAATCCTTTAGAGTAATGAAGGAATTTATTACAATTAAACTGAGAGTACAGTTGACAAAAATGGAGGCTGTGCTATCCCATGAGTTATCTGGGTTGGCCATGGTCTGTTCTGATTGCAACATTCCCACAGGAGAAAATTCCAGTTGAAACCTGTTGAACAGGTTTTAACAAGTACAACATGTAATTGGAAACAAAATCAACAGGTTTCAACAGGATTTTGAACAGGTACCAACAGGCATCTGTTAGCTTTTTCGGCCTTACTTGTTGACACCTGTTAACTTTCATCACTCCAAAAGGTAAGTTAGACCCTAGGCCTAATTGGAATAATGGACTGTTAATACCTGTTGGAATTTCAATATGAGCTCAAGAGGAATTTTGTCCTTGGTTAGCTGCTAGGGTGGGGAAATCAAGGTTCTAAATTATTAGGCCGGAATAGGCCTTGGCTAGGCCGAGGCCTAATGTTAGATGTCATAGGCCCAGACCCTTACCAGAAAAATTGGTACTTATTTAGATTCAGTGCCCAGAAATGACATCATTTCAAACAACTCTCAACTTAAAAGAGAGCACTGACACTTTTTTTTTCAGAAAAAACAAAGTTTTTTAAAAACTTTTTTTCCATGTGGTAAAATGCGTTTCTTTTTTTGTCTCCACTCAAGAAGATCAGTATGATGAACTTGCTGTGGAAAGAAGTGAATGGTTAATGATGTGGAAGAAAGAAAAGCAATGGTTTAACATGGATTCGAACTGGTACACAGTACAGCATATAGACCAGCCTACTTGCCGACTGCGCTACGAGCGTCGTTGCTGGTGGAGGGGGCTCTTCAAATAATATAAATACTGTCTAACAGTACCACATACTATATAAAGACATATACGTATGTATACTTATGTATATATATACATAGGTATCCCTAGAGCCAAGTAATTACATATACATATACCTAAGTGCTGATATTTAAACGTACAACCATGTGTATATTCCTACGTGTGCATACACCTACATATTGCCCACACTAACCCTCCACCTGTGCATACGTATGCATGTACACATATATTGGTATGTGTATTATATCCCTAACCCTAACCTTAACCCTATTACTATGCGTACGTATCCAGGTATGACGTATGACATAAGTTCCAGGCCCTAATTCTAAATTAGAGCCAAAAAATTATCACCAAACACTAAGTTACAGTTAGTTAGGCCTAACCTAAGGCTAGGCCAGGCATACGGTTATACCTCATTGTTGCTGCTGTTGTATTCCGCTGACAATTGCCATCTAGTTTTCTGGGTTGTAGTTAATTAATATGCTAGGCCTATCCCTTAATCATAGATGTTAAAGGGCCAAGCCTCTCACCCCAAACTATAATTTTGGTACGGGTACCGAAATTCTCGATTGGCGCATCAGCTCTTTGATTGACAGCTAATTCACACAATGCAGAGTTCCAAAGCTTATTATTACACAGCATGTACTGACAGTGTTTAAATATAAATTGAGTTTTTCTTTTCTCACCTTGAAGCAAAAAACTGAGATTGTAATTGTATCTGAATGAGCATGAATTTCAGACAATTGTTGGAGGGGCTTAAGTGAGAAGGTTAGGAGAATTGGTACTGTTTGGGGTGAGAGAACTGGGCCTTTAATTTAGGCTACTGTGAGTTTGTCTCACGAGACTGGCATTGCCAGCTTTACGTTCATACCCCTTCATTGGGGCATTGCCAAGTTCCCGCAAGGGAGGATCAAATGAAGACAAACAAAAAACAAACGACCATTGTAATGTATGTGCAGGTGATGTCATTTCCTTTGCAATTTGCCCTAGCCTAGCTTAACCTAGCCTAGCCTAGGCAAATTATGCCTAACGTTAAATGTTGACTCTGCAGCGTTCCCGTACATTCTATGACATGGTGGAACTAGAAAGTCGATCAAAAATTTACCCACCTGGATCTGACCTTTGGCTTTACTTTTGAAATATTTTCTCACTTCTTAAGAGACCATGTGGACATGAACTCAGGAAATTTCACAGAAAAGGCTAGACTCAGTTCTAAGGCTGAGACTTAGAGTTCGTCATGGCGAGAAAGCCGCATGCATGGTCCTGACGCCGATGCATGCTGCTTTTGTATGTTTGGCCCTATTTTATAGATAGAACCGTCTACATTGCAAAGTAGCAGACGACAAAGATTCACGTTGCTAAGAAAAGTTTTTGAATTCGAGGGCGCTAGTACACAAAAAGAAATGGAAAAATGAATGTGCAGGTCAGGGGCGAAAGGTCAAGGTAGTCGTACTCTAATCATCAAAGCTCACAGACTAAGGTTTACATGCATTTCAATGCACATACTATTTCGTATCACAGAGAAATAAATTAACATCAAGAAAATCCTTACCGTTTAAGCCTAAGGTGGTACTTGACACATAGACTCAGCTAGTCATTCAGTTGTACGATGAATTCAAAATACGAAGTGCTGTGTTAATTTGATTTCATCATTGTCATGTTGTTTGTTATGATTTAGGTATGAATATGTATAATTTTCCCAGGGTGCAAAGTTTTGTTTTGTATGACGTCATTTCAATCTTTTCTGGGGTTTCTGTCGCAGCTGAATCCAGTCCGGTCATCGTGAACTAAACACCAAATTTTAGACCTTCGTCCGTATCTCTCGTCGAAATCCATCGCCGACTACAGGTATTTAAGTAAATTAGCAGTAGAACTCTTAAGCATGGTGTCAGAAGGTACTTCAGGTCACCAGAAAGTGAAGGTCTTGTTTATCAAGTAATGTGCGGAACCTAAGTTAGGCCTGTTAGGTATCGTATTTAGGCCTAACGAATGACGTTAACGTTATGCCAACATTGTGTGATACGCAAACAGTGTTCTAAGGTAGCCTAGACAATCCTCCTTTTGTATTCTGTGCTATTAAAACAACGTTACGTTAGCTAATAAATTGCATCGTAATTTGTAAAGTTGACTTCATTAACATCCTGGTTGAGTAAAGAAATTATACTGTTTGTCTAAGCAGTTGGTAAGTTAGCCTGGGGTAGAGGAACCATTAATTCAACCCTTTAAGGAATATCTCGAAATTTTTCCTCCCAGGTAAAGTGGAATTAGGGTTGTCGCACTAAAAATATGACTACACGAAAAATATCAAACTTCAAGAATTTGACTGATTCACATTGTTAAAGGCATATTTTCACCATCCCAAACAGTTCCAATTCTCCCAACCTACTTACTTCTAGCCCCTCCCACATTTATCTAAAACTCATCTTTATCCAGACACAATCCTTGTTTATTGCTTCATGGCTTGTCCCAGTGGCCATACAAGTCCATAATGTGTAATCAAGACACTCTCTGTGCCCATGTTGTGTAATTTAGCTATGATGCATTGTTTGAATGTGATGCCAATCAAAGAGCTGTACCAATTGAGAGTTTTGATATATGTATTCTGAAACTGTAGTTTAGGGTGACGAATGACTGCCTTTAAGTACCCTTTTCTAAGCAAAATTTTATCAAGCCAAATTTTATCAAAATCCGACCAGTACTTTTCAAAATATAGCCGATTTTATGTCTCCATAATTCTAACGATTTCTCCAAATCACCGTATGCTTCAGTGTTACGATCTGCCTTTAAAAGTTGGTCAAAAACAACATCGTAACTGCTCACTCAGACGCTTTGATTATTCATCACTGTGTTACGTACACAAGATGTGCCGGCGCGTCCGTGTCATGATAGCTTGCGTTCTGTGTACGTAACATGCATTAAAAAGTCGCACATAGCCTGCTTACACACAGTCTATGCTATAGGAATCCGTACACGTGCTTACTCACACGTACACAAGTACGTAATTTACTAACCGTACTTCGGTATTGCACGTACAGGTATATACAATGCAGTACTGTATGTAAGCATATTGGCGGGAAATCCCTTGTTGCTAAGCTGAACAATGGGCTCATACATAAACATATCACTGTCGGCTCAGTACAAAAGATGTAGGCGGGGATCAATGGGCTGTTTCATTTAAATTGAGCGTGCATCGGGGCTGAGCAAAAAATCATTTTTTTTCCTTCGGAAATTGAAAGATCATAACAAACGCTACAAAATGATACCTGGAAGCAATTGCGGATTTTTCTGGAACCCATTGTAATCATGTCACCAATGGTTTAAGCCCAAAAATGGTAAAGAAATATTATTTTTGGCGATCGCTTCCCTCCATTATAATGTAGAGTTCCTTTTTTTCTTTCTAACGATATATGGGTTGTAGGGGTCAAAGGTTAAGCCCCAATGCACGATCAAGTCAAAGATGGCTGTGTGTGGCATTTTACGTCTGACCAAAACACACTTTTGACTGTCACCGTTGTAACGATGCTTCAAAGGGATCGTTAGAAACCGTAACATATTATTCCTTCTTTTCGTTTTAAAGCTTATTTGGTGAAATATTATAGTAGAAATATGTCTTTGGTGTACTAATTTTACAGTGTAGACAAAATTTCGACAATTTTGAGTGTCGTAAATTCAGTTTTTAAACACACTGTTTTAGCGACTTCGTGTTTGGGTGTGAGTAGTTCCGCAAGAATTTTGGAGAAAAATTCTGTGTGCGTGCGACAATCCTAGTGGAATCAAATTCCACCTTGCTGTTATGCCCATTTGCTTTGATCAGGTCAGTAGGGGCAAATAATTAAGACACATTTCAGTGCAAAATTATTGATTCTACAATATTTTCTAAAAGACCCAGAATATTTTTACAGAACTATGCTAAATAACTAAACACTGGTGACTTCTTTGAGAAATGAACAGAAAATCCTACTGGATTCAATTCACAACATCCATAAGATTTGACAACACACCAACACAAATGTACATGTCATACTGTTCAAATAATGTTCAAGACCTCCCGTTTAGTCCCCTCTAAACGGCAGGCTTAATACCATGGGCGTATTCTACAGGCAGTCCCATCCCACAGGGGGAAGTAGTCTTCAGTCTTCAGTTCCCAATTCCAAAAGGCTAAGACAGCCATCACAGAGTGCACAGATAACAGTTAAAAGAAGTCAACAAGGGCAACACAACCAAAACAAAAAGGGCAACTAGGAACTAAATTGAAATACAGAAAAACACAACGAACAACCACAAAGCAACCAGTGCAAGTAAAAACAAACGACAAGGGTCCTAAAGAGTTGACTGAATGAGGACCCATGTATTTGTCGATGGGTCTCTGATCCACCTATGGGAGAGGATCCAGTTAGAGATAGCAGCACGAAAGGATGAAACAGACGGTTCAATCTTAATTACATGGGGGATAGTATAGCAGTGGGTAAGTATGTTACTAGGCTAGCTGCACTGTTTAGGTTAAGGCCTAATGTCAGTCAAGTTTGAGTCACACTCATGGCAGATTTATAATGACAAGTTCTCCAGCATAACTTCTCCTTTTTGGTAAATGGTGGTACAGCCATCAAGACATTTATTAGCCCTCAAATAAGGTTGTTTAATGGCATAAGCTCACTCCACCTCACAACACAGCCCTTGTCACTGTAACTCTTAAAGATAGTGTGACACATGAGCAGATTGACCTGACTTTACTTGGCAGTCATGGTGAGACCTGTTCTTAGGAAAACTCTGTTGGAATTATTTCAATATCTTTAATGGTTCTCCAGATATACCTCTTCAAAGTGCAAATGTTTCTGAAGAGACTTGTTGCTTATGCAAAAATAATGATGTGAAGTGTTGCATAGTGTTGAAATTTCTTTTGTTTACCCTATATAGGCCTAAATGATTTTTTTAATTACTCATTAGATACAGTAGTTTGTGGTTTGGCAATAGATACTGACGATTTGATTTGCAAGGACACAAATTATGACCAGAGAAATTTGCTCAGAGCTGGTGTTCCAAGAAAAATTTGTTCAAAAAATTCACGTGTAAACTTTTCTCTGTAGCTAATGAAAATGTATGTATAGTGTGCAGTTTTTAAGTACTTGGTCTGAGAAGGTGTGCACAAACTGGGTGTGGTCTATTTAACAACCCCCTTTATTCAGTTTTGTCCCTTTGATTTTTCACAAGATTTCATTAGCTAGTTGGCAGACAGTTTAACTTGACCCCTGACACTACGTACTGACACTCTGTGCTTGTTCTCTTGGCCTTTCGGTGTTTTTAACTAAAGATTAAATACATGCAGTGCATTAAAATGGCATGACCTACAGTGAACAATATGTACGCAGGAAACGTCTTGATTGTTAAATGTCATAAAGATCTTATATGTTGCTTAATGTTTCATATTAGTTCAATATCTTGCATAGATGCAAATTATCAATGTTCCTATGCAAGTAAAAGACTTGCATCTAAGGCAGACCAAGGACAGCACCCACAAGAACTTATGCTTCAGGTTTTGTTTTGCACTTGGTGAGAAAATATTTTGGCCAACCCCCCAACATTTATTGGAAATCCTGGGCTGTTTTTTATGTTTTACCCTGAGAATTTCATTTGTTCAAACTTGGTACAGTAAATTAAAAAAAATGAACAAATTCAACATAGGGCTGCTAGGTTTATTTGTAATGATTAGGCCACCCACAGTAGTCTTTCTGAAATGTGAAGGGACCTAGGGTGGGATAGCCTCAAAGATAGAAGGTCTGTCATTAGGCTTGTTACCCTCCAGAAAGCCAGATTGGGCCTTTTGGCCTTGCCATCTACCATCCACCTACAATCTGTAACGTGGCTTTCCCGGCATCTCAACTCAAATAGCTACACAGTCATCCAAACCAACAAGGACTGCTATAAATACAGCTTTTTCCTCACACTGTCAGAGACAAGAACCTTCTCCGCCAGGATATAACTGACCTCCAGGACCTCCAATTATTCAAGAACTCTGTCTTGAGGTTCCTCATACGGGAGGACGAACTCTTTTAAAGCACACCACCCCCTGTGTTTTTGACTCCACGTGAATTGTCGCACAATATTCATCCAGGTCCACATCCAGACAGACTGTGTACATTTATACATGATTATGCAATCCCATGCACTTTGATGCATCTAAAGTCATTTTGACTGATGTAACTCTTTAAATCCACTTGCCTTGAGACTGGAAAAATGCTCACCTCACATCACCAGCCAACATGATTAATGATAACACTGTGAAACAAATTTGCAAAACTCATAAATGACATAAAAGTGTAATGCTTTTGTATTTAGCACATGCTGATTACCAGTTGGAAGTTGTAGCATTCTTAATGCACAAAAAGCTTCAACTGAGTTTAGACTACTTTTGCAGTTCAGAAAACATCTATTGCAAAATTCAATAAGCAGAGAGGAGAATATGTTTTGTTTTATATTCTCTGACACATGCAGTTTTATTATTGACTACATGATAATTTAGTCTTGCATGTGACTCTTGCATAGTGCATCTGTGTCAGATACAGAGATGTTTATACTCACCTTAGAGCTAAAAATTCAACTTTCAGTTGTACAGTAGTAGCTCACCTCACTCAATCTAGACATATCATTTTTATTGACTTTCATTTGCCAAACATTAAGGAAGGGTTAAGGTAAGAATACAAGTATGTGCCAGCATTTGAAAGGGTGGATACTTCAGTGTTTTTGGAGAGAGGGGGAGGGGGTAGAGGGGTAGAAAATGTGTCTATAATTCAGTCTAAATATTTGATTATGTACACATTTTATTTGTTAATTTACCCTGGGAAAGAATGTGGTGCAAACTAAGTTTAATAACCACAAATGTTTTGAACATTTCAATGTCTTGGCCTCCCCATGATACAAACAGGAACCTGGGAGCAAGATTGTCCATAGATTTTACATTTGAACCCATTCACCACACAAAGTCATGATAGTGAGGTTGGGTCTTAATGAAACAAGTTTGAACTTTTCAAGGTGTGCTACAAAAGTGTGGGAGGTGTGATCTTTTATTAGACTTTATAAATTTGAATGAGTTCATATTCTTTCTGTAGGTGTGTAAAAAATCACACTCCTCACAGTGATTTTAGGTGAGTGGAAATGCAAGGCCTGATGAAATGTCTCTCCTTTGAAAAGGATGTTTCTTTTAGCACAGGATTGTAGAGAGAGAATGTAAGACTGGAGAACTAAATGCTTCTTGTGCATAAACTACTCATCATGGTTGACTCTACTAAGACCATTGTGCAGTTTTCATTTATATGTCAAGGCTGACAACTTGCTTTGGCTTGCTTCTCTAGGAGACTGCTGATGCATAGTGCAACCATTGGATTAAGAACATCCTAACTGGGAGACTTCCAGCCAAAAGTACTATGATTTGATTTGATTGCAGGAAATGGCACTGCCAGTGCCTCTAAAGCTTGTTCAGAAATGCCAGTTTTCAGGATGTTTTCTGTGGTGAAAGAATTAGGCTCTTCTCATTTTTCCCTCCCCCTTCTCCCTCATATGGAGGGGTGCAAGTGATAAGTTTAAGTGTGAAACACATCCCTCTTGAGCCAGGTAACAAATCATGAGGCACAAGTGATCATGGGTCAAAATAACAGTGGCACAAACCAGAATATGTTTGTGCTTCAGTAAGAATATCTTTAGGGGGCCACAGTTATTCAGCTAAGGTTAAAAGTTGCCCATCCTTTCTCTTATTTTCATTCAGTTTCATTAGTGAGATGTCTTAAACATTAAATTTTTCCGCACGCTTCGCACGCCCCATCATAGACAAGGGCTGAATTCACATCACATGAAAAGCCCCCTAGCTTTCTGAAAAGACAATCTGGGGCACCAAGGAGGGAGTCCCTGAAGAATCTCAATTTTAAGTAATCTCTTCTCCCTCCCCGCACCCTCTGCATTATCGATTCCGGCCGACTTTAATAATACAGAGTGAGGAAATAATTAAAGAAAGTCAAATTGTGACATTTGTGTTCTATGCAGTGCTCAACTTATGTAATTTAAAGTTGAGGATAAAATGCATCATTTTAATGCCTACAATTTCGTAAATACCCAGGAGCTTCCGGGGCCTTTGCCCCCTGGGCCCCCACTGGGGCTTTGCCCCTGGACCCCACCAGGGGCCCTAAGGCAGACCCCTGGATCCCACGCCTATAGGGGGAGCGCTTCACGTTCCCTCTGCGCCTTAGGCGCCGTTTGGTAGTCTGCCCGACTTTGCCCCCCCACTTTCAGAGATCAAATCCCGCCCATGGTATTGGTCAATAATTTTGTTGGTGTGGGTCAATGTCTCTTCCAACAATTCAGTTCTAAGGTGTAAGAGTTAGTGTTTGCACGGGTAACCCGGGTACCCGCCCGCCATCGTATTACCCGGTTCCAAATCTACTACCCGAATCTTAAAAAGAAATGCATGGAAAAGGATCATCCCATTTACGCCATTGCCCACGGTAATGGACTAAAATATTTTGCCAATTTGGGTAAACATTCTCCGAGACTGAGAATGAAGAGAGCCCCTAGAAATTATGTGTAAGTTTGATAGTTGTCTGTACTTCGTTTCTGAAGTTGAAATTTTTATCAGCGTGCGGCCCGATCGCGCTATCGTCACGTAGTGGGTTACTTCTCACACATCACATGTATATCGCTTATAAACTTACTCGCAAGCAAGCTATCTGACGGCCGATTCAAAATCACATCGTACTGTTTCACGCAGACATAGCAAGACATACTGTATCACCCCCGCCCAGCTCTCAAAGACAGTGCCCGTAACGTTCAGCATGCTAGGTGAACTGAGCCTTGCATGTATACATATACGATCTTATTATCAATACGGTATGCCACCGCCAGTATAATCCTCGAATATTTCTTAATGGTTAAAGGTGTCAGTTTTACGCAAATCAACACTTTGCCGCTATCTGCAAAGTAAAACGACATCAATGTAATAGCACCGTAAACATTCACATTTTTTTTTTAAATAGGCCAGTATATATTACGTTATTGTGCCCCAAAATGGCGCTCGAGCAGACTACGAAGTTTATGTGTGAAAGTTATGTTACCGTGCCTGGATATCGACACGAGGCCTAGCTACGTAAGAATGTACATACCCCATTAGCGATAATTCCAACGCACATTGCAAAGTAGTATGAGGGAAGTTCACAACATGACGTCGTTTGTTTACAATCAGTAATTTTTGACGTGCAAGAGAATACCTTAATACAGGGCTCTGATTAGTTGATATTTTTAAATCAGTGGTTTAAAAGGAGAAGCTTCGAGCTCTTACTATGCTGGCTTTTCGAGTAGGAAAGCGGCCCAAAATTCAATATCAAATTGATATAGGCCTTGGGAAGTATAATTTTCTTATTTGACTGTTTTCTGTTACGTTTTTTTTTTACTTGTCATTTTGATCTAAAACAAAACGAGACGATTAAACCTTCTAACAAATCAAATGTTTTTGAACTTGGCAACTGTGATCGCTATACCTATCCAATACAGATGTTAATGTTACCATGCATGTCTTATGGAATATGCCTTACAAAATGCTCATATCTTTTAGTCACCGTATGTAACACCGGGTAACCTGGGTACCCGACGGGTATGGCGATCGGGTACCCGGGTCCTAATTTTTAGTACCCGTGCAAACACTAGTAAGAGTATCATCAATCTGTGTATACTCCTAGGCTTTGTTTGTACATACTGTAGACAATCCATCGATATACAAGCAGATGCTCTGCCCTCTTTAAAAACATTAATTTCACTTTCACTTGAGCATGTAGGCACACATGGGACTTAATAAAGATGTTTATTCTTCACGAATAGTCATAAACAAGCAGACTTCCATTAGTTCTTGCTCTGACTTGTAAAGAACTCGAATTTCATATTTGAAAAATCCAATTCAACATGTGCATTTTGGACAAACATTACTCCTGAAAGAAGCTTAGAACCTAAGCCTGTTCTTCTTAGTGTGGTAAAACCTTTTGAACAGTTTCCAACTGAACTGCAGCTATCTTGCTCTTTGCTATGTCGATTTTTCGAGGGCTAAGTGTTTCTTTATACTAATGTATTTCTTCATAAGATAGGATAACTGTTTATTGTCCATTCCAATAGATAAAATGGAAAAAATTGTTTTTCCTTTGACAGTACAAATAAAAAAAAGCACATAAGAAGAAATAAGAACATAAAAGGTTAAACATATAAAGTAGAAAGAAGTAGGTAAATGCATGAGAACAATAAAAAGTACTGTAGAATATAGAATAAAAACAAAAGTAAAAGATCATAGATTTACACTGTGGACAGATCACCTTAACATGAGAATTTAACAAATGTAATACTTCTGGTAGCAACAAATTTCGGAACCTTGAGGTTTTAGTGAGAGGCACCTGTAATCTAGTACCGGATCTGTTTAAACGAGATTAATCTGTGGAAGAGGGGTTTATACAAGCTGTACTATGACTAAATCTGTATTATACTTCAGATGTAGTATGTAATTCCCAATCCATTGGTTGATGCATTTCTCCATGTGACATCATCACACTTTATATTGTTCTGCAGTAGCAATGAGGGTATTATTATCGACAAAGGTGAGTAATGCTGAACCAATAACCTGGCCATGTAGGCAATTGATCATGTGCATAGCTCCAGTATAGAGACTTCAGATCATCGGGTGGGTCACATGAAGAAAGTATGACGCAGTGTTTTGAAAAAGATTCCCAGACTGATTACCCTACTTTTGTCTGTGAACATGGTTTATTTTGGGATCAGCTTGTTAGAATGTAATATGTAGCTAATCTGTGAAGATGATATATTGAAAGAATTTTAACTATTTTGATAAGACTAGATGGATTAAACAAAGATCTATTTCATGTCATATCTTTAAAGCTTCACTGATACTCCATCAAGATGGGTGGTGCAGTGAGTCGTGGTGAGGATAACGACCATTTGGTAGACAATTTGAAGGAGGCAGATTACATCAAGACAGAAAAAGTAGAGAGGGTTCTTCGAGCAGTAGACCGTATGCATTATTACTTGGAAGGTAGGTTCATATAGAGATCATTTAATTGTTTATTTAATTAATGCAAGGAACTCATTAATCTTCCAACATGACTGCTTTTTGTTTACTAACAATGGTGCCTTGTTCTATTATTATGAACCATTAAAAGGTACACAGTAAAGTGCTATCTTGTATGTAAGTTGTATTGTAAGGTTGGTGTTTTATAGCAGTGAGTACATTATTAGCTCAAACCAGCTCAAAAAAGTTGGTTGAGCTATTGTGATCCACCACTGTCACCCTGTCTGGCTGTCTATCCATCATATCTGTTCACAATTGCCTTTAATGCTCTTAGGGGCACATTTGTCGGCAAATTGTAACAAAACTTGGACACATTGGTTCTTGAACTTAGGGCTTCATGTTGTGTTCAAAAAGTTGAGGTTACAGGTCATCTAGGGGTAATTGCTAGCTGTTTTGTGATTTCTTTTTAAAGTGTATCTCCTCCCACAAATAGTGCTCAATGTCCTTGAGAGGTGGTCATAATATTCCTTTTGTAGTGTTTCTTGAGTGTTGTAGGTAGGTTTTCTTATCCAAATTTATTCTAGGTCATACAGAGTCAAAAGGTGGGGACTATTTTTGACATGGTGCTATTGCTTTGCACCTGTGAGTTCAGTAGTTACTAAATGTGGCATATTTAATGGACTTTTGAACGGCTTCCAGCTGGTTAAAAAATATAGGTCATAGATTATCCAAAGGCCATGTTTTAAGGCCATAGATGTAAATGTGTTGAAATGATATTTTCTCCTAGATGCATCGCAAAATTGCCTGCAAAATTGCTCAGAAGGATGACTGGCATGTGCGAAGTACAATTTCTTGTCCAGTTAGGGATGATAATAATTATGATGCCTTTCTGACCAATTTTGTGTGCCACCCCTCTATTTTTAATAGTCTCACAAATTTCGCTTAATACATGTTTTCCCCATCGAACTGCACTCCATTTAAAACTGTCTATGTACAAAAGGTCAGTCTTGTGAGTTTGTTTAGGTTAGTTTAAAGGGGGATTTTCATGGGTATTTCCATTGTATGTGCATGGACAGTAGGCACTTCGTAGAAATTACACAGTACTAGCACCAAGTCATATGAGACTGCTTCTAGACTAGCCTTGCATGTGATGGGGATAGAGAGGGTCAAATTAATTTCATTCAGCAAGTAAGCTTTTACTTGCTATTGTGTTATCACAGCCCATTAAGCTTGCCTTCTGCCTGCTGATAACTAACTAAACATTCTGTTTTCTCTAAAAACAGTAAGCAAGGTAGTAGAGGTTATCATCATTTTACTTGAGGGAGAGAAATTAAAACATTCTAAATTCTGGATACATCTGTCCAAGAAATAACAGCCATGTATGACTAGTACAGTTCCTGTGGTGATTAAAATATCCATCCTTTGGGAAGTGATTTTCTTGGCATTGGAAGTCATCACTATGCAGTAATTCAACAGGTTTGAGCTTCAGCACCGATGGTGTTGTAGTCATGCTCTTTGAATTACAGTTCTATCTTAAAGGCCCAGTTCTCTCACCCCAAACAGTACCAATTCTCCTAACCTTCTTACTTAAGCCCCTCCCACAATTGTCTGAAATTCATCCTCATCCAGACACAATCTCATTTTATGCTTCAAGGTGAGTAAAGAAAAGCTCAATTTATATAATCAAAACACTCTCAGTACCGTTCATGCTGTGTAATATAGGCTTTGGTACTCTGCATTGTTTGAATTAGCTGTCAATCAAAGAACTGAGCCAGTTGAGAATTTCGGTACCCCCGTACCAAAATTGTAGTTTGGGGTGAGAGGTTTGGCCCCTTAACAACTGTAGTAAAACTTGGAATGCATCACAGAAAAATTGTGTAAAATGCCAGACAAGGATTAAATGTATGCAGGATTTGCAAGGGGGGTTTGGAAGGGGAGTCAACTCAAGTGGGGATCAGATCTTGGAAACTTCCAAATAGTGCAATTTCTGACCTAAAAGCAGATTAAGTTTTCAAGTATAGACAGGGTCCCACGTGGTACTGTAATTCAAAAAAGTCTAATCTGCAGTACTGTAGATGTAAATCAATTTGTATTGTGACTGCACTTACAGTTTGAGACATACATGTGTGTAGATTCTGCAGACATTATAATAATGGTACAAAGGAAAGAAGAACAAACATAACATAAAATGAACTGTATGAAGTCAAAGCATCACAATGAGTTAGTTTGTGAAATTTACTAAATTTTTCAAAGCTGGTCAAGTTTTTTTTACATATTTATGATAAACAGGCAATCTTAGACAATCCCTACAATCCCTACTGTACATTCTGCACATAGATTTGTTACATGAGTTAAGTAAATAATAATTAAGTTTGTTTTTGGAAAATTTGTAACCAGTCAAAACTCAGTTGCAGGTCAGGATGCCATTCCCCTCAAAAAAAGAAAAAAGAAGAGAAGATAAAAACATGAACATTGTGTAACAATTGGATGTGAAACTAATTAAGCCAATGATAAATAAACATTGTTAAATGTTGTACAGCAGTACACTCCAACACCAACAGCCTACACCGGCATTTAGTTATCGACATCAACTGCATAATATTGCTCTTAGAGGTTCTCAGGAAATTGAGTTGCCATTCCTGAAGATTCAGAAGTAACAGTTTGTTGTAAGTTTTCACATGCCTTGTGACATGAATGGCCAGAAACTAAGTGTGTTGACATTTTCTTTTGTAAGTCATGAAGATGACTTTGAAAATGAAAGTTCATAATTATTGGAACAGTCAGTGTTATCAATAATTTACTCTTCATTATGTGTGTAGTTTGTTAGAAGAGAGCAACACAGATAGATCCCCTTCAGGTGAAATAACGTAGTGTGACATGATTGAACATTATATTTTTATGGTTACTGTATGACATTAATTTACTCCATGGAGAACTTTGTTACATATCCCATGTTAGATGAGGGGAAACACTTGATACTTTCCCTGATTCAGAAGACTTTTTTTGCAAGTAGTTTTGTAAATATTGCAAGTGGGATAGCTGATGCTACCAGTAAACACATTGAAGTGGAGAGTGCAAGCTTGCTTTGCTAAGTAGTCACATCTTTGTGTTATTACGGGAACATTTGACATCCCATACTGCAACAATTCTATTAGCAGGACTGTGCAATGCAGGCTTGTAGGATTTCAAAAATCATTAGAACCATTTGGGTGGTTCTTTCATTCTTTAAAATGACAACTCATGGAATCAGCTGTTGGGTTCTGTTAAAAAATTAATGGGTGGTAGCTGATTTACAATTTTGAGCTTACTTCATCACTGCAGGGGGGAGTGACACTTAACTGGAAACAACAATTCCCATGAAGTCCTGTGGTCTGGGCTGCAAGGTAGGGGTGAATTTCCAGAGTACCTCTCTCCCTCAAAAATTTGACCCATATACAATGTCCTGTTGATGTTTCTAAAACCACCTACAGTATGGCCCTGGTTAGGGATGTATAATTGGTTGAATGGACTGTGTTTCAAAAATACTGAAATATCCACTTTTCAATTGCACTAAATTTGTATTTTAGAGATGACACCTTCCCTTGTGGAAAGGGGTATGGTAGCATTTGCCTCTCTCCCCTTAGCTTGTAAATTGGACATTTCCACTGTAATATTTGCACTGAGATGAGTGTGGTCATACTGTGGAGGGTGGGGATATTCTAACATCAGTTCCTATGTGTAAGTGGATAAAGGTGGTGGCATTTGCCCAGTTGTGTCAAAGTCACGTAGAATTTTCTCATTCAAGAGCAATCCCAAATTTTCCCATCTGTATTGCCTTCAAAAGTAACAAAGTGTGATCTAAATTGTTGTGTTGTGGTTATAGCCATTGAATGTCAGAAGTTGTCATCTGTGTAATAGACAGTGAAGTACACTACAATTGCTTTCAAAGCAAAAAAAAAAATGCATACATAAAAAGTCATAGTCATCAGGAGACCAATCTATCACCACATATTCAGTTCAGTCTTACAACACCTAATGACTGGCATAACTTTTCTGACAGTATGATGCATCATGATGTGAAGACCAGCTCAGTGTGACATCAAGGCCTTGAGTTCTGAGGCATGTTGTGTGGTTGCACACCATCACCCACCTCAAATAACTGTGAGGAAAGCAATATTTTACACAACTAAGTAAAGAGTGGGAACTTAGGAAAACATATCAATATGTAATAAAACGGTAGACCTGCCATATATCCTGAAGAGTGTGATTTAAAGCACACCTGGAAAATTGAAAACTCAAGGCCTGGATATCATCTCATCTGTTTCAAACTGTCATCCTTGAGTAGTTTAGTGATATTTATCAAGTTAACCATCTTATTCCAGAAAATGAATGAAAAGGAATTAAAAATTATTGTAAGTTTTATCTATTTTGTGATTTCACTAATTGTAATATCAAAAGGCACTGTTCATGATGGTAGTTTTATCAAGAGGTGCAACATGAGTGTTGTCTGCCCTACTTTGATCTATTTTATGAATTCATGACAGTGGGAAACATCCGACATGGTAATGTGCAGATAACTGCATTCGATCCTCTCATACCATGCAGTGACAGACTGACAGTATTATTCTCCATACAAAGCTACAAGTCCTATAGCATACTACTGTACATGTTGTGTAAGCAAGTTTGTCCAATGCACCATATATGGACAAAGTTCATGATGTTTTCATATGTGAACTGTACAGTAATTATGAAATTGTGGTAAAGTGGCAAATAGGCTACAGTATATCATCAGTTCATTCATGCTTGTGGTTTTATTTGCACAAGCCTCAGTGTGTCTTCAGGACTGTGCACACTCATTAGATGTTTTCCTTCAGTGATTGATCAGTCTTCAAGTCTGTCTTAAGACCATCATGTTGACATTTTATGCATCCAAAATGAACTCTACTGGTTAACCCTTTACCGTTGTGCTCCAATCGGGGCATATTTGCACGCCTCGAGAGTGGGCGGAAAAGCAGATTTAGTAGCTTCCGTAAGCTATTGACCCGTGACCTTAAACTATTCTCTCTCTCATTGTTGTTGCCAAATTTTCGGGTAACTACTCACAGTTTCAAGCTCCGCATGAAACAGTAACGATGGGTGACAGTCACGCTCTCCGTCTGGGTCCAAAAAGACCTTAACAACAGTAAAGGGTTAATTAAAGCCTGCGGAGTGTGTTCACTGCAAAGCTGATGCTGCTGTCTCTGCCTGTGGGCACAGCCCCATGGTGCGAATACTTTAGATTAATTTAATTTAACCCTTTACCATTGCACTCCAATTGGGGCCTCATTGCTTGCCTCGGGAGTGGGCGGAAAAGCCCACGTAGCACGCCCGGCATCAGCTTCTGTAGGTTATTGAACCTGTGACCTTAAACTACTCTCTCATTGTTGTGGCCCAATTTTCGGGTAGCTGCTCGCAGTTTAAAGCTCCAAATGAAACAGTAAAGATGGGTGACAGCCACGCTCTCCGCCAAACAAGGGTAAAGGGTTGAAGTGTTTGGCGAAAGGATTGGATTCGATAAGATCTGAAGTGACACTCAAGTATCAAACATAAGTGGATAATTTTATGGCGTTTAAAATAACCACCAAATGATTACTTTGAGGGTATGTTGTATATCATGTACTCCCCACCTTCCCCCCACCCCCTCCCCTTCCACCTCCCCTCCCCTTCCACCCCCCCAAAAAAAATAAAATGATAGGAAACCTATCTGCCAAATATGAGATCTAGCAGCAATTAAGTACCTTTAAAACACAGGACACGGGTGAAAATTCCTCACAGTAATATGTTCTCGTTGAGCTCAGCAACACCTGTGATCAACATGTAGGGGGTACTAGTGACAAAAAATGTCTTGAAATCAGAACTGACTGTCAAATGCTCCCCACAAAAAAAGGAAGTGATGGGCTTTACCAAGTAACGGACTTCTTATCCAGTATATAAAAAAAATTTCTGTCTCAAGCCCTTAAAACCCAGGTGAGGGTAAGTGATGTATGTTTATCAGAAAGTAGCTGTTTCAAAAGTTTCTTAAATACTCACTAATAATGGTTAGTGCTTACCGTCATAAAATTTATGAACTCAAGGTTAACTTAAACATATGATTTTACATGATTTTTGGTAATATGGAGTATTTTCTTGAAGTTGTAGTTCCAAGGAAGAAAAGTTTATTGCTGTGCAATTCAACTCCTGGCCAGAAGTTTCAACTTACTGTACATGGAAGAGTATAGTCCTGTGATTCATGCCTACAATACTTTGACCAATCAAACCTCACAACTAAATTATTTGTCTAGCCTTTTTGCATCCATTCTCCACAGAAACCTCAATCAGTCAGCTCAAAGGCTGTACTGATCAATAAAGTTAGAGCTGTACAGCAACTGTATGTAAAGGGCGTCATAGATTCAGAAAATCTGTGCTCTCCAGATAGTCAATAGTCAACCTCTTTCTCAAGTGAGGCAGTTATATATTTCAAATATGAAATGAAACTGTCCAGATTTCTTGTTGAAGATTGGTGTGAGCATTCAGTATGCTGACCCAAGACCTTATTGCAGCAATTGACTTTTAATTACTATACTCATGGCAGTGATTGTTGTGTGCTGAAAATTCTGTTTGCCCTCTAGATTCTGTTATCAATGTTGAAATTTGGTTGAGGCCCACTTTCTTAATTCTGCATGGCATACAGTAGCTGCTGAATACGCATAGTGTTAGTTTACATTGAGAGTGAGGAACATACTTGGTGCTTTGGCCAGGATTTATTCATAAATAATATTTTCAACATAAATGGAAATGTTTAATGTTCTGTGAAGTACAGTATGTAAAATTTCTTCAGTGTTAAGTTTTTAATCCTGTTGATTCAATTTATCTTCAGATGCCATACCAAATTAGGAGATTTTGTATGACTTCTGTCTGTTCATCTATACTTTTCAGTATTGTTCAGTTCTCGAGAATATTAGTAGTACATGTAGGAACCATGGAAAAAAAAAAAAGGAAAATAATAATAAAATATAAATAAAATTATGTGATATTATTTCCACATTGGAGAGAGGTATAAGTGACACAATTAGTTCTCTTCAGTTTTGACTGTGGAGTTTAACATGTTAGGTGTAGATTAATGTCCAGCTGGCAGCTTCCACAGTAAATTTTGTGCATTTACTGTAAAATCGAGGACTTTTAGAGAAATTATAGAAGTTATCCCTGGTATCTAATCTGAATGATGGGATGGATTAAACTGTTATTCACATCCTGTTTAATTTAGGTTTTATAGATTAAAGCAAGGTACAGGTATAGAGGAAACGACATAAATACTGGTTTACCCAGCACTTTGTATATGAAGTTTTGTAAAGGGTTCTTGGATAAGTTTGAAAGAATAGTCCAGAGTCAAATTTAAGTTTGATATGTTTAAAGTGGAAAATATTCTAAGCACTCTGATGAACGTTCCGTTCCTTTCCTATGTTCAGTTTTTGAGATATTAGCAGTTGAAGTTGACACATCTTCTATACAAAGTGAACTTTAAGCAAACAGGTGTGATGTCATGGATTCACATTGTTGGCTATTGTTTTGTTTTTCTCTATTTTTCATCCTTTTAGCTTGACCTTTAATTGATTAGGGATGTTACCTTGACCCCAAGGCAAGTAAAATTTTTAAAACTCCATTACTCAGGATGCACCTGTGGTATCAATATATGAGCTTTGTTGCACAAAATTGGTGGGAAGTTATAACAAAACATTGGCCAAAAATGTGAATCCATGCCATCACGTCTGCAGCTTGCTTCAAGTACTTTATTTTATGCAGAGAATTTGCCACATTCGGTTGCTACTAAATAACTTGAGGACAGAACATGGGAAGTAAACAAAAATTTCACCAGAATGCTTAGAATATGTTCCCATTTAACATATCAAAAATAAATTTGGCTCTAGACTATTCTTTAAAGTAGTTACGTTTTAACAGTACTGGAGGCATCTTTCTCTGTAGAATGTCTGGAGGAAGAAGGGGGAGGGAACTGTTCAAGTAGAACAACACAAAATTGCTAATACACTAAAATTTTGAGGTAGTTTGTTTTTTAGAACTATATATTGCTGCCACTGGCATTGAATATTGATTCACTGAGGTCAGTGTTCTAGGCTGATTAAAAATGTTTGAAAGTGATAACCCTAGCTTTATTGTACTAAATTATAAATGTTTTACATTTTCATGCTCCACAGAGGATAAAGACAGTGCTTACAAAGACCTTGCTTGGAAGAATGGAAATATTCATCTGTCGGCACCGTGTATCTACTCTGAAGTGATGGAAGCTATAGAGTTAGAACCAGGAATGTCATTTCTGAATCTAGGCAGTGGTACAGGCTACCTTAGTACCCTAGCTGGTCTCATTTTAGGTATGGTAATAAGAACAAGTTCCATTCCTGATAGTATCAAGTTACTCTAAGTGTTTTTTTCTTCATTCTTCACAATTTTCCTTTGACATTGCAAAACTTCTTCCCTTTTTCTCAAATATGTCATTTCCTTTGGCATCACATGACAGCAAGTTGGATGTTTACAAAGTAAACACTATATGATGTATGACTTGACAAAATCTATTCCCATATCACACCTGTACGCAAGTTACTAGGCTGTCTACATGTGTTAACGTAGGTTGCTAAGATACGTGTTTGCCTTCAGCACATGGTGTTCTGTGGCAAAGTATGTATTTAGGGCCTAGGTCTATAATTACAGCAAATACCTATCTGCATCTTCATCTGATAGTAAAGGGAGTCATATTGCATCATATTGATAGATATGTTGGGTTCAAGCCTGGCTTGCTTACTAGTTGAATAACTGGAAACTTGACAAATATGATTTAAATTAAATAGCTTTTATAACCTATTACACTCCTACTTACCCCAGCAATGTATAACTACTACTAATTCTTGGTTCCTTTGGTCCTGGTTGTGTGTGTTCCCACCGTGTACAAGTTAGGTTCTTGGCACTGTGTTAGTTCCCAGTTCTCTTGGTCCCACTTGTGTGTGTTGCCAACATGTACAAGTTAGGTTCCTGGTACTGGGTCCAGTTCCCAGTTCTCTTGGTCCCACTTGTTGTGTTGCCAACATGTACAAGTTAGGTTCCTGGTACTGGGTCCAGTTCCCAGTACCCTCAGTCCCAGTTGTGTGTATTGCCACAGTTAACTAGTCAGGTTCCTTGTCTTCAATGCCAGGCTTGGTTCCTGGTTCTGTCGGTCCAAGTCTTGTGCACATGCCTCTGCCAGAGTTTCCAAACTCGGTTCCCTTTCTCCCAGTTCTGGGTGTTGTTCTTTGTTCCCTGGGTCTCGGGTGTGGCTCTTGACTCCCAACTCTCGGAGGAAAGTAGGGCTTATATCCTGATAGGTTCACAAAACAAATTAAGGTAATTTTAAGTCACCCTATCTTTATCCCTACAAGTTAGTTCTTTTCTTAGCACAGATACATGTAGCCTTTATTTTCATTTGCATGAAAATTGGGCAACTTTGACACTTTTTTACAACATGACAACTAGTGTTCAATATTGCTGAATGCTTATTAACCTGCCAAAAATGTCAGGATTCCCTGTTTTTCATTTGAAAACTTTATGATGATGACAGTCTTAGGTAAGCTCCCTCTGCCAAAGAAAGAAGGTAATGATGAAGTAACAATTTCAATTCAAAATGTGGCAGTATGAAGGATAAAATTATTTCATGATAGTTTGCCAGTTGCATCAAACTTTAGAGCAAACACCTTCCCTCCTTTTTCCTCTAATATAAAATTTTCTTTTTTTGACTAAGGTTCATCTAGAGTGCAGGGTTTTAAAACTGTACACCAAGTATTCAGTACATATGTCTGATTGCTCAATTTTCATTGTCAGTAGTGTCAGTGTTTAGTGTTGTTCAGTGTTTCTCACAGTAGAAGCCCAGCAAGTAAGGCGTAAAGACTAAAGAGGTTCCATTGTATTTACTTCAAATAGTTGTTAATTCTTCTGCTGCCTACAGTATGGTTAACATTAACCCTTTCGCTATCACAAACTGTATACCACCCCTCTCATCTCTGTTGAGGCACATTTTAATTGTATACCATTAGACTGAATGGTCATTGTAATTCCAAAATATCCCTTTCAAAACATCTTCAGTAAAAAAAAATTGTACATAACAGTTATTAATTATAATATAATATTTCATGTGATATTGTAAGGCCTATTTTTGAGTCGGTGCGTAGCGGGCGGGCCTCACACAAAAGTTTTGCGATATCCGAGCGGTAAATACAGCGAAAGACAGAATAAAGTGGAAGACACGTTCTTCGACGGTTCACAACAATTTTATTGAAATGCTTTGTTGCACAATTCTGGATCCAAATCTAACAGGGTATACGAATTAACTTGCTAATTTTATGAGAGTGTCCTAAAATACAGGTCTGGATGAGTTGACGGGCCAAATCCAACTGAACTCAAATAACGCTACGAGCTCCACATAACTAAAATTACCAGAGCCCGCGCAAATGTTCTGCTGACCCTGATTGGTGGATAAAGTAAAGTCATCTGCATAGGCAATAATACAACTCTGTGATTGGCTATTTTAGACATCAGGTCACGCAGTGCCTGCACACAACACTTATACTGTAAGCGTGAAGCAGTGACGTAGTAGAATTTGTTGTTACGTAGCCAGTCTTGTCATGACATAGCCCAAAGGTCATGACCTAGAAGATGACCTTCAACCTAAAGTTCAACTAACACAAATCTCAATATAATAGATTAGTGCAATCACATAGCACCCAAGTTCCAAGATGCTAGATGCGGGTCCATCTGATCTGTCCATTGGTGGATCGCCGGCCTGGGGGAGGGGTATAAGGGGAGGCGGTGTCCCCCTCCCCTTTTTGAAAATTTTTGAATTTTAGAAGTGTCTACACGCAAAATGGTGGCACTTTTTTGGCAAATCAGTCAACACAATGTCGCTAGGTTACCGCCATAAAAGTTCAGTTCAGTACTGAATTTTTTGCGGTAACCTAGAAAAATATTGTTTTGAGAGATTTACCAAAATAATATTATGCAGATACTCACAAATGCCCAATGATTAAATCTCTCCTAGTCACAATATTTAATCGTTATTTTTGAGGTAAATTTTAGTGCGGTACCGACACATTCTGCAAAGGGTAACTGGCTGTGGTACCGTACGTGCTGCTGGTGATTTCCAATATTTCCGTACATCTCGCATGGCATTGTAGTCGTGAAAACATAAGTAGAACGTCAAGAAAGCTGTCAAGACAGTCCAGAACGTTTTGACAACTGTGGGACAAGTCCCGCCTGTGACCCACAAAGTGGGCACTGGGCAATTATTTTCCTTATTGAATGCGGCATTACAATATGTTCTTACACTATTTTGGCAGTGACAGGAATATATTCCATACCTGCTGCGAAGGTTAGCCAATAACGATGTTGTGACAGCAAACATAGTTCCATACGTACCTAAGCCTACGCATTGTATATCATCGCGAGCAGTTGAATGTGCTGTGAGATACGATTTACTGAATTGGTTGTTATTGGTTATTTGAATTATTTGCTAATTTGTGTGGTTCTGTTAAACTAAGAAAACTTCGAGGATTTGAAATGCGGGTTTTTCAGAGGGCTTGGCAGGTCAACAGGTTTGGGTGTCCAAATGCGGGTCACTTGGTAGGTATGCAATCACTCACAAGTCATGAAAAATAATACAAGTTCTAGTATTGACATATATGACTGTAAATACGTCTCACAATATAACCCTAATCTATTTTATCAGGTCTGTGACCTAACCTGGGGACTTGCAGTAGCATGTGTCTTTAGCCTAGTCTAACAGAATTTACTGCAGGCCAAAAAGTAACATTAGGCTTCTGTTTCACTGTTCAGTTACTCATTCTTGTCTCCCAGTTCACTTGATTCCCATGAATGAAGCTCATCACTTTCACTTCCCATGTGCACACCTTGTAGTGGCTCGATTTATTTCTAGAACTAAACTGTAGGCTGGACGTATTGGTATTGGCTCCATGTGTGGCCATTTTCATGCTACAGAAACTTCAACATGACTTTTTGGCCAAAAACTCACTATATATCATGCAACATACCACATGATCTGTTAGCTTGTTTTCTGTATGATAGAACACAACTTGGAAATAGAGGATTATATACAAGTATGTTTCAGGTGGAAATAAAAAATGACTTTTATGTTGTTGCCAATGTTGGCGACATTGGTCTGGAAATTGAATTTGTGTTTGTCACCAGTTGGCGCAGTGGTAGCAAAACGGTTAAAAAAACAACTTCTGCCTTTGTTTCAAAAAGCATTCATTTATTCTGCACAAATTGGCAGATAACAAAAAGCATGTTTACCCATCTGAATTAATCACTCTTTTCCCCATTGTGAATTTTTCACACATCTTGCATTCTTTAAAATATTATTAAATGGTGGAATAACGGGAATGACATTTAATCTTTAGGCATTTTTGCAGGACTTGGCTGCACAGGGAAACCCTACGTGTATATCATTAACAGTTTTGACAGGGAAATGCAATGAAGATGTATAACTGTAATGTTTTATGCTTATTATGTTACTTTGTCAAATGCCTTCCTTGTGGAAAACAAGATCAAACACAGCTCATTTACTTCCTTGGCAAGATATTGGGGGCATTGCACTTTCTATGATAGGATCTTTTTTGCAGTAAATACCTGTGTACAGTGTCCTGTCATTGATACAAGCAAAAAATATTACTTGGTAGTGTGAGCATGTTGGTGTGCTATAGTGGACACCAGGCTTGGAGTAATTGTAATCACTCATTGTAATCGATTGCAATCGCTCACACATTTTGAAGTAGTTTTAATAGCAATTGAATACTTCTGTGAAAATCGCAAAGTAATTGCAATCGTAATCGATTACAATGGCAAAGTAATCACAATCGTACTTTCATTTCTGATTACATTGAAGTTGAATTGAACAAAGAAGTAAAGTTACTAAACAAGTTGACAAAATTTAATTACCCCTCTTTCTTGGATGTTCCAGCTTAAAATGAGTGAGAAGTGCATGGGTTCAATAATCTCTACTTTGGGAGGACTTGGTTTTGTCCAGGCTTATCTAGAGCAATGTCTATGGCCTTTTTTCCAGTTGTGGGCACTGGATTGTTTTGCCTACTACATTGTTTATGTGGAAAGAAAATGTAATTACGATTGCAATTTTGATTACATTGCAATGTAATCAAAATTGTTAACAATTACTTTCAATTTTAGCGGAAATCGTAACCATAATTGCAGTCGTAAAATATGAAGTATCGCAATCATAATTGATTACATTGAGGTGTAATCGCCCAAGCCTGGTGGACACATGATCGCTAAATTTAAAAATTTGACAACTAGGTTGTAGCAACACTTAGATAGCAAGAATAATTTATATTTAAAGGAAATTTTCAGCTTTTCCTTAGATCACACAAAGTGATTCTCCTCATTGTATAATACAAGGAAAGGCTGCCATTTTGTCATTTGGATCAAAATGTGAGGATTACAAACACAAATTAAAGATAGTAGGAAAAGGAGGCAGGTTCAATATTGGGGAGGGCTTTTTGAAAATTTGATGGTCTGTAGATGTCATTACAACTTGGAGGAATTTTGAAGAGAATTACAGGTTGAGATTTTTTGCTACAACAAATAAGGAGTTTCATTTTTTAATTGAAGGGAGCAATAGCTTTCCTTCTTCTTTCTTCATTTTTTGACTATGGGCTTAGCCCTCCTTATCCCCCTCCCTCTGACCCAGCCCCTACTTCCTATTCCTGTTATTTTTTTGTCCAGTACTAGACCCCCTATCCACCTTTGTTCTGTGTATACAATCTTCCCCTTAAACATTCTTTGCACTTCTTTAAGTGTGTGAAGACCAAATGACCTTGTTCGTGTTTGGCACTTGGTGTAATATCATGCTATATTCTGCCATGCATCTTAAAGACAAATCCTGAAAGTCAAGTGGTGGTCTGATGAAGTTGGTCATAACTGTTGTCTGTCAGCTTTATGCTTAAATGTTTCCATGGATAACTGTTCACATAAATACCTCTTGATTCCCTCAATTTCTCTGATTATGAGGGTTCAGAATCATGTAGACAATAAAATTAAGACGATTTAAGGCTGAAGGACCCCAGTGGTGGCCGCCTTCACTAACTGCTTGGATTCTTCTATAGATTATCTGCTATATTTTTTATCCCCCTCAGGTGGAAATGGTGTCAACCACGGAGTGGAACTATTTCAGGATGTTATTGACTATGCTCACAAACGACTTGAAAGCTTCATAAAGACTGTTCCCAGCTTTGACAACTTTGAATTTTGCGAACCGCAGTTTGTATGTGGTAGGTTACTGACAGAGGTATTACTGTAAATTTGTCCATCATGGGACAGGAGAGAAAGCTGGCCGGGGGGGGAGGCTAGGCCTAATTATGTAATAATATGCAAGTTATGCATCAACTGTTATGGATAAGGCATATAGTGTGGAATTTTTTCATGTGATTATAGTTGTGGAGTAGTTCATGCACTTTCATCAGCCAGATGGAAGAAAAGACAAAGCCAGTACTGTATTTGGCTGATAACATTTCATTTTTTACAGAGGTTTGGACCTTGGAATCACACTTTGCTTGTTTTGTGGTAGTGGGTCATGCATACAACAGGTGTGCCTCTTGAATTCTGGGCCTTTCGGATATGATCATATGTAGTATCTGTTCTTTTTATCTTTTCTAGAGCAGAGTCACACTTAGTAAACATGATGAAAGGTCTGAAGGTTGAAAGTCTGGTCAATTTTGATTTTGAGTGTGTTCCCACTTGAGAACAACCAGGCGATCAGATCCGGTTCAGACCCCACGCAGGCGATCAATTTGCAAGTGGGAACGCTCTCGTTCCCTGGATCAGATCCCGAGAGATTGATCGCCCCTTCCGGGAGGATCAGACCGCGCTCAGGCGATCAGGAAAACAAGTGGGAACACCACGGGGGATCAAGGTGACCCAAGATCAATGACATACTTCCGCAGTGAAGCTCCTCACGCCACACAAACGGGTGTTAACAAACCTGACCTGCACACATAATTTCGATGAAACAACTTCCTGTTACTTGAACCGGAGGAGGGGATCAGATCTCGCGCAGGCGATCAAATGGGAACACTCATGTAGTTGGTCACAAACTTTTTCAGTTGATTGAGCTTGGGGCGATCAACATGGGGCGATCAAGAGGGAACACGGCCTTTGTGTCATTTAGGGGTATAGATCCTTCATAGACTTAATCTTAAGCACTTTTCCTCACTCGGTATTATCAGCGTTACCACTTTTTGACTTCTTGCCGAAGGCAGGCAAGGAATCTATGCAATGGTGATGTCGTGTGTATGTGTGTGTATGTGTATGTGTGTTTGTGATGCTCCTTGTAATCGCGATATCTGGAGATAGGAATGACAGACACTTTTCATATTTGGTATATAGATTTGCCATGTTAAGAAGAAGAACCATATTTTTTTTTGGTGGAGGTCAAGGACATTTGAGGTCACCAGAGGTCAATGATGGAACCTTGTTAAAATGATATCTCGAAGTAGGAGGGTCTCAAAATCCTGGATCCGCCACTGGCCCTTCCTTACCCCTTGTTTTCAGTGGTTTGTGAGGACAACAAAGCACCCCTTTTTGGCAAGGAATCACTAAGCCTTTTGGCTTTCTGGTTATAACAAGGCAAAACTGTAGGGTAAACAGCATGTTTTCTGGTCTGTGTTCTCACATACCCTGACTTAAATTGATTGGGTTGTGCTACCATTTTAATGAAGTAAATATTGCACATCCCAATTATTCTTTGTGTCATCAGCATCTAAATTGCCTTTAACCTTGATTGATTACCACAAACACAGTGTTTAAAACAGGAGACCCTATGATTAGAGAGAAATTTACAAATGGAAGTCAAGTTAAACTGTGTTTTGACCTATTCAAGCTTGATGTTACATGGCCTTACTCTTAGTGTGGGGTACATATAAGAAAAAAACTCCTCAGGGTGTGCAACAGGATTGGAATTTGAAGGTGTTTGAGTGTGGCTCCATGCCACCTCTCACCTTAAATCACTGTGAGGGGTGCAATTACTGTGCAAACCTTAATAACCAATTGGAACTCAAGAAAATGTATCAATGTTCAATAAAGCATCACACCTACCACATTCCTTAGTTCCCAAAGAGTGTTATTTGAAAACACAAAGAGAGTTGAGAACTTAGGTCCTTGTGTATTTATTTCACTGCCTGGCTTCTTGACAGAATGTCAGGATACTTGAGACAAGGGAGAGAAGTATGAATTGCAACTTTTTGGTCTTTTGTCAAAGATTATGTGTAGGATTTGTTCTTTTCATTCAGTGGAGACTGACGCCTAACATGATAGACCTGTGATATAAAGAGGTCTGAAAGTCAAGAGCTTGGTCAGATAATTTGGGGACATAAATATTTGGGGAATCAGAAGGAACTGCAGTAGTAAAGTGCAGTTTCATCCCTGTCCTAAGGCCAGAGAGTTGAGGAAGAGAAAGGGTCCAAATTTGTACAACACTTACTAATTACACAATCTATCTAACATAATTGTTGTGCACAAAAGGGCAAGGTTTTCAGTGTAGTAAATTGCCTTTCTTATAGGTACAAAATGCCGTAGAAACACGAACTTTGAAATGCTATACCAGAGGACCATAGACTCCAGGGAAAGAAGCACAAGATTGCAAACTTTATTATGAAAACTATGTTGATTTATAGCAAAAAAAAAATAAAATAAAAAAAGAGAGAAATGGAAAATGCTGAATATATCATTGTCACAGATCTTGGGAAGTAGCATACATGACAGTTGTTTCCTATGTAGACTGTGATATTGTGGTTACACTTATGCAAAATCCATATCATTCATCCTTGTTGGTTCCTGAGTTAGAAATTGACTTTTCAATTTGGTTTGCAAAATTTGTGACTTGACACTTTTTCAAGATATTCACCTAACTGTTACAAGCCATAGTACAAATAAATTCAAAATTGTAGCATTTAATGTATTTCTCTGATTTAAAGCTTAACCAATTACAATTGTGATAGGTAATGTCATGTAGTGATACCCTTGAACAACTCTATAAAGTTATCAATATCTAGACTGCTCTAAGTTCACCTTAAATTGACCCCTCAGGTGACACACCATGGTATACTGAAAATAAAAAGTATTGGAAACTTCACTCAGTAATGAAAGTTTGTAACCATAAAATTGGTTCAAAGGCTTAAAAAGGCTTCATCTTTCAACTAATCTGACTGCATGGTCAAGTGGTTTAGAGCATGCGACTTGCAGCCAAGAGGTCTGGAGTTAGAGTCCTGGCTGGGTCACATGGAAGACATTAAAAATGAAACCTACTGCCATTGTGTGTGGTGCTCAGCATAAGCAATGGAGCAGGGATGAGCTTTTTCAGTGAATTCACTGATTTCAGTGATTTTTCCTCTGCTTCAGTGATTTGTCATTCTTCATTTCAGTGAAATTTTGGTGATCATCTACCTAACAAATAATAGGAAAAAACACCAAATTGTTTCTGCTTGGCTTACAAAAGTCCTGGCACGTTTCCACATACTATGTATGCAGTACTATAAAAGTCAAGTAGGATTTTCATAACACTATGCTCTTATCCTACCCTCTGCATTCAACAAATATGCAAAAAGCTGAAGTGAATATCACATGTATCTAGGCCTAGGCCTAGATTAACAATGTGACATTAATATTAACATGATAATGTTACATTATGGTATTCTAACTTACATTATGTATTTGCACAACTATGAAGCTTGTTCTAGGCATTCCTCTTGTTTCAGTGATTTTTCCACTTACTCGGGCCCATCCCGGATGAAGTAGGTAAAAAAAGCCTATGAGCAGCAACTGGAAAAGGGTGCTGTGGCCAGCTTAACTTAATCCAATTGGTGATAGACTGGGTCATAAAACTATCTTATTTACTAGCTAACATATGAACTTAATTTCTCAGGGGGTAAAGTTTTAAAAGCTCAAAATAAGCTGTATTTTTCAGCATAACATTCTGTAGCCTAATTTCTCAAAGAAACCCTTTGAAGAGGGGAATTTTTGGGAATCTTTAAACAAAAAATGTTCATATTTTCAATGATAGCACCATTTTGCACCTTTCTTGGTCTATGTGAATGTCCCTTGTATGCGAATAGTACACTACTACTCCTGTAATGTAAGGATTGAATGAAGGATTTGCCTTTGTGGGATCTACTTAAACCAGGGATTTTTCCATTCAATAATATTAATATTTTACATACTGATTTACATAAGACATTTCAAACAGGTTTGCAAAGATAAAACAAGAAATAAAACTAAAAGAAAAAAGAATAAATCAAAATAAATCACTTAAGGGGATTATTAAAGGAGCAAAGAGAGGAACCTGAAAAATCTTAAGTACCGTTGTTGGGGACATATGTTAGCCTGGAAAACTCTGTGCATTGTCTTGATTCTTAGCTTCAATGTAATTTCCTTGAGATGTAACAAAGTAAGATACAATTACATGAATAACCCATACATGTGCCTTTTTGCTTGTTATCCTGTGCATCTTTTTTTCTATTGTAATATTGTTTTAATGAGTTCTTTATATTACATATCCTGATATCTACTTCAGCTAGCAACGATTTATCAATTGCCATTTATGGCTCATCAATATTACTTAGTCAAATGTGTGAACCTAGCTCTTATTGTAGTTACAGCCATTTAGTCTTTTAGAGAAACTTGTACTTTGCATACAAGATGAATTGAGCTGTCATTACCTGATAACATTTGTTTTCTGCTTGCTTGCATTTGATTAAGCTTGAACAAGTTTTAATACTCTTTCTACAGGGAACTGTTTGTTGCTGCCGTCAGGGTATGCTTATGACAGAGTGTACTGTGGAGCAGCATGCCCTTCAGAACATGAAAACTATATGAAGAATCTTCTTAAAATTGGGGGCATCCTTGTCATGCCCCTGGAAGATCAGGTGAGTGTATTAAAGTTTTCTGTAAGAAGGTTATTACTTACATGTAGTGTTTCCTTGAAGGGGCAAAAGCAGTTGCCCCAGACATTTTTTAAAACAACTTCTTTAAAGGCCCAATTCTCACACCCCAAACAGTACCAATTCTCCTAACCTTCGTCTTGAGCCCGTCCCACAATTGTCTGAAATTCATCCTAACCCTGACACAATCTCAGTTCATTCCTTCAGGGTAATCTACAAAAGTTCAATGTGTATAATCAAAGAACTCTCAGTACAGTTCATGGTGTGCAATTAAGCTTTGGCATTCTGCATTGTTTGAATTAGCTGTCAAGCAAAGAGCTCAGCCAATTGAGAAATTTTATAACCCCCTAAAAGAATTGTACTTTGGGATGAGAGGATAGATCTCTTTAAATCTCACGAATTTCCTCCTTTTCCTCTTGCAAGTATCTTTCATGATATTTCAGGACATAGCTATTGCAAATTCTGAGACAGTGTTTCTGTCTTGAAAATTTAGAAAACGGAATTTCGTGTTTGGTGCTATACTATTTCAATGGACATTTGTGGGAAATGACATTGTAAAATATATTCGGTTTTTACAAAACGATAATTTTATGTCTCTGGAGTAATTCATGCAGTGACTCCCAGTAAATTTCATAAGTAAGTGAGCACAATATTGTCACATGATTCTCATGAACCGTTTATGAAATAGGATGTCTACTGCACTAATCAAAATTAGGGTGACTCCATTTCTCATTTAATTGTAATGACCCATTTTAAGGACATATGATGGACATTTCTCCAATGCTCCAAATAGATCAGGTTTACACTTGCAGTCAAGAGGTTGGGAGTTCGGGTCCTGGCCGAGTTATACTGAGGACTTTAAACCTTCTGCCATTGTGCGTGGTGCCCAGCATAAGCAATAGAAAAGGGAAAACAAGCCAGTGAGCCACAACTGAAACAAAGGCCATGGCCAGCTCAACTTGAACCAGTTGGTTGGAAACTGGGCCGTAAAACTCCATCTAACTTAATCATATCCATTTAACTAACTAACTAACCAAACAGATCAGGTGTGTAAGGGTTAAGTTCTCATTTCTTGCCATAGCAAGGGGTATTGAATTAGTGAAGCATGCTATTGCATTGAGATGTCACCAGTTATACAGTAGTTGGAGAAAACTGACAGCTATTGAGATATTGAAAATGACAAGCATCACAGTGTCACAGAGTGAGTACCACAGGTGGTTTTCATAACTGACTTATCTGAACTACAAACAGCATCATTGTGAGATGTGATAAATCATACAAATGGCCCTTGATATATCAAAGGTCCTTGAAAGTCATGGAAAGGTCATGAAAATTTGTCAATTTGAATGTTTAGAAACCCTGAAACTATCAAGGTAAATATAGTTAGTACAAAAGGGGATTATCATCTGTCTAGTCAAGGGTAGTATTAAGAGGAGTTGATGCACTACTTTAATTCCCTGCCAATGTTATTGAATAATTGTTTCTTTTGATGCATTTTGAAGCTTCTTTGAAAATACAAACTTGGCTTTATCTATCAACATGAATTCAATTTCATTTTGTATTTCCAGAACCTCTCTTTTAATATTTCCTAATTTAACCTGCAAAAAGAAGCTGTTTCTTGTTAACTCATTTGTATACTGTTTAGTGTAAGGCCAGTTGTGATGCAAGGCCTCCATGAAACAGTGTATGATATCTAAACAAACCATTGAACTACTGGTGGTTTTGGTTGGACTTGAAGGCATTCTGCTATTTAAGTCACATTGTTTAGGAATAGACACACACCAATAGTGTTCCTAGTTGATTAAAATCAAGCAGAAAGGCATGCATTAGAGAGATTTAACTAAGTTGACAGTTCCCAGGTAATAAGCTGGTTATCTTTCCATAAAGTTGCTCTTAAAATATCAGCATAGATTAAATTGTTTTAATGTTACCCCTTTTGGAGAACAGTTTCCTGGGTTTAGGTGCAACAACACGTAGCTTGCAAGTTTTGGTAAATCATCCCAAAGACTTTAAAAATGAAGTCTACTGCCGTTGTGCATGATGCTCCGTATAAAGCAATGGAGTATTAGTAGTATAGAAGTATGCACCACAGCTGGAAAAAAGGCTGTGGGCCCTGCTAGATTAAACCAACAGGTATCTAAAAGACTGAAGTAACCTCAAACATATTATATATTAAGTTGCTTGCAATAAGAATACTGCAAAACCTTCACAGGTAATTTTTTTAATTTCAGAAAATATAAAGTGACTTTTGTAGATCTTTCATTAGACTTACTGTAGCACTATCTAACACTATCAGATGGAATGTTCACATGCCTGATACACACTTCAATTTTACAATCAGGTTTTTGAATTCTTTAGTTATTATATTCTTTTCTTACCTTTCATTTACAGTACCTTTGTAGGGTAAGTAGAGTTTATGGAAATAGATGAACCATTTGTCAAAGTTGGTTCTTTGAGTTTCAACTTCAAACAGGAAAGAGAATTTGTATAAGCTTTACAGCAGTACTGCTTCTTTACCTTTTCTTTTACCCCAAGCTATCAATGAACAAAACTAAATACAGAGTTAGCAGTTATTAATGGTATGTTTTGTGTAAAGGTGAAAGGTATGCAAAGACCAACACACTAGGTCATGCCCATATCCTGTTACTTTGTGGTTCCCCAGAAAAGGACTGTGAATGGCAGTTTACTAAAAGTTTTCTATAAACAATCCTTACACGGGCATTACACTGCAACTTTATGCGATCAGATTACAATCCGATTTTTAGTAAGTTTCAGTGAAAATCATTTTCATTTCTGGTAGGGAAGTGTTAAATATTTACCAAACTATGTGGAAATATATGATTTGTATCATAAGGCTGGGTTAGGTCAGATGGAGTTTTATGGCCCTGTTTCTAACCAAATGATTTACGTCGAGTCAGCCACCATGTTTTTTTTTTCCAGTTGTGGCTCAGTGGCTTACTTTCCCTTCTCCATTTCTCATGCTGAGCATTAGGCACAATGGCATGTCCCATTTGTAAAGTGTTTGGTATGACCCTGCTAGGACTTGACCTCTGGACTTCAAGTCTGATGCTCTAACCTCAAGACCATGCAGTCAGTATGACTCGCAACATAAGACCATGAAAACTGAAAATTTTACTTTGTTGATGTCACACTGACATAAGTTTTATTGGACATGTTTGTCCAGTGAAACTTCTGTTGATGTGACATCACAAAAAATTTAGCATGAATTTGATTTTTGCAGTCCTGTTATACAGATTATATATTTACACAGGTTTGCAAATTTTTGGTTCATACCTACCAAAAATGGAGGAAATCTTATCTAAGACTCACAAAAATCAGATCGTTATCTGATCCCATATTGCTGTAATGTAACATGCATTTTAAAATGTTATAAAGAAATAGCAAGGGCATTATTTTTCAAAGTCAACTTTTTAAACACCAAATTATGGACTCAAAATCTTTACTACCACCAGTGTTCTTCTCCAAGTCCAGCAAAAACATTGCAGTTCTTTTGTAAAAACTTTGGAAATCATATCAGGTACTTTTTGCACCATAGAACTCTCTGTGTTTAATACAACAGTATATGCTATTAAGCTTGATTGGTATAAAATGCTTTCAACTTTCAGTGTTAAAATGACTTGAGTTAATAATGCTGTGACTATTCACTTCAAGATTACAAACACTTGAGTTGAATTTAAGTCCCCAACTTACAATACTGGGCTGGACGGGACTGGAGAGACCATTTTAATAAAATTTGGAAGACTCACTTTAGCTTAAGTGTTAGCATTTATAAAGGCACTACTTGATGCAATCCCTTGCTTACAATGACTGAATGACTCAAATGACATAACACACATAATGTACACTGTAGCATGAGCATTTGACAAATGATTCCATATGATAAACAAAAATTCACCAAAAAAGAAAAAAGAGAGACTTACGATTAATTGTCTGAAGGCTAGCTGACTTAGAGTAACTTCACACAAAGAAGTCACATGACTTGGGGTGACTCTACAAAAATGCATTCTGGTTGGAAGTAACTTGAGGCAGTTCAAAGCTTCATAAAGACTCCTCTTGAGCTAAAGGAAAACTCAAGATGACTTGACTCAATTAGATTTTCAACTTTTATGACAGAATTAAGACTAGACACCTCGTGACTGTAAGCGTATTTATAAAGCCTCAGCAACATGCCATCAGAACAGAGGGTAACTGTAGAGAGATGAAATGTTCTGACATTACAATGTTAAGCATGTGGTACTCTAATGTCAACAAATATTTTGAATGCTACAATAAATGTTCGAAAGTTGCAAATTTGATGATTTCATTTCTAAGTTATAGACCTTTACACTGTTTTTAATGATCTACAATGTTGGGTGAGATATGGAATGTAATGAGTTGTGGTAGGTAGGTAAATTGTATGCTTAAAGAAAAAAATCTTTTTAGAGTATTAAGTGATTGATCTTCAGTATGAGGTGAGATGTAGAAAGGCAAATTTATTGTTGTAAATTAAGGTTTTGTAGGCCTCACTTTGCCTGAGTATGAAAACAAATCATTTTGAACAGCACATTGCAAATTGCTCTGCCTGACATGATTATGTTAACTGTGTGGTATTTGATAGGCATATAAACATGATAGCCCTTTTGGTTTTGAGTATTAAACTTAAAAGTGGAACTGGAAAATGTTTTAATATCATGCTACAATTCCTTGCTGTTATCCAGTATGTGTGCATATCTCCCACCTGTCAATATAAAAAATTTTAAATGCTCTAGTGCTTTTGTATTCAAACATTTTCATGGGTTGAAAACTTACCCTCCTTCCTGAAGCAGATATCCTAAAAAAATGCTGTCCTTTATCTTCATCATGCTCACATTATTTTCCAATGGAGGGGAAGTATCTCGAATGTTAATGTAAGCATTGTACAGCTGTCCTCCCCCACCCTTATCATGGTCACACCTTTCATATATGGGCCTGTCTACCATCAAGAAAGAAGAGAATATCCATTTTCTACAATGGAAGTTAATGAAATAATATCATCAAACACAGCACATTTCATCCCTCGCTGCTCCCTTCCCTTTCCAATCTTTCACCATCACAGCCATCAAACTCAACCCCATGATCATTATTTCCATCACCTTTTTAAAAGGTATCTTTTAAGAGTATCATATCTATTTTTTCTTTGCAATCCACCCAAAGCTGCTTCAAATAAAACGGACAGGACAAAGTGAGTGGGAATCTAAAGGCCTCCTCTCAGTTTCATTTGCTACGCTGAAGGACCCCACAGAAGATGAAAAGAAAAATCACCGTGTTGTGAGTCTACGTGAGTCATGTTCCTCTTAAATGTCTTCTCCTAAATCTTGTCCTTACAGTTGGTTAAGGTGAAGCGTGTCAGTCAAGATAGATGGCAGCAGACAGTTCTACAACATGTGTCCTTTGCCCCTTTAATTTTGCCATCAAGTTTGGATGGGGTGCAGTATGAAGTGCCAGCATTTTGTAAGTTTGATCATGAAGGAGCTGATTTGTAAGTAATCTTAAAAAAAAAAGAAAAAAAAATCGGCAAAGATCTAAAACTTGGGACATACTGATTCATCTGTACTACTCAGGTTAAAAATACGAAATATTTTACTTCTAATTTTGTAAAAGGTAAATTTACAATGGATGATACTCTGAAATTACTGCTTATGTTACCAACATTTTGTTTTAAAGTCAAATTCTTAGATGACAAGGGTGCCCCTTGGTTTTTTCTCTGGAAACATTTTTCAGAATTTTCAGTCATATTTATCCTGTGTTTATATTTTTGTTGTCAACCCCAAAATGTGATAATTCAGTAGATCTTGTGACAAATATAGATTAAGTTCCTTGTTTTTCAATTTTTGAAGAAATTCACATTTTGCTTTAGAATTTTTTAGTTCATTTCATGGATATGATTTAAATATCTGTCATTATTTTTATTTGTAATACTTTGCAATTACTTTGATCATAGGTCATGATGGCAAAGTTCTGGCTCACTTGAGTTTAGAATAGTAATGCAGTCTATAGCTTTGGTTAGCTTGTATCATCTTTCTACTTAGTATATGTCTTTCTGTCTTTGTGCTGTCTTTTGCGTGTGTGTGTGTTTGTCCGTGGTTGCATATCAATGTGCTCATGTGTGCATTGTCAGTGGATTGCAATCATATTAAGGCACAGTATTTAACAGTTGGGTGCTGGCAGACTTAACAACAGGAAGTGGAGGTCGAATGTCATTGCATGGTTGATTTTGCTGTATATGTTAATTCCTTAAAGGTCCACCTCTTCTTGCACAGAGCACCTTTTCCTTTTTGTTGGTCAAATTTGTGAAATTTGTCAATGAATATTTGTGGCACATTACGGGATATTAGCCTTTAAGGAGATCCGTCATGCCTACCAGTTTTTAAAGAAAAACTGCGGTTCCCAATTATAGTACCAGACCACTGGTTCATTACTCAAGTTAGCTGCTTCAATGAGCAGCAGATTTGATTACCATTCTGTTACAATAGAAGCCCAACAACTTTGGGGTTCAAATAACAACTTACAACGAATCCGGAAATAAGTGCTGGCAAAAATGGAATCAAATTACTTAAGTTCACTGAAGGGCTACATCCAATTTCAGTTTATCCTTTGATAAAGTGCCATCAAATGTTAACCTTTAAGGTCATTTTCAAATGCTCAAATGGGCATATGAAAACAGTTCCTGACAAGATGGTGCTCAGGGTATTTTTTCCAACATGATATTTTTTTTTCTCGTTGTCATTTTAAGTGGACAATATGGAAGGTTAACTTTTTAAGGTGGTCAGTGTTTTTTAGGACAAAATATTGTACAAAGCACTCTGAGTTGTACATCTGTTACCTATCCATATAAAGTGTACTAATGTGAAACAACTTAAAAAGTTATTTCTATGTCATTTGTTGCAAATAATTCTGTGGAGTATTTTTTATTCCTTGTGAAATAAGGAACTTAGGAAGTCACCTTGACGTATGCATGTATGTGTTCGTTGCCTTCAGTGTTTGTTGCGGGTATTGACGTTCCTGTTGTTACCACCTATGTTAAAAATCTTGGAGTCATGTTCGATCCTGGAATGACCATGGGTCCCCAAGTTGGGAATGTTGTTAGATCTGCTAATTATCATCTTACCAACATCAGTTGTGCTCACAAAATGCTCACTACCGAGGCCATCAAACTTGCCGTGCACACCCTTGTCACATCTAGGCTAGACTACTGCAACAGTCTCCTGATTGGGGTTAGTCAATCTCTCATCACCAGTCTTCAAAATGTCCAACACACATCGGCCCGCATTATTTTCAAGTGCGCAAAATATGACTCTATCACTCCAGTACTTAAAGATCTTCACTGGCTCCCCATACAACAGGGTATCCAATTCAAAGCTCCCCTCATTGTGTACAAAGTGCTCCATAAACAACCTTCATCGCACATCTCAGATTTACTGCAACTTCAACCTCCTCGCGGACAGCTTAGGTCTTCAGCATCTGCACTCCAACTTCTGGAACCTAGAACTCACAGTGTAACAATTGCTGATCGCTCCATTTCTTGTTTTGGACCGAAAGAATGGAACCCTCACCCAAACCACATAAAAACTGCACAGACTGTTGTTGCCTTTAAGAAACTTCTCAAATTCCATCTCTTCCACCAAGTGTATAATATTTAATTATGTAATTATGTTACTGTCACAGCGCCTTCGAACAATCTTTATTGATTTTGGTGCTTTATAAATTTCCAGTATTATTATTATTATTCGTGTGTGTGGATGTGACAGATTGGAATGTAAGGTACGTGTGATAACTCAATAACTGAGCGATCAATTTTTTCATACATGATGTGTACATGTAAGCTGTTGAGTAGATGTGCCCTATTATATTTGGTGGAGGTCAGAGGTCACGAAAGATCACTAGAGACCAAACAGATGAATTTCTGCCAGCAGGTGGTACTCAGTGTCCTCTGTTCAAACGGTGACATGATTTTGGGATAAGGTATATGGTATGAGGTGGAAATATGGTAATTGACCAAGATAATCTGAAAGGGTCAAAGGTGAGAAAGTAATGTTATGTTGATATCTCACCACTGGAACATTTAAGGGAGGTGGTGCCATGGAAATTTGTGTTTGTCAAAGTGAAGTGCATGTGATGACCTCACTTGACCTTATTTGACATTTGTGACTTTTTGTGATGCCTGGAGTTGTCTCATTGAGACAAACTAAAAAGGCAGATACACTACCCTCCTGTAATGTTGCTAACTCAAGTTATTGACATTAAAGCGACTCGTTCATTAGTGTGTACATTATATGCTTGGAATATGAGGTATGCCATGCAGTAACTTGATAAGCAAGTAACATAGGGTCTCAGCATATTGTAAAGTTGTTTTCTTCCAATTAAGGTGCATGTGTGGACCTACTTTGACCTCACTTGACATTTGTGACTTTTTGTGATGCCTCTCATTGAGACAAACCAAAAAGGCAATAACTCTACCCTCCTGTGATGTTCCTAACTCAAGTGATTGACATTTAAGTGATACATTAGTTAGTGTGTATATCATATGCTTGGAGTGCAAGGTATGCAGTGCAATAAATCAATAAGCAAGTAACATAAGGGGATGGCATAATGGAAAGTTGTGTTCCCCTAAGTAGAGTGCATGTGTTGACTTGCTTTGACCTCACTTGATCTCATTTGACCTTTAGAGTTTTGTGACTTCTTTGTGATGTTTGGGTTTGATTTATTTAGGCAAAGAAAAAAGGTAGTAATACTACTCTTGCACAATGTTTCTAACTTTAGGTGGTGACATTTAAGTGAAATGTTAGTTAGTGGGTGTGTGTATATGTTATGTGTATTGGACTGCTAGGTACAGTGTATGGTGTAATAAGTTGATAATCAAGTGATGTAGTGGATCACATAACAGACGGTTGTGTTCATGTGAAGTGCACCTGCTGACCCTACTTTGACCTCATTAATGGACCAAGAAAGAAATAAAATGCTCCTGTGATACCCCAAACTCAATTAGTAAATGACATTTTAGAGAAAGGTCATGATTGTGTGTGTGTGTGTGCATGTGTGTGTAAATGACACATGGAAATAGGGGGTTTGTGGTGTAATGATTTTAAAACCAAGTGATCAATTTCTCTGAAACTTACAAGTATTTACATGATTTTGAAATTTAATGCACTCTAATGTTTTTGGTGAAGGCTAAAAGTCATTGGCATTAAAGGTGCACATGCCTTGCCTTGCTAGAACTCTGTTTATACAGTTTATACTAAGTGATCTTCAATGCAAGGAACCACAGTACCCTTGGTGTCTTGTTTCAATCTAGTTGGTTTTAATAGTTTTGATGTGAGTACTTCAGGTCATTAACTTTTGCAGAAGCTTCTTTTCTCCCCCTTTCTTTGTCTTAAAATGGAACAATTTCATAATCTGTGTGCTATAAATTCATTGAAAAGGTTGACTGTTGCATGGGTTTTTGCAACTGTTGGTAATAGATTGTTTAGATAGAACATAAATTGTTTGATGGACTGTCAAGTTAACTTTAAAAGAAACATTTTGTTTTCTTATTTCAACAGCGGAAGCCAATCCAAAATCATTAAAAGATATTTGCAGATTGAAGATCAGAGCCATCATCAGGGAAATTGTTCAGAAGGAGCACCCCAGTAAACCTCGGCCCAAACGACCACGTAACAGCAGACCACCGCATCCCGGTGTCCAAACGAATCGGTTGGGAAATTGCATCATGATTAGAAATGTCAACAATATGTTGGAACTAGCTTCAGAACTCATGCAACAGTATGATAGTGAAGATGATGCTGGCTCATCAGATGCTGATGGGGCAACAGGGAGGGATCCACCTGGCCCAGGGGCAGCCAGACCAGGGGATTCAGAACCAAAAGATGGAAGTTTAAGAGGGGCATCGTCAAATGGAAGGAGAAGACATCTGGAGGGGACTAGTACCCTTATGAGTCTATTTAGTCAGGGTGGAATTCATGTTCGTGCCAGAAGGGAGACTGGGAGGGATCAGGTCACTGAGGGTGAGGGTAGAGAAGGAGCAGAGGGTGGGGAAGGAAGAGCATGTACTATAGAGAGTGATGATGATAATGAAGATGATGATAACAGCCAATTTAGCAGTAGGTATTTGAGAGGAAACATCCCAAGCACATCTCAAGTAGGACCGGGAGGGGATGCTGATAGCATGCCAAGGACGAATGATAAAAGTGTGGGAGCAGAGAGTTTTATGAAAGAACATGATGGGGAGGAGGAAGAGGATGATGATGATGTTGAAGAGACCAGGGAACAAATGGAGGAGTGCTTTGCTGGACAATTGAATCGAAGCATGAAGCGGAGTTGTGAGAATGGAGCATCACAAAGGGTCAGCAAAAGGCAGAATGATCGAACAAGTGAGTGTGAAATGGTTCCAGCAGATATACATCAAGGGGATGATAATTCCATTGCTTGCACCTCTGGGGATGGGGCTGTTGAAAAGAAAGAGCACACAGACAGATCTGTAAATAAAAGTATACATAGTCGACAGCCTAAGACCAAACCTGCATTGCTCAGAAAAATGGAAATTGGAAATCCTTTATCTAAACGATCTGTACAGCAGAATGCTGATTCAGATTGTAGCGGGGAAGAGAAAGTCCTGTCCAGAGGTGAAGCTGATAGCTCTAGTGATTGTGACTCTAATGGTCTGTCAGATGATGGTATATTTGAACAACTCAAAGAGGAGGCCTCTTTTAAAAGACCTCCACCAAAGAAACGGGAGCCAAATTATCTACGTGAAAAAATTCTTCAGTTGCCATTGCCACCTTCATTAATACAGCATCTACTCTTCTATAGGGAAGTATAGTGGATGGTGGTGGTTTACTAGGTTGTGAATTTGCCACAAAAATTAGAAACTGATTCTCCACTTAAGAAGGGTTGCTTCAACTGGAACTGTGAAGCTTGGATGTTGGGAGTTGTTTGTGAAAGGCTGAGAGGCAGCAGTTTTGAAAACTGTTGGAATGATGACTTGGTGGTAATTTAATGCACAGAATGGATATCATGTAAATGTGTCAGATTCACAGTGTATGTCATGTGAAATATTTACAAGGTGTGAAGGACAAATGTGGTAATACAAGTAACATACAGGAAGTGGTTGTGTGCTCACATCCTGTTTAGACAACATCATATACTATGAGTGTCAGAGAGTGATAACCCAATCAAAATATGCTTGCAAATATCATTTAGATAACTATGTTTTTATTTATGCAGCATTATTTTGATTTAATTTTGGATTTTGCTAAATTTGTAGACCATTGGTTATGGCTGGTTGTTGTGTCAGTTGTTCTGAAGGAGACCAAGCAGAGGATGCAGTATATTCATATGCAGAAGTATGCTGCAAATATGCTTGCAAAAAGAAGGATGTACACATGTGGTCTCCTTCACTGGCAAACTTGGCTGTAAGAACGGGTACACTTTCACATCGACAGTATAAATTGGGGACCATCTATGGTTTCAGTGTTTCACCTTAAATCTAAATTTGATTGACAGGGTCTATTGGATTAAGGTATGCTCTATTTGTACCTTGGATTAATTGTACATGTCAGAGAGACTACTTTGTATTGCCATGTTGGTGATGGGATAGGTCTTGCTCGAACTGCTTGGTGTAAATAAATTTATCCTTTTTTGTTATATTGTAAATTCATTTCATGTGATTATATGATGTAAGTATGAGTTAAGTGTACCCATGCAGTGTTGTTATGTACGCATACTCCAACAGCTGTGTTCTAAGATGTTGTCATGCTTATTCATGGGTTGGACGGTCGGCAGATACGACTTTGCTGCTTTGGTGTCCCATCACTGAAGTCTGCTGCTGCAGCCTCTTTCATTTTGTGTTTACAGTATGTTTATTCTTGCATTCATTATATGTGAGACTCTGCTGGAAATCTTAAAACTGCAAAATGAAAAATCTTGTGTCCTTTAAGGGCATTAACTCCTTTGGTAGTAGTTTCAGGTCTCATTGAAAACAAGGAAAAGTTCTTGGGACAACTTATAAGTGGTAGTGAATTAAAATGGCAGTAAAATTGCTTTACATATTAGTTTACCCATGCAGCAGTGTTATGAGTGCACGCCCCAGCCGGTTTAAGATATTAATATGTTCATTAATGAACAGTGAGCAGCCATGACCATGTTGCTTCAATGACAGCATCCATCTAAAATCATTGTATGAAGCCTTCTCTTTAATTTTGTTTAGAGATTATTTATATGCTTGCATTCATGACTTGAAAGGCTTTGCTGGAAATCTTAAAAGTGCAAATTGATAGACCTTGTGTCCATTCTGATTCTTAACTTTATTTTGAAGTAGTTTCAGAGTACACTGGCAATATGGAGCAATTTTCAGGACTTTCCTTGCAAGGTGGTACATTAAAATGTTGAGACTAGTAAGACTGCTTCATGTCTTAAGTATTGCTGTCAATACAGTATTAGTTTTAAGTGTAATAACACAGATCGCCATGTTTTCATCAAAATGTGATTTAACAAGTTTTCTAAGAGTTTATGCACACTTATTTGCTTTGGAAAAACAAGAAAAGTTTAAGGTATTGTAAGTACATGTTGTGGAACATTCATAGACAACTCAAATTGGTAGGGTATGTGAAAGGTGTATATGTGGGCAGGTAGCTGTGGTAAGGTGTGGGGGATGGGGGTGAAAATTGAAAAAGAATGAGTGGGGATGGCAGGGGGTTTCAGCCTGCTGTCATGTAAAGTTGCTTTCCAATTACATTTTGAAATCATATATTCATAGTGCAAAATTTTATTTTCAATCTTCAAAAACAATTTCTTGGAAGCTGCCCTTATTTCCTAGAGACCTCAGACTGGTTAAAATGCCATATTCAAGGATGGCCCTCCTCCAAACACCAAATACAAAGTATTATGGCATGTAGTTTTGGCATGCTTTTTTTTTTGTTTCAAAAGTATTTTACTGTGATGAAAATGATTGGTATCAAAACTGGACCCATAATCCTTTGTAACTTGTTGTTTGAGGAGTACAGTATTATGAGTGATATGTTACACACATGCAGTTGGTGTATGAGTTTGTGTAGTAGGTGTTCACTGAACCTTTACATTTCTTAGATGAGGTTTCATGATTCAGTATTTAACCAGTTGGTCTGGCTGGCAATGGCCTTCTTTTCAGCTGTGGCTCACTGACGTGTTTTCACTACACCATTGCTTATGCTGAGCATTAATTACAATGGCAGTAGGTTCTATTTTTAAAGTCTTTGGTGTGAGTCAAACTCCAGATCTCCTTCCTGCAATTAGTCAGATGCTCTAACCACATGACCATGCAGTTGGTCTACTGAACCTATGAGAAACTGTCTAAAATGACTACTATGAAAATTGTAGGAATTTCAGGGATAAGATGTTTGACAAATCCAAAATTGATTGATTATGCTGTAGTTACCACAGCACTTTTCATGTGAAACCGTAATGTATAAGTTAAAATTGTTTCTGTTCTGTTCATGTTCCTCATTACAAATGCTCTTTTCCTGTTAGCCTGCTTGGTGAATGGATATTAAAAGCTACTCCTGTAGGCCACCTGTTATTGGCTATGCTTGCAATTACAAAGTCCTTGCAACAAATTCTTTTGTCTAACTGATTAAAAAATTGTTTGGGATTTACTATAAATATATATGATCACAGAAAACACAAATCACAGTTACCTTAACCACAAATTTGACTGAGAGCATCACTGATGTCAGTGCAGTTCTGACAAACTTAAATCAATTTTAATTTTTAGAATTTCAATTTGTCCTGCTTCAAGCTCACAGAGTGAAGAATCCCACCCACTTTCAGCGTAAAAGTATGTGGGTCGCAGAAATGCTACAGTTGAAACTTTGTTGTGCATTATGTATATCCAGACATATAGAAACCAATCAACAGTTGAGAGGTACTTTTAAAATGGGCCCATGAATATAGCAAAATTGGACCATTTGTGTCATTTTTGGAAGTTGCTAGAGTCTTATGTCATGAGAGGGGTACATATATGACAACTTTGGAGGTATTTCTCTTGTGGGAGCACTGTGTCTATGGCAGGAAATGGACATGTGGAAGGTAAACTGCAGACACCTCCAGGCTTTCATTGAAATGCTCTTGAGCTAACATAGTTTTGTGAGCATTATCTTTATTGTTGAAAATGACATGAAGTATATTGAACATGTAAAGTTCATCAATGACCAACATCACTCTAATGAATTGGTATGCTCATTTTAGATCTTTGCCCATTTTAAAGAAAATTTATATAATAATGACTTGTAGAAAAAGCAGTTCTAACCTTCCCCTCCCCAAACCTCCCCCCAAAAAGTGTTATCCCAGGCAGATATGTGCTACACTGCATACAGTGAAAGTCAACCCTCAGTTTTACAATCAGTCATAAGACCTTTACAGATTCTCTACATCTTTTCTGGAGTGACAGAGTTTGTTTCTCAACAGAAATCTGTTTTTTCATCTCTAGCTTTCCTTTATATGACTATCTCTAGGCTGTGTGCTTTCAGTTGATTGCTTCATTTCTTGTAATACTTTTCTTTAGAGGTAACTTAAATGGATTAATATGAGGTGAATTCATTTAAACATTAATGCAGTTGAATAATATTCAGCCAAGAGATTTGCTAGTGGAATGATGAAATAAAAAAAAAGGTTGCAATTTCATTTTCACGGATGTCCCTCAGTCCAAACATTCGCTAGATAGATATCATGTCATCTGAACCTAAGCAGCCCGTTTGTCAGTGGGGAGAGGAGTTGTTACATACTATACTGTACACTTTCTCAAATGGCTGTGCACATGTCAATTCTAGTGCAAGATGAGGGTTGAAGTTGCATTCAGAGATACTACAAAATATTAAAACATTAAACAAGTTAAACAAGCCTAATAAAAATTGTATTTCATCCCTCAAACAAAAAACAAGTCTCCTCCAAGGGAGAGGGAGATATTACCCTTATTCCTCCTCTCCCCTGGACAGTGATCACTAGAACATTGAATCAACAAATTCACACCAGAAAAGTAAATTTAGGGAGCATGCTATCATGACTTGAGGAGGTTCTGTGTGCTATGCACCCTTAATGAGACACATCAATGTTTTGACACCCCTATGTTTCAAGAACTCAATTGTAGAAAAATATGTGGATGTTGGAACATAGGGCTTTCGGAACATAGGTGTATTGAATATAGGGCAGTCACTGTCTAGCGAATGATTGAACTAGTGGACCCTTCTCTATTTGTATATAAAATGTTCTTATGTATTTAATGGAATGGGAAAGGCTAGTCGCGTTCAGTACAGTAAGTAAGATTAATTATCTCCAGTTACAGTCAAATAAGGTTGCAGTATGAAAGACAGAATATTGAAAATATATATTAGATATTTATTGAAGACTGAATATCAAGAATGTGTATGAAGGTGCATAAATGATACATTTAAGAATGAAGTTCTTCAAACTTAAATGATTTGTTGTGTATATTCATTCATGTCTTACGTTACCCATCATGTCTTCCGTTCCAATAAAATTCAGACCCCATCGGCAACCGTAAGATTTCATGTTTGATTTTTCTAATTAACAGGGGTGGGCGGTGCTTGTTATTAAAAACTTAAATATAGTAATGTATGTTGTAATCATGACCAACCTTATTTATCATTGAGAGTACAGTGCTTGCAGCAAAATGAGTAGGACATAAGTACATTAGTATTTCAACTGCTGAGTTTTTGAGACTGTCGGGGTACACCTTCTTAGGATTATATTGGCCATAAAATGCATTGCATCCATGCAAAATGCATCCATAGGCATATGGTGGTAATTTTCTGTGAAGGGGCAAGAGCATTTTTTGCCCGAATAGTGTCACTATTTATCATTTTTTGCCAGAATAGACCAACTGCTTTTGCCCAAACTGGTGACTGCCCCCTTGCACCCCCGCCTCGTTCGCCTATGTGCATTTCAGTATGATTCCCAGAACTCAATCCCTTCAATTTATTACTGTAAATCATACATAGGTAATATACAGTTGATAGAGCTAATTAAAGGGCAATGAATCTTCTATATCGGGGCAGGTTTCTCTCCTTTGTTTATTCCTGGTGTTTCATGGCTTGATGGGAGCAGGTCTAGTAAGCATACCTGAGCAGTTTTTGGCAGTCCTTTTAAGGTTGGCAATGGAGAAATATTGTTTCATTATGGGTTCGGTCATGTCTGTTTTTATGTAGGCACCTGTTGGGGAAAATACTCTTGTACCTTTGGCATTGCAGGGGGCCATTCCACAAAGAGTTACGCACAATCTTAAGTTTGAATCTCCATACTTAAGCCAACAGTAAATCATACTTAAGATCGTGCGGAACTCTTTGTTTGTGGAACGGGCCCCTGGTGATCTTAGATAACAGATTATAGGGAGCAAACTCTAGTGCCACCTTGAAGATGCACTATACTCAAGATCTTCTGGCTGTGCGGATAAGGTTTCCAAGGATTCACAGATTGCCCAAAACAGATGTATCTCTCTCTCTGAAACTGAAGGGTCTAAGTGAGAATTCTGGGATCTGCAAACTCAAGGGAAATATTGCATTTATAAGTTATTACTTTTAACTCTGATTATTATGCCATAATGTGACAGTCATTAAGTGAGTTCCGTAATTCGTTGCCACATGGAAGTGTGGGGCATAGCATGGGATATACAAACCCAACTCTGCATGTAGCATACTACGTTCCCTTGTTTCAGTCAGTTGCATACAACACTCTTAAGTATCTTGCCAAGTCAAACAAATGTAGGTGTCAGGGCTACTGCACAGCAGATATAAATGCCAATTTTAATACAAAGAAGTCAATTTAGATGCAACCCACCTCACTAAACCACACTTTTGAGTTCCCTCCTTATGTTATGGATGGATTAAGAAAGAATGATTTCATCAAATTTTCATGTAAACTCAAATTTTGTAATACATGTTGTAGGTGCTGGATTGGTTTATCCCGACGATTTGGACGATGTGGGCATGTGCATAGCCACCCCAAAACAAATTATCAAATGGGCTTATTCAAAATGAGGTAAATGACTTTATTTCTAAAGAGTATGGTTCTCATGGAGATGTATGTTGTAGCTCAAACACTAAATTTGTTCACCCCAAAATTTCAGATTTATAGCCCAACCAGTAAATTTGTTCAACCCAAAATTCAAATTACTTTATCTTGAATTGCAAAGTACTTTGGGTCATAAAAGCTGGACAATAATGTACTAGCAAGACTGAATTGACCAATAATGACAATATAAAAGTTTCTGTGCAGTGGATGTGTTGGACACAATTTAAATGTTGCACATTTAACTAATACCTCCCATCTTCACATGTTTTCATCTATGTAAAATTTCTAGCCCGATGCTTTCTAGATAATTGTATCAAACTGCTGAAATGTGTCAGACTTTCCTTTGTTTAACACCTTCATCATTTTTTCTCTGTGCTACAAAGTAATTTGTTTTAGAGATGGGCCAAACTTTCAACTTCCTTTGTGGTGTATCACATAGATAGTTGCATAATGAGCACATCATCTGAGCATTACCATATGAATTCCTCAATGTTTGTTTTATCTTTCCAATCAATACCTCACAGAGGTTGACAGGCACACCAGCAGTGGTGCAGATCATGGCCCACTGGGAAGGTTCCCCATCCGGTTGCTGCATTTTTTGTTTCTCAGGGAATCTTAACCCATAGCATAACAGGTAATCACAACAGCCTGCAGTTGCCCTGACAATGTGCTTGTTTTTGCTCATAGGAAGTGCCAGTTCTTCACTAATAAAAGAATCTAAATTTTCTGTGGACTTGGCAATGCTGTCCGAAAACTGTGGCAACAAGTGGATAACTCACAAGTGACTCCCTCAAAACAACATACACAAAAGCAAAAGATATATTAAAGCAATAAACTAAATTACACAAAATGGTATTCATTGAATTTTCTTGTATTTTGCTTGACAATATTGCACATAAACCACATCTTTCTGAATACATACACCAGAAATAGAGATGGCTCTCTAGGGATATGCTAAAACACAGATATTATTGTTTAGAGAGGGGGAGGGATAACTACCACTGGTACTGACAAAAGATACTGGTGTACGGTACCATCTTGTTAATGATCAGACCAAATGATCAAATCAGACATGTTTTTCACAGTTCTTGCTTTTACAAGATCAAATATTTTAGGCAAATTAGGCAGCTAAAAGGAACAAGTATTAACTTGGATGACAATATTAACTTGGTAGATCTTAGCAAAATTTTGGATTTGTTCTCTTGAATTTTGCATGGAATCCAGCAACTATATATAATAATACAAATACTGTGTCTGTGCAGTAGTCCACCTACATTCTTATAGCCCTGAAGCATGCAACTCTTTTGGGGGTCACTTTGTAACTAATTTTTTGAACAAACCCCAGGGACAAAAAACTGTTTCCTTCAGCCACGGGGAAACCATTGCTATTAATCTAAGTGGTGAATCAAATGAGAGTACAGTGTGCTGCCTTGAAAATAAGGCTCAGGGGTCTGCTCTAGGGTCCAAATTGGGCTAAAAACCATTACACCGGTAGACATTCTAGAAGGAAAACCAGAGGAAAAACCTGGGTAACCATCACAAATCTGCCTTCTAAGCTTTCTGGATGTCCATCCTAAAAGCTTCATCAGTTCTCAACATCTATCAGAGCAGTACATTAAGTGTTTGCAATATTTATACCCAATGGAACAGAAAATGGAGTGTGCATCTATAACTGTAACCCTTCTACAGCAACTCTTTGAAACCACAAAGCCTACACATCTACAAGGTATGAATGATGTACAACACAAACTTATTGTTACCCTGCTTTATACTAGAATAGCCAATCAACTATCACATAATGTCACAGAATTCCAACAGGTCTCCTGTATTTCTGACTGAATGACTACCCCCAGTTTTATCAAATCAGAAATACTTGCATCTCAGGTGTCCACAGCCATATAGTGTGTGTGTGTGTGTGTGTGTGTATGTGTGGGGGGGGGGGGGGAGAGGGGCAGGGCAGGTGCAATTATATTTTGAATGGCTGTCCCAGGGAGGGAGTCTCTCCCAATTGTAAAACTTGAATATTTGAGGGTTCTTAACTGCAATTTGATGAAATATTTCACCATTCACCAAGTTTGGAGGAAAGTGTGTGTTAATTTTTTTTTTGTATTTATTACAGAGAAAACATATTAGTCTTTCATCCTTGAGTTGAGAAGTGGCACAAAGGCAAAATTCATCCTACTCTATTTTTGAAGGGAAAATCTCCCCCCGCCCCCCACCTTCATAGACCCTTGAATTGAAGGTGGTAGTAAGATTTAAACAATATCACTAGCTTTAATACTTGTTTGTATCTTCGAAGAACAGACTAATTTTCCAGTTGATGAGTTTTCATTCCCTACTAGCAAACAAAGGTAAATGATTCCGACTGAATATTGTTTGAACTTAAAAAGTCAACATATTTGAAAAAACTATGGTAGCTTTAAAGGTCTTCAGAAATGTTAGCATATGTTATGTGGGCAACAATTCATTTTAAATGTGGAAATAAACTTCTGTCATATTCTCTCCCACGAAAATGACCAATTTTGAAATACCTGAAATAAACTGTCATTGAAATCTTACAACGCAATGCATACAGCTCAATGGCATTCACGCACAAGGTGCTAAGAATAGTTGACAGATCTCACCTAGGATAAAATTACACATCTCTTCATGTAAGATACAACTTTGGATGGTGCAGTATTTGTACATTGTAGAAGGTGTTACATAACTATTCACAATACACATTAAACAAGAAAAGGGAACACTTGCACGAGGTGAAAGACTGTACAACATATAGGGATATATATATCTGTACATTGAACAAGTACAAAAATCAGACTAAAAATGTCTTTCTTTAAAATAAAATAAATAGAAGAAAAAAAAAACACACACACACACACACAACATACACACAGACACTTTTGAGAAACCTCCAAATCCGTGGTAGAAAGAAGTACTGGTCACTGCCATGCAAATATTTGTATCCCTAATGAAACTACCAAATCTACTAGGAGCAGAGTCTTCCAAATAAGTTCTATAGGTTCACAATTGCAAATGAAAATGTTTGAAATTTTAAGAAGTCTGTAAGAAATGTGACTGACTAAGAGCTGTAAGGAAACACACCTAACAAAAAAAATGATACAAAGGAGGCCCTTAAAAAAATTGTCACATCAGAACTTATCAGGACACTAATGGAAGTATGAGTGAGGGAGGGGGATGGGGCAACCATGAATGACAATTTCAATGTATTATGCCTGTAGTCCATCTTTAATGTGTTTATAGCCATTGGTCTGTTCCACAAAATGACACAACATCACAACAAGGATTGCTTTAAAGAATAGCAATCACAATAAAACTTTCAAAAACAAAATGGTTATCAGCATACCTCTGTTGATAGCATGATATCAGTGTTTTTGAATAAGAAAATGAGCTTATTGGCCACAAGTAGGCCTAAAATTTGCTTGCTGTCCATGGCAATGCTACTTGTTGTGAATCACTTTAAAAACAAGACTTGTTTAATGCTTTGGACTAATGTCATATGACTTTCGATTTCCTTCTCCAAACATATTTGACCTAGACAAGTCATTTGATGGGCAGCATCAGTGTCTTGGTACAACATAAAACTTTGGTGTAATTGCCTTTAAAGAGAAATACCGCATTTGTTTTAAAAGGAAATTTTATCCTTTTAAAACCAATATTTATCAGCAAAGTATGATAAATAATTAAAAATAAGGCAGTATGGTAGCCTTCTTTTCAAGAAATAAGTTTCCCTCAGATAGAAATTCAGTTGTTTGTTGCACAAATTAACTTGTTCACCCAAACTTTAAATATTTCAAAAGATGCAACTTCCATAACTCTCCTTGTGCAAGATTTTATGAGGATATGAAATTATTACTAGGGTTTTTTGTTGAGACCGAATGATTTGATAATGACTAGAGCTATTTACTTTCAGTGCTATGTTGCAGCATTTTTAAAAACAATATTACTCTTTAACAGTATCATTAAAAAATCTTCAAACCTATTGTTCCCTCGCCCCCCCCCCCTCCCTCGCAACTAGCACTCCCAAATTGTTTTGCCTCTGCCATTTCTAAAGCCTGGTCATAATATTTTTAGTTTACTTTACCCTTTACACCATACTATGGAAAGGTCAACTGGAAGCTCAGGGAAGGTCTAACATGCAAAACTTTTTCTGATCTATACAATAAAGTGCTAAAAGTATGTCTGCTGGGGGAAGACATTGAATTCAGGCTACAACATCAAGTTTTTTAATTACTTTCAAAAGACAGATAAAACATTACTACTAAGGAAGAATGGGTTCAAAAGTAACTAAATCTGTCTGAATAATTGTGAAATTATGACAAAATAATATCTGCAGCAAGATAACCCCATTCAACAAGTAGACGACCATTTGAATGTATCAACAATGCATATTAAATGATTTTATCATCAAAATCTAGTTCTAAATTTCTTTTTATTTCAGCTTCCTATTATGCTACAAACTTTTTCCAACCTGTGAAAAATAGATCAGAGGTTACCAGAAGGTTTAAACAAATTTGACAACTCTAAAAACTTTCGAACATGAATAAGTAACAATGTAGTAATTCCCAACATTTTAATATGTATCATTGGAATAAAAACAGTTGTGAAATATATAATTGTCATGTATTCAACCCAATAAAAGGAACTCTCCTTTTCTCACATAATACTAGCACACAAGACAATAATTCCCAACTGTTCCAGACAGCATGTGACCCAGTGTTAACATGCTACTGAAGTATTATTGAGTAACCTACTAAGACTCAGAAAACTGCAATAATTTTTGCCCTGAAAATCATGTACTTGTTCATGTCAAATTCAACGCCTAAACATCTTCTTAAAAAATCTCTAACATTGAAGATTCCTCAGTTCAAATTGCTTTGGTCCCTTAACCTCCTGCAAAGATCACCCCCCTCTCTAAGCCACTATTCCCGGAGACGCCCTCACTGAGTCTGTATTACCACTCAGTTCTTGTTCACCGCTTGCATTCTCCAACTTCACCTCTACAACCCCAGCCGAGTTCAATTTACCAGAGTCACTTTGAATTTCCTTCACACCAGCCAGGAATGACTCGATGGCCTCCTTTGACATTTTCTTTTCAACAGGATCTTTTCCCGAGACGTACTGCTGTAGGGACCCCCACAGGCCATCTAGGGTGGAACAGAGAGATTTGTGTTTCTCCTCCATTACCTTGTGTTCTTGTTCTGTCTGTTGAAGTTTATTTTCCATTGAAGTAATCTGGTTACGTAATCTGATGAGCTGTGCCTCCATCTGATAGTTTGTTGTCTGTAAGTGCTGTATTTCCCTGTCCAGACAAACCAAGTCCTCATCTTTATCTAAACCTGTCAAAACAAAAGAATCAGTCATCATTTTTAAAATGATCTTCTTTCTTCTCAAGTCCAATTTGTTTTACTTCTTTAAGAATCTCAACTGCTTTTCAGATTTAGAGCAAAATACTGTGTTTAAAAGACCATCATAGAGTGTTGTAAATATAATCCTTTATGTGGTCTTCCACATTTTTTTCAAGCATGAACCACAAATAACTTGCAGCAGATCAACATGAATTCCCAGTGCTGTAGTCGAGTCAGGACTCGAGTCCTTGAAAGTTGGAAAATAACTGGACTTGTGACTCAAAGCCTCCTGACTCTACTGCATCACTGTTTATTTCATGAAATATGGACAGAAAGAAGAAACACCTCCCTCCTTGAATGAGCTCAATATCAACCTAGAAGCCCCTCTGCCGTACAACATTTGTAACCTGCATATTAATTTAAAAAGAGCAGTTATGTCAGATCATAATACACACAATAAGGCAATATGACTGACCCTCACAATGAACTGCCACAGTCTTTGCTGCACCATGGTTTGCCTATCCTTTTCATGATGCTAGAATTAAATAGGAAGTTTAGCCAATGTTACCCTAGAAAAGGTGTTTTCTCGGGTAAAGCTTGTCTCTGTAATTGTGCCAGTTACCCCCTTTAAACTTACCTTCTTGCTCTACTGAGCAAATAATCTTTGAAGGGGGCAAATACCTTTAACTTTTTTGATCTCAAGATACCTGAACAGTAAGTTCTCTGATAGATTCTGGATTATTAGTTGCCAGCTTGAGATGGCTAAAACTTGCTATTCACTTCTAGCATCATGTGCCATGAAGATATTAATATAAGGTATAGCCCCATGCAATTGGACTGTCATATTAGTAAACAGTACCTGCAGGCAATGGGATTTACTGTAAAAGGAATCAGTTATTGTGTTGCATACAAACTTAATTGGACCAATTTCCAACATAGCATTTTACTCTCAAAACATGCAGTTGCCATCTAGTGAACTTTTCTTATGGACATGCACTGGGATTTTGCACATATGCCTTAGTCACAAAAGAAGAAGAGACAGCATGATCGAGTGTCCAGTTTGGTGAGAACTTTAGATGAAGTTACATTTTACATCAGCCATAATATTCTTTTGGACACAGTTTAAATCATAGGAACAATATAATGTGACTTTCTGCTGTAGATCTATACAGTAATGTGCCTGGATAGAATTGAATGGAAAATAATGATGAAGACTTGAATACATTGAAAAATCCCCCTTCAAGAAAATGGTATGAGAAGGGAGGACAAGGATGTGGGATTTATGAGAGAATTATTCCCACATTCATGTGGGAATTATGTGGGAATTAGTCAGAATCATGTGGGAATTTTTCCCACATGCCAAATTTTGTTTCCCACATGCCCCCAAACCCACATAAATCCCACATGCTAATTCCTGTAGTAATTATGTGTTTTTTTTTTTTTAATAAGGGATACATTGCAATGCATTGCATCCTGGGGGTTCCCTTCCATGGTTTACTATATGCTGCAGTGGTTACACTAGGCTTAAAAATATGTGCAGGGATTTCACCCCTGGCTCAAGGTTTGGGAAGATTTCAAATGGTACATAGGAAACTGTGTACTAACCCTTATAAAAAAAACCCACATAATTCCTGTAGGAAAATGAAAACTTCCTATAGAATTTGCAATTTCCTATAGGAAGTTACAACTTCCTACAAGAATTATGTGGGATAATATTCAGCCTGTGCGAGTTTCCCACATCAAAAAGTTGAATTCCCACATGAGAATTGAAGTTCCCATATGAAAAGTTGAAATCCCCATATGGGAAGTTAAATTCCCACACAGGGAGTTCAGTTTCCCATATAAGAAGTCAACTCTTCATGTGGGAAGTCATCTTTTGGTATGGGAAGTTAAATTCCCCATATGGGAAGGCACAAAATGGCTGTGTGGATTGTACAGTGAACAGCTTTGAAGGAAGTCTATTGTGATTGGCTTATTCAAAGGCTCTGTCACAACAAAGCCCTTTTGAAAGGAGTCTTTGTAAAGAACATGCACAGTGTTGAGCTGCATAGGAAATCAAGTAGTGTACCAGTTTAACATTGTGTTGTACACAGCAGTCAGCAGTTAATAGTTAGCAAGCAGTGGGAGTGGATGCAAACTGTGCAGTTGTACATTTGAGTGGAGGCTGTGGACTATATATGTGCTGAATACTGTTAAGTAAGTGACTAAGTCTGAGTGCTGTTTTGTTGCATGAACTGAGATATTTTTTATAAGGTGTAGCCTCAGCAATTGGACTCTCATATTCAGAACACATGCAGGCAATGGGATGTGCTGTAAAAGGAATCAGTTATTGTGTTGCATACAAACTTGGACAAATTTCAAACATATCATTTATCTCTTAAACAAGTTGTATCTAGTGGACTTTTCTTTTGGACATTCATCAGGATTTTTGACATGCCTTTGTCACAAATTATTCTGAAGAAGAGACTGCATGCATCAGAACACATGCAGGCAATGTGATGTACTTTAAAAGGAATCAGTAATTGTGTTGCAAACAAACTTGGATGAATTTCAAACATATTAACTCTCAAACCAGTTGCATCTAGTGGGCTTTTACTTTGCACATGCCTTCACAAAATATTTTGAAGAAGAAACAATCGTATATCCAGTTTGGCAAGAACTTTAAGGTGAATGTTACATTTAAAATCAGCCATAATACTCTTTTGGACACACTTTAATTCTTAGGAACATTATACTGTGACTGTATACTGCACATGTATACAGTAGTGTGCCTGCAGAGGATGATGAATGGAAAATAATGACGAAGACCTGAGTACATTGAAAAATACCCCTTCAAGAAGATGGTAGAACCCAGTATGGGAAGGGATGACCAGCATGTGGGATTTATGTGGGAATTTTTCCCACTTTCATGTGGGAAGGGATGGGAATTTTTTCCCACATGCCCAAAAATCCACATTAATCCCACATGCTGATTCCTGAAGGAATTATGTGGGATTTTTTTATAAGGGAATTTCCCACAGACAAACATTTTCTTTGGGGGACTTGTGAATTGAAAGCAGGAATCCCTCAATAGTGTACCTCAGTGTAAATAGTACTTTGCAAACTTCACTCTGCAACCTTGAGTTAGCTTGGGTGACAAAATCCAGCAACACAAGTGGTTTTTCTCACTTTTCAAACAAAACTGGTAGTCAATCAGTTGTTCTGGTGATAAAATAACATTTCAACCATGGCTATTTCACCGTTGGGAAAGTTAATTAAATTGCTTGTGTGACACTGTCACCTGCCAATGATGCAATTCACTCACCTTGTTTAAAACATAGAGTTGCATCTGCCTCAGCCAGGCTGCATCTGCCTCAGCTAGGCTGCAGCTGTCTCAGCTAGGCTGCAGCTGTCTCAGCCAGGCTGCAGCTGTCTCAACTAAGCTGCAGCTGTCTCAGCTAGGCTGTAGCTGTCTCAGCTAGGCTGCAGCTGTCTCAGCTAGGCTGCAGTTGTCTCAGCCAGGCTGCAGCTGTCTCAGCTAAGCTGCAGCCGCAACTGAAATGTTTACATAAACAGAGCATGACCGCTGCTGCTGCTTGACGGAGAGTGCTATAGATTAGCTTTTTTGACCTAGTGCCCATATGACCAGCTGCCAATTGTAAATTAAAAACAAGTATAAATCAAACACTTGCTCTGTAAACATGTAGGCATTGAATGATTCCCCAAAAGTAACTTAAAAATAAAATCTGGTACAGAACCTTTGATGAGTTTGACTGCTTTAAGAACCTATACTTACCATCAACTGCCTTCATATGTTGAAGTGGTAATTCATCTCTATTCATTGTAGCATGGTTCATGGCTTGAGCTGCTTGGGGACATCCAGACAAACTACGGTGAGAGGACAGCACTCCATCAACATGACCACTGCCATCGCAT